>CM044003.1:58794247-59394247 GCA_024085815.1 Flaveria linearis | reverse complement strand
GGCATTCCTTCCTGTTCCGTCCCATTCACAGTTTAAGTTAAGGTTTATTTTGAAAATTTACCCGTTTCACTTAAACTTTGGCTCTGATACCAACTTGTAAGGCCCCGTTCCCGGGACGCTTACAGCTAGTCAATCATCGCACATAAAACATACATTCATAATTATTTTAAATAGACGTTCGTAGCGGAAACATTCAAAAGAGGCATCTCATTTCATCATAAAAGCTTTTGCAAAGCAATACATCATTAATTCATTACAAAATAGTCATAAACAGTGACTTTTGGTAGTGAGAGGATTCCTTAAGTAATCCTATTTATCTGAATCCTCAACAAACACCACTTTGTTTTCTAAATACATTCAACATAATACATTACAAAATATTAACAAAGGAATGCCATCCCAAAAGAGCTGAGTAGCCGCCTCGTGCCATCCTCAGCGACACTACCTGTCAACTGGAAACACATAAGAAGTCAGCGTTGCTGAGTGAGTTCTAGTTTTGTAGTAAAACATACTTTTCTTTCGTTAAAACCGTTCTTACATACATGCAATCACACAACATACGTACATATAGATAATCTTATTATTATCTTCTTTATTCATTCATTAACATTCGTTCATGTACTGTTCATTATTAACAGTCACATTCTTTCTTGTGATCATACGTCTTTTACATACATTCATACATTCATTACATTCGACCGTACGTTCGTTGCGTTCATTCATACATTCATTTCATTCATTCGTACGTTCATTACATTCATTCATACGTTCAGTACGTTCATTCGTATGTTCATTACATTCGGTGACATGTACAAGACCCCGAACATTATGCACTACTGCTGGTGCTGGACCTGTGATGATTAATCACGAACGTTGTGCACTACTGCTGATCCAGTCACCTAGGGTAGGTACATGCACCACTTATCTTTCCTCATTCATTCTGGATCAATGCCATGCACTATACCCTGAACATTATGCACTACTGCTGGTGCTGGACCTGTGATGATTAATCATGAATGTTGTGCACTACTGCTGATCCAGTCACCTAGGGTAAGCGGAAAGGATCCCATACATATGGTCAATCACAAAGACTGACCCCAGTATGCATCCTTTGGGGTAGCTAACCCGCACACCATTGAGCTAACACCTGCAATGGGTGTGCACCTCCATACATTTGCTTGCAAGCCTTTACTTACATTCATTCGTTCATTCATTAATGCATGCATTCATTCATCATGTTCCTCTTTCATTATCTTTCACTTTACGTTCTTATTACTTTCATTTCATTCATTAACATAACACGTAAAGTCATGGAAAGATAAACATACATCGATACAAGGAACATCGATATTTACAAATCATCAATCATTACCATCATATAAGGCTACATCATACTTATCATACATACATCTTACATACACATCCCTCCTCATTCACAACAGCCCTATTTGGGCGATTGGGCATGCTTCAGTCGCATGGCCTCCACGCGACTGGATCATGCGATTGAGCACCTATGCGATTGGACATACAATCGTGCGAATGAATACTAGGCGATTGGACATCATGCGATTGTGACTGGTACGGTTGAGCACCTGTGCGACTGGACTATCAGTCGTACGATTGAGCACTAGGCGACTGAGCATCTATGCGACTGGGCTTCTAGTCGTGCAATTGAACCTCAGTCATGCGATTGAGTCTCAGTCGTCCCTCAGTCGTCCGATTGGCCCTTCAGTCTCCTAGCCCTAACTGGGCAGCGACTGGAGTTCATCCCGAACTGCAGCCGTGACATACAGCCTTCAATCTCTTCCAAACTCATTTCACGCCCAAATTAGCCCTCCTAAACCGTAGGGAATCATACTATGACATCATACAAGCACGTACAAGTCCAAAATCACACTATAAACACACTACACACGATTACACCCAAATAGGTCAAACTCACACATTTCAAAAACGGGTTTACATGTGTTCCAGCCCCAAATCGTTTGAAAACAAGTAAATGAGTGGTCCTAGAACTCACACAAACTAGAAGAAGATGAAGAGCTTTGTTTGGACTAGTCACTCGACGAGTTTCGAGCCCGAATCACCACTTTTCTCTCTTTTTCTCTTCTTTGTCTCTTCTTTCTCTCTTCTCTCCTTTCTGTCTGAGTTTTGCTAGTGAAGGGGAGGGGGAGATGGCTGCCCTCTCACTTTAAAGCTACAACTCAGTCGCCCGAGCTCCAGGCGACTGGGCCTTCAGTCGCATGAGTTCCATGCGATTGGACCTCGAGTCGCATGAGCTCCATGCGACTGAGCCTACAGTCGCATGAGCTCCATGCGACTAAGCCTCCAGTCGCATGGCACTCCAAAAGGTCAAATTTCTGGGTGTTACAACCATTTGTAAATTTGGGAAAAGAATGTTCACTGAATTGAACATTTGTTGATTCATCAATTATGTTTAGTCTAGGATTAAACACTCTATAAGCCTTTGAGATAGAAGAATAACCTACAAAGAAATCCTTCATCAGACTTGGATGAAAACTTTCCTAAATGGTCTCGGGTGTTTAATATTGAGACAGAACAACCAAATGACTTAAAAAATCCACTAAATGGTTTTCTTTGAAAGATAAGTTCATAAGGAGTCTTGTTGCTTTCTTTACAATCATAGCTCTGTTTTGTACAAAGCACTATGTGTTAACTACTTCTGCCCAAAAGGTAATTGGCAGTTTAGCATCGGCTAGCATTGGCTAGCATGGTTCTTACTGTTTCAATTAGTATTCTGTTTCACCTTTCAGCTACCCCATTTTGTTGAGGAGTTCTAGCTGCACTAAATTAATGAGCGATGCCTTTGGTTTTACAAAATGAACTCATGTCTTCATTCTTTAATTATGTCCTATTATCACTTATAATTGTTTTAACTTTATGATCAAGTTGTTTTTCAATTTTTGTGATAAAATCTTTTATTAGTTGGGATGCTTCGTTTTTATGAAGTAGGAAGAAGACCCATGTAAATCTGGAAAAGTCATCTATGATCACCAAACAATACTATTTCTTTCCAATACTCATAACATGAGTTGGTCCGAAAAAATCAATATGAAGTAACTTCAATGGAGAATCGTTTGAGTTCACTAGCTTTGGCTTGTGGGAAGATTTATGTTGTTTTCCTTTGAGACATGCTGAACAGTGGTCAATAAAGTGAAATTCTTTCTGGGGCAAACCAATGACATGATTTCCCTTGACCAATCTGTTCATGTTTTTGAAATTTGTGTGTCCTAGACATCTGTGCCAAAGCTGTGACTCATCAAAAGATGCTTTTGACAGTAGACATGTTTCTTCTTTTGGTAAATCAGAATTGAGGTTTAAGACATAGGTGTTATTCTTCCTCGGGGTCTTCAAGACAACCCATTCTTTTGGAATTTAGAATCCTGATTTCAGAATATAGCAATGAGTGTCAGTAAAGTGAGTGGAATATTTCTTGTCATAGATCTGATACACACTGAGCAGATTGAAATTCAGTTGTTCACAGTAGTTCATTCTATCAAAGCTCAACATCCCATTTGTCATAGATCCTTTACCAGTAATTTTGCCACCTTGTGAATCTCCACCAAATGCCACAGTTGTTCCTTGAATATGCTTGAAGTCATGAAGGAGGGAACAATCTCCAGTCATGTGTCTGGAGCACCTACTATCCACATACCATAAGCTATTGGACCTGTATGAGTGACCCTACAAGCATAAGTAGAACTAATTAGAGTGTGGAACCCAAGCCATGATGGTTTTGGGTTTCCTGTTCCTATTGGTACTTTCCTCTAATTTGTGACTTAGGGGATATGGTTAATTTCTATTTATGCCTTGGGTGTTTCATCACATCTGCCTCAACTGAAGAGTCAGAAGAGTATTCAAACCTTTGATCCCTATTTCTCTTTAAAAATTGAATCCGTTTTTGGGTATCAAACTTTGTTTTTGGATTATAAAAATGATGAGTTTGTCTAAAGTTATGTTTTATATTTCTTTGACCTCTTTTTAACTCTTTCAGATTACTCAAATTATCATTAGACCTAGAAGTCTTAAACATTTTATTGTGAAAGTGACTGTTGATTTTGGGTCTTGCAGATGTGCTTGGTGAAATGGGCTTATTTTGAGGAATTCCCAGTCCCTTTTGTTTGAAGAAACAATCAGATGTGTTGTGGTTGGTCATATCACAGACAGAACAATATTTGTTAAAATAACAATTTTTGGTGAAATGATTGTTCAAGTCACAGATTAACCAATATTGATTGAAAAAGCACTTATCTGTTCTGTGATTTGACATTTCACACACGTCATAATACATGTGTTTATTTCTAGACACTAATCCCGGTGTTGATGTTTTAGTGACTTTACCAGTTTTGGACTGAGCCTCAGTTTCTAATTTTGGTGAAGAATCAAGACCAGTCCTTTTAGTATCTTGTTTCACAACACTACTAGTCTCGATTTTCCTTGACTGATTTTGCTTTCTTAAACTTTTCCTATCCTCTTTTTCTTGTTGGCTTACATGATCTTTATTAAAAATATCAAATCCAACTCCTTGCTTTGGTTTTGATGATTGAGGATCTGATCAGATCTTTGATTTTAAAACCACTGAGTTTTTACTTTTGATTTTTGGTGAAACTTTGTCTGATTTGATTGAATTCTTTGGAGAATTGATCTCACAATCAGATCCACTTTCCGCAGATGGTTTCACAGGATCATCAGATATCTTATTTTCTTTTGAAATTGCAGGAACAAATTTCACAAAAGGCACTATGGATTTGACAGGACTTGTTGGTTTAATGACGTTCACTATCTTGTCTAAGTACTCTTTCATTTTGATAGGATAACCTAACTTAATTTTCTCCTCATTTGTTTCAATCTAAAAACTTGGTTTATTTTTAGGATTAGTGATTTGAGTTACTATTGACTTAGGTTCAATAGTTTTAGTTTCAGTTTTATCAAAAAGAGTGACAGACTCAGGCATGACAGTGTAGTTATCAGTATATGGTAGGGGACATGAATTGTATCCAATCCCAGTCATATCATTGTGCTCCTTTTATGAATCAAGCATCTCTTGCAGCTTGGCTGAAGACAGTCGAAACTTTTCAAGTTTCACTTTAGTATTTGATTGCTCAGCCTTGGATTGGGCTAGCATTTCAGTTAGTTCATCATTTTCAGCTGCAAGAGTGTACTTTTCTCCATGCAGTTTTTCTATATATGAGATGAGAGATTTGATTTTTATTTCAAAGCATTTGATTTCTCTTTTACACATCTCAGATTTTACCTTTTCTTCTTTGATTTTAGCAGCCAATTTATGATTGTGCTCACGGTAACCCTGTAGGCATTGGAGTTGAGCCATCATTGATGTGAGCCATGAGAGCATGATTTTGGAATTGAGGCTTCACTTCCTCAGCATATAAGCTCAAGTCACATACTTCATCTTGTTTGATGACAAGTGTATTTGAAGTAGATTGGTTCGTTCCATGAGCTTGACTTGTCAGTTGTGGCTGACTCTGGTATGGATGTTGATGTTGTTGTTGGTGATGATACTGCTGCTGTTGATAATTGCTTGACTGATAGCTTGAGTTTGGTTGTGATGTTGATTGGCCTGAAGTGTTCCTTTGAAAGCAATTGTTGTTTCTTCTAGGAGCATTACATTCTCTTGAAAAATGGCCAGTCATACCATAATTAAAGCATTTGACCTTGGATTTGTCATATCCAAGCTTTGTATTTCCATTCAAACTCAGCTTTCTCCCTTTTCTGAAAAACTTCTTGGCTCTCATTGCTATCATAGCCATTTGCCATTGCAGATCCATTTCTTCCACATTATCTGGATCCATTTCTTCCTAGTCTTCTTGGATCAGGTGGGCAGAAGTGAGTCTACCTCCCATGTATGCTTCAAAGCTTGCAACAAAGGCATTGTAAGTATCCTTTTGCTCTTTAGATCTTTGGTCTTCAGACATGCCAGTGGGAGTGGCACTAAACCCTGTTGGTTGGGTTGATGTTGATGGCTTGTTTGTTGATGGAGCAGCAATGAAACCACTTGTCTTCACTTGATCTCTTGAGGAGAGAAAATCATCATCTTCAATAATGAAGGCATTTTCCACTTAGTGAGTGTCTACTGGAAATTTATATGCTTCAACAACTCTGGGTCCACCAAGGTTCCTGCTCCTTTCATCAAGTTCAAGAGCTTCAATTTTGACTATCATGATGTCCAAGGTGGTACTCTCTAGATCAAGAGTGTTCTTAAGCATGGTAACATTTTGTTTCCAGCTTTCAGGAAGGATGTGAAGCATTTTCTTGTTCAACTCTTTGACTTTATATGTAACCCCCATAATCTCCAAATCATTCACCAGCTGCACAAATCTATGCAATTGTTTAGAGATTGACTCCCCCTTAGAGTGATGAAAGATTTCATATTGATTAACAAGTTTGTCCTTGTTAATTTCAGCCACTTCACTGCTGCCTTCACACATAATCAGCAGTGCATCCTAGACGGCTTTAGCTGTTCCATAATTCTCAAGCCTTTTCAGCACATCCATTTTCAGTGCTTGAGTTAGAATGGAATAAACTTTGAGATCAATTTTTATCTTTTTGTAATCATCATCATCAAGAGTAAGATCCTCTACGGGTATTCTTGAGGTTTTGTATAAGCAGCCTGATCAGTAGAAAGTGTCATTAGAATGTGAGGCCCTTTGCATATGGAAATCCAATAGTCCGGATCTACACCTGTAATGTAATTCATAAACCTAATCTTCCATTGCTTAAACTCAGATTTGTGTTTAACCATAGGAGGTTTAGGAGTATGACAAAGTTTAGAGAAATTATGTGAATCCATGTTATTTTAACTTGTTTAAGTACTGATTAGGTTGATTATTAAGTCCTCCTAGTCCAGTAAGTCCAAAAACAGTCTTATACTACCAGATTTGCTTAGTGAATAGCAGACATTTGTTAGAACTTCTTTTGTTAAGTTTCTGATTTAGTTTCTTGTATGATTTTATGTTGAAGTTACTATTCACAGATTTGTTTTTAGAGGTTGATGATGAATGAATAGTGACTGTCAAAGTATTTCAGCAGATATTCAACTTGTATACTGAATAGAGGTAGTCGAACACTCTATCAGCAACTCAATCACCAGATCAATCAAGTTCAACCTAGATCTGTGCAGATCTGAAGAAGAATCGAGAGCCAAAGCTCTGATACCAATTGACTGGGTATGAGAATGATGTTCTCTGTTGTTAAGAAACAACAAGGACCGAATATGATGATTGAGTCAGTGATTATACGGCGGAATCATACAAACACAGAACATTGAATGCAAGAAATACTCCTAAATGCTTCTTTGTATTGTTAAGAAGAACAGTTACAAGAAATGCTAGGGTTTAAGCACTATACAGTAACCGGACACCATAGGGACAAAAGACTGATATTCTGATTGTCTAAGGTTATCTGAAATTCTAGATTCTAAAGTCTAAAGTCACCTCACATACGAGGTTGTCTATTCTATTTATAGGCTGACAGGAAGCCATTACAAAAGACTAAAATACCCCTATACATAATGTAACACCCGTAGATTTTATTGAAAAGAAATAAGAGAATAAAAGGAGAAGGGAAAAGGTGAGGAATAAATGACAACCCAAAGATGAGGGGTCAAAAGTGTAAAATGGCAAAGTTGGTAAAAAGTTGGTGAAAAGGTGGCATGGCCACCCATTTTCACTCTGCACAACACTTTCATTCAGACATTTAGAGAGAGAAAGCAGCAAGAGCAGAAATTCTCGGGAGTTTTGAAGAAGAACCAGAAAACTCGAAGTTTTTGGTAAGAAATCTCGAGTTTTGATGTTTAGGATGATTCTAGAACCATTTATGTGCTTAAAAATGTGATTTGTGTGTTTGGGTGGCATTGTGTGTGTGTTTTAGGTGTTAGGAACGACTGGGAAGTTCAAGAAGGGGTATCAAAACCTGAAGACAACAAAGGTGAGTTCTAGACCCCTTTTTACACGTTTTTAAATGATTTGGGGCTGGAAAATGCATGTATTTATGTTTTCATGAATTTGGGTATGATACCCGTATGATATGTACATGTGTATGTTCATAGAGTATGTTTTGGGATGAATGAATGTTTATGTTTATGCTAAGTTTATGTCTGGAATTGTGTGTATATGTTTAGAACTAGGTTTTATGATGTTTGGGGACTGGAATATGAATTAGACACATGAACAGGCTGCTAATACGTCTAATAAGGCCAAATAGTGGTCATATGTCTGAAATTTTGACTTAGAAAACCAAGTACAAGGTAATATGTCTAAATAGTGCTTATACGCCCATGAAATTTGCCTTAGAAATATTTTAAGGGTCATATGTCCCAACAGTACTCATATGTCCCAACAGTACTCATAAGTCTGTAAAAATTTCCTAAGTATGGGGGATGAAACGACTGAACAGTTGTCGTATGACTAGTAAAAATTTCCTAAGTATGGGGGATGAAACGACTGAACAGTGGTCGTATGACTAGTAAAAATTTCCTAAGTATGGGGGATGAAACGACTGAACAGTGGTCGTATGACTAGGAAAAATTTTCTAAGTATAAGGTGAAACGACTGAGCAGGGCTCATACGCCCAACAGTGCTCATACGACCAGGGTTGAAAATTTTCTAAGTGTAAGCTGGTATGTCCGACAGTGGTGAAACGACTGAACAGGGCTCTTACGCCCAGCACATAGAATTTTTAACGGAATTTTCTTGGAGTCTGTGCAGTAGGGTTTTCGCATGAATGTTGACTGGGACTTTATTATACGCGTATGATTATGTTTGAATGTAATAATATCCCTTTTCTTAATATTTTAATTAATATTATGATTAGGGCTATTATTAAGCTTATTATTGATATTATTAGTATTATTATTATTAATATGCTTATTAATAATAATATTGTATGACTTTACGTGGAATGATCATGATCAAGACAGGAATCATTATCATTAATAAAGTGAAAGATTAATGATAAAGAAGAATGGAATGTAAATGAACGTAAGAAAGGCTTGCAAGCAAATGTATGGAGGTGCACACCCCTGGCAGGTGTTAGCTCAATTGTGATGCGGGTTCGCTACCCCGAAGGATGCACACAGGGTCAATCTTTGAGATTGACAATGGGTGAGCAACTTTGTGTTGCAAAAGACCGCAGAAGACTTACAACCCGTGAGGTTGGTAATGGGTGAGTGACTCAGTGTCGCAACAGACCAAAAGTCTTGCAATCCTTGAGATTGCTAATAGGTGAGCAACTTTGTGTTGCAAAAGACCGCAGAAGACTTACAACCCGTGAGGTTGGTAATGGGTGAGTGACTCAGTGTCGCAACAGACCAAAAGTCTTGCAATCCTTGAGATTGCTAATGGGTGAGCAACTATGTGTTGCAAAAGACCGGAAGAAGAATAATAAAAGTACGAATTGAACGATGATGAATATAATAAAAATATTAACTAAGTGTACGTACGATGTATGATCACCTACAAGAATGAGGAATGGATTTGAATGAAAAATAAAGTATTTTAATTACAAAACTAGAACTCACTCAGCAACGCTGACTTTTATGTATTTTCCAGTTGACAGGTAACAGGTTGCTGAGATGGCACACGGGGATGGCTACACGGCGGGCAAGACTGACATCCATTTATGTTTTGATGATACTGTTGTTTTGTAATTCATTCGACTAATTATTTTGTGACTTATGAACTAGAATGTATTGCTTAACAACAGTGTTTAAAATGAATGAAGGGTTTTTGCCAACTTAATTCCGCTGCTTAATTTAATAATATGTATGTTTTATGCTGTGAATGACCAACTGTGAGGTGCCCGGGAACGGGGCCTTACAAGTTGGTATCAGAGCTTAAGTTTAAGTGAAACGGGTAAATTTTCAAAAATAAACCTTAACTTAAACTGAGAATGGGACGGAAAGAGGGATGTCAGCCCGAGTAGCCATGTGCCATCAGGTATTGTTTTTCTTAAAAGTTAATCAGTGTTATGTGCGTGTGCTATGTGATTTATGTGATCTTAGTAGATTTAGATGCTGATGTAGTCAGGATAGGAAATGCTTGGGGTGTGAAAAGTAAAGTAAGTGGCTAATCACAACTGGCCACTGTAATTAGGGACTTACTATACTTGACATAAACTGAGCTATTTCCTTGAATGACTGTTTTAGTGTTTGAATCTTATAGTGCATAGGAAATGGTTGGGAAGAAACCTTCTAAGGCTGCTAGAGGAAGAGGTCGTCCGCGTACGACTAGGAGCAGTGCTAAAGCTCCTAAGACGACTCCTGTGAACCCTGAGGTTCCTGATCGGAATGAAGAAACTGAGAATGCGAGCCTGAATGCCTCAGCTAGGGAGGCGATTGCTGATGAGGTACACCAAGTCCTGCAGGCAGTGATGCCGTCTGTAGTGACCGATGTTATTAGAGCTATGAGGAACGAGGAAAGAAAGGAGAAGGAGGACCGGAGAGAGTCGACTGGAAAAGAAAGAAAGGGTGGAGAGGAACAACCGGATCCGGAGATAGTAGTATCTGATGAGGAGGAGGACGATGTAGTAGGGGTGATGACCAAGGGATGCAGCTATGGGGCATTCCAGAGGTGCAAGCCCCTGACTTTTGATGGAAATGGCAATGCTGCTGCCGCCCACCGATGGGTAAGGGAGATGGAAGCGGTACTCGAGATCAGCGAGTGCCGGGAAGATCAGAAGGTGAAATTTGCCACCCACTCCTTTACTGACCTCAGCACTATGTTGGTGGGACAATATCGTCCAAGCTGAGGGCAGCAGGGCCATAGGAAAGATGAAATGGTCCGAGTTGAGGAAGCCGGTAATTGAGGAGTTTTGTCCTCACAGGGAACTCGATAAGATCGAGAGGGAGTTCCTACAATTTGAAGCGGGAACCATGACCCACCAGCAATACACTACCAAATTCAATGAGATGGCTAGGCTGGTGCCAGATCAAGTAACACCGGTGTCACGGAAGATTAACCGGTACGTTCAGGGGCTGCCAGCCGACATTCGTAGGCATTTGATTGCTGCACGACCAAGCACTTTTAGGTCGGCAGTGGATTTGGCTGGGAGGCTCTATGATGAGAGGGAGGTAGCGGATGTAGAGGTGAAGAAGGCTGGTGGGGGTGACCGAAACTGGAATGGGAAGCGGTTCGGGCGTGGTGGCGTTACCCCGAACAACAAAAGGATGAGAGTGGATGACCGTAGGGTGGGGCCATCAAGCTCAGGGCCTAAGAGGTGTGGCTAGTGCAGGAAGGAGCATACGGGTGAGTGCAGAATGGGGCTCAAGGTGTGCTACAGGTGCGGGAAGCTGGGCCACATCTCGAAGATTGTAAGGAACTGAGGTGTTTTACCTGCGGTGAGGCGGGCCATATGAGTAAAGACTGCAGAAAGCCGAGGGTGGAGAGTTCCGGGGCAAAGAAGAAAGCCGGGACTAAAGGGCAGAAGGCAAGTGCCAGAGCTTTCACCATAACCAGAGAGGAGGCTAGGACGGACCCCGATGTGGTGTCAGGTACGTTTCTAGTAAATCAAACTCTTGCTTCTGTGTTATTTGATTCTGGTGCTAGTAAGAGTTTCATTTCTGCTACTTTCTATGCTAAATTGCCTGTTAGTAGTAAATGCATTAGTGAGCCCTTTGAAGTAGAAACCGCTATTGGTAAGTCCACTAGAGTTACCGATGTGATAGAGGACTGTACCATAGAATTAGAAGGTCATAGGTTTGCTGCTAGATTACATGTGATGCCCCTAGGTGGATTTGATGTAGTACTAGGGATGGATTGGTTGGCAACCTATGAAGCGAATATCGTATGTCGAAAGAAGATGATTAGATTGACGGCATCTGACGGAAGTCTGGTGACAATATACGGTGATCGGGTAACGATGATTCCGAAGGTGATTTCAATGGCGGTGGCGGGGAAGTGCATGAGGCGTGGGTGCAACGCCTACCTATGTTATGTAAAGGATGTGGAAACGCCAACACCACAACTATCCGACGTTCCGGTTGTGTGTGAGTTTCCCGACGTGTTCCCGGAAGACTTATCGGGATTGCCACCTGACCGCGAAATCGAATTTCAAATTGACTTAATACCCGGTGCCCAACCTGTCGCCAAGGCACCGTATCGATTAGCTCCTACGGAGATGAAGGAGTTGATGGAGCAACTGCAAGAGTTGCTCGACAAGGGTTTTATCAGGCCGAGTATCTCCCCTTGGGGTGCTCCTTGTTCGTGAAGAAGAAGGACGGTAGCATGAGGATGTGTATCGACTACCGTGAGTTGAACAAGCTAACGGTAAAGAATCGGTATCCGTTACCGAGGATTGATGACTTGTTCGACCAGCTCCAGGGTGCCAGTTGATTCTCGAGAATAGATCTTCAATCTGGCTACCATCAATTGAAGGTAAAGGAGCAGGACATTCCTAAAACAGCTTTTCGGACGCGCTACGGTCACTACGAGTTTCTCGTCATGTCTTTTGGGTTGACCAATGCGCCAGCTGCTTTTATGGATTTGATGAACCGAGTGTGTCGGCCAATGTTACATAGATCAGTGATTGTGTTCATCGATGATATCCTGATTTATTCGAGGAGTGAAGAAGAGCATGCCGGCCACATTCGGGAAGTGTTGGAGACCTTGAGAAGGGAGAAGCTGTATGCTAAGTTCTCCAAATGTGCTTTTTGGCTACGCGAGGTGCAATTTCTGGGTCACGTGGTAAATGCAGAGGGAATCATAGTGGACCTAGCAAAGGTTGAGGCCGTGATGCAATGGAAGCCTCCAATGACGCCATCTGAAATTCGTAGTTTCTTGGGATTGGCGGGCTACTACAGGAGATTTATTCAAGACTTCTCCAAGATAGCCTCACCTTTGACTAAATTGACTCGCAAGGACGTGAAATTCGTGTGGGGTCGAGAGCAGGAGACGGCCTTTGAGGAGTTGAAGACGAGACTAACACAAGCTCCTGTCTTGACATTGCCCGAGGGAAATGAAGACTTAGTGGTCTATTCGGATGCATCTTATTCTGGGCTAGGTTGCGTATTGATGCAACGTGGAAGGGTGATAGCCTACGCATCTCGACAACTGAAGACCCACGAAGTCAACTATCCCACGCACTATCTAGAACTAGCTGCGGTGGTCTTCGCGTTGAAGATTTGGCGGCACTATCTATACGGGATGAAGTGCACAATCTTCATCGACCACAAAAGCTTGAAGTACTTCTTCAAGCAGAAAGATCTGAACATGAGGCAGAGGCGATGGTTGGAACTAATAAAGGATTACGATTGCGAAATCCATTACCATCCGGGCAAAGCCAACGTGGTGGGAGACGCCCTTAGCCGAAAGGAAGGGCCCGAGCCGATTCGGGTAAAGGCTTATCAACTAATTATGACCTCTGATGTGATGACTCAGGTTAAGGAGTTTCAAGATGAGGCTTTGAAAAAAGATCGTCTTAACTCTGAAAGGATGAGAGGTCTAGTTACGGAATTGGGTGAGAACACTCTTGGTGTTAAGACCCGATTTGGGCGAATGTGGATTCCTCGATACGGGGATCTACGTGAAAAGATCATGGATGAGGCCCATAAGACTCGATACTCCATTCACCCCGGTGCTACCAAAATGTACCACGATATGAGGAAGAATTACTGGTGGCCGGGTATGAAACGTGACGTAGTGGAGTACGTGAGTAAATGCCTAACTTGTTTACAAGTAAAGGCAGAACACCAGAAGCCTTACGGGAAGATCCAACCATTGGATATACCCGAGTGGAAGTGGGAGCACATCACCATGGACTTTATCACGAAGTTACCACGTACCCCTAAAGGGTATGATGCTATATGGGTGATAGTTGACCGCCTGACGAAGAGTGCCCACTTCCTACCGATCCGCGAAACGTACTCATCTGAAAGATTGGCGGATCTGTTCATCAAGGAAATTGTAGCTCGTCATGGTGTACCGGTGTCTATTGTGTCTGATCGTGACACCCGGTTTACCTCCAAGTTTTGGAAGAGATTTCATGATGCAATGGGGACGAGGCTACACATTAGTACAGCATATCACCCTCAGACAGACGGTTAGTCTGAGAGGACGATCCAAACACTCGAAGACATGCTTCGGGCGTGCGTGATCGATTTTGGAGGAAGTTGGGATGATCACTTGCCGTTAGCAGAATTCTCGTACAACAATAGCTATCATGCCAGTATTGGCATGCCACCCTACAAGATGCTATACGGTAGGAGATGTAGGACGCCCGTATGTTGGGGAGACATTGGGCAGAAGGAACTGGGAGGTGTTGAGGTGATTGAAGCAACGACTGAGAAATTGGAAAAGATCAAAGCCTTCATGAAGGCGGCGAAAGATAGGCAAAAGTCGTATGCTGACAAGAGGCGAAGACCGATAGAGTTCAAGGTTGGCGATCGAGTCATGTTGAAGGTCTCACCTTGGAAAGGGATTATCCGATTCAGGAAAAGAGGTAAGCTAAGCCCGAGATACATAGGACCTTTCCAAATCATCGCCCGAGTGGGAGAAGTAGCCTATCGACTTGAACTGCCAGATAAGTTAAGTGGAATTCATCCCACATTCCATGTATCTCATCTGAGAAAGTGCTTAGCTAATGAAGACATGGTTGTACCACTGGAGGACATCGAGGTGGATGAGAGGCTCAACTACGTGGAGCAACCTGTGGCAATCATTGATCGTAAAGAAAAGAGGTTGAGGAATAAAGTGGTTCCTCTTGTGCGTGTACAGTGGAAGCACCGAAAGGGATCCGAGTCTACGTGGGAGACTGAAGAGGAGATGAGACAACATTACCCACGACTGTTTAGGGAGTAACAGGTTTCGGGGACGAAACTTATATAAGGGGGGTGGACTTGTAACACCCGTAGATTTTATTGAAAAGAAATAAGAGAATAAAAGGAGAAGGGAAAAGGTGAGGAATAAATGTCAACCCAAAGATGAGGGGTTAAAAGTGTAAAATAGCAAAGTTGGTAAAAAGTTGGTGAAAAGGTGGCATGGCCGCCCATTTTCACTCTGCACAACACTTTCATTCGGACATTTAGAGAGAGAAAGCAGCAAGAGCAGAAATTCTCGGGATTTTTGAAGAAGAACCAGAAAACTCGAAGTTTTTGGTAAGAAATCTCGAGTTTTGATGTTTAGGATGATTCTAGAACCATTTATGTGCTTAAAATGTGATTTGTGTGTTCGGGTGGCATTGTGTGTGTGTGTTTTAGGTGTTAGGAACGACTGGAAAGTTCAAGAAGGGGTATCAAAACCCGAAGACAACAAAGGTGAGTTCTAGACCCCTTTTTACACGTTTTTAAATGATTTGGGGCTGGAAAATGCATGTATTTATGTTTTCATGAATTTGGGTATGATACCCGTATGATATGTACATGTGTATGTTCATAGAGTATGTTTTGGGATGAATGAATGTTTATGTTTATGCTAAGTTTATGTCTGGAATTGTGTGTATATGTTTAGAACTAGGTTTTATGATGTTTGGGGACTGGAATATGAATTAGACATATGAACAGGCTGCTAATACGTCTAACAAGGCCAAATAGTGGTCATATGTCTGAAATTTTGACTTAGAAAACCAAGTACAAGGTAATATGTCTAAATAGTGCTTATACGCCCATGAAATTTGCCTTAGAAATATTTTAAGGGTCATATGTCCCAACAGTACTCATATGTCCCAACAGTACTCATAAGTCTGTAAAAATTTCCTAAGTATGGGGGATGAAACGACTGAACAGTGGTCGTATGACTAGTAAAAATTTCCTAAGTATGGGAGATGAAACGACTGAACAGTGGTCGTATGACTAGTAAAAATTTCCTAAGTATGGGGGATGAAACGACTGAACAGTGGTCGTATGACTAGGAAAAATTTTCTAAGTATAAGGTGAAACGACTGAGCAGGGCTCATACGCCCAACAGTGCTCATACGACCAGGGTTGAAAATTTTCTAAGTGTAAGCTGGTATGTCCGACAGTGGTGAAACGACTGAACAGGGCTCTTACGCCCAGCACTTAGAATTTTTAACGGAATTTTCTTGGAGTCTGTGAAGTAGGGTTTTCGCATGAATGTTGACTGGGACTTTATTATACGCGTATGATTATGTTTGAATGTAATAATATCCTTTTTCTTAATATTTTAATTAATATTATGATTAGGGCTATTATTAAGCTTATTATTGATATTATTAGTATTATTATTATTAATATGCTCATTAATAATAATATTGTATGACTTTACGTGGAATGATCATGATCAAGACAGGAATTATTATCATTAATAAAATGAAAGATTAATGATAAAGAAGAATGGAATGCAAATGAACATAAGAAAGGCTTGCAAGCAAATGTATGGAGGTGCACACCCCTAGCAGGTGTTAGCTCAACTGTGATGCGGGTTCGCTACCCCGAAGGATGCACACAGGGTCAATCTTTGAGATTGACAATGGGTGAGCAACTTTGTGTTGCAAAAGACCGCAGAAGACTTACAACCCGTGAGGTTGGTAATGGGTGAGTGACTCAGTGTCGCAACAGACCAAAAGTCTTGCAATCCTTGAGATTGCTAATGGGTGAGCAACTTTGTGTTGCAAAAGACCACAGAAGACTTACAACCCGTGAGGTTGGTAATGGGTGAGTGACTTAGTGTCGCAACAGACCAAAAGTCTAGCAATCCTTGAGATTGCTAATGGGTGAGCAACTATGTGTTGCAAAAGACTGGAAGAAGAATAATAAAAGTACGAATTGAATGATGATGAAGATAATAAAAATATTACCTAAGTGTACGTACGATGTATGATCACCTACCAGAATGAGGAATGGATTTGAATGAAAAATAAAGTATTTTAATTACAAAACTAGAACTCACTCAGCAACGCTGACTTTTATGTATTTTCCAGTTGGCAGGTAACAGGTTGCTGAGGATGGCACACGGGGATGGCTACATGGTGGGCAAGATTGACATCCATTTATGTTTTGACGATACTGTTGTTTTGTAATTCATTCGACTAATTATTTTGTGACTTATGAACTAGAATGTATTGCTTAACAACAGTGTTTAAAATGAATGAAGGGTTTTTTCCAACTTAATTCCGCTGCTTAATTTAATAATATGTATGTTTTATGCTATGAATGACCAACTGTGAGGTGCCCGGGAACGGGGCCTTACACATAATCTAGTCTAAGTACAAATGGTCTTCATCAGCATTTGTTTTTCTTCAACCGCATTAGTGTTTGGTCATCAGCATTGACAAATGCGGATGAACAAACACATCACATTTGTTGCTGAGCATCCGCATTAGTTAATGCGGATGAGTAAATCCTTTGGCAACATTTGTTCGGCTGTCTACATTTGTTAATGAGGAAGAACAAATACTTGTCAGCATTTTTTCTTTGGTCATCCGCATGTACAAATGCGGATAGCCAACACTTGTCTTCTTTTGTTGATGCAGATTCTTCATCCGTATTGGTTCTTGGACTTAGGGAGATTTTAGCAGAACAACCATCATCCACTACTTGAATTGGCATGTATGATCCTTTCAGGGTCCAACAAGGATCTTACTTTTGTAAGTGATTACATCATTAAGACCTCAACCATGGCAACCCAGCCCACTGACACTTCAACTGAAGTTGTCAGTGAGCAAGGGAAAACCAGCAGCCAAGAACAAGCTGGTGATGAAGAAGAAGACAAGGTCCAATTCTCTCATCCCCAGTGACTCTACTATTGTAGATGAGGGGAATCTCAGACTAAAGATGCACAAACTGACAAAAACATGCACCTATTTAGTCTCCAAGGTCAGTCACTTAGAATCTCAAGTGACTACCTTGCAAAGAAGGGTCAATGATTAGCAACTTGAGATTTATGATCTCAAGGAACAACTAGTTATGAGACCCTTCAGGAGAACTTATCCAGGAACACAAGAACCTGAGGATGTGACAGCTTTCACCTCCAGCTCACCTATGCAAGAGGGTGATATACCAAAAAGGGGGAGGAAGTTGTCACAATCATAGAACCTGGGAGTTCGTCTCAGAGTATAGACATTGAGGAATCACCAACCTCACTTGCAATTGTCCACACTCAGCAACCTCCTCATGTTCACACTGATTTGGACTCTTTTATACAAAGTTTGTTTGATGAGGGAATACCAAGGGCAATGTCAACCCTACCATATGGAGCTAAAATGCAATTCTAGGGTGGAGGTATGATGTTGATTGAAGTGTTGGGTTTGCAAACAAGATTTTCAGAGATGTTTAACAATTTAAACAACAAAATGCAGCAGATATTAGTTATTAAATCTGATTTTAATAATCTGAAAATAAACCATTTAGATTCAAAACAAACCCAAGAACAAGCATCATATATATGTGAAAAGAAATGCTATCAAAACCAAAAAGAAACAACCAGAGGATGTTCTTGAAACTACCTTTCAGGAACAAGGGAATATTGTATCAATGAGAAGGAGGAGATGATGCTTCTTGAACGTCTAGCCTTCAAGAAGAAGCCCTCAAGCTTGTATACCCACAATCTTCTTGCAAAACCCAAATTTCTAGGGAGTTTTAACACCAAAAACCCTCTTGAAACCCTCTTGGCAATAAGTTTTGGAGGAGAAGAAGAGAGAAAAAAGAGTCTTGCATGTAAGAGAGAGAGAGAGGTGGAGTGTAGTAATCAAATGAAGTAAATGTCTTGTATTATAACAAGACAAAGGTTCCCAAGGCACACCACATAGGGGGCGACCGAAAATGGGTTCAAAATGGGTTCCCTCCCATTTTGAAAACCCCTTTTAATTCATTACTAGTTACTAGTTAAGTTATATAATTAAACCATTTTAATTTTATAACTTAAACACTCTTACATTCGTTGTTATTTAACGTCTTTAATAACAATACAAAAGATATCTCATGAACAAAATATCCATATAATTTGTTCTATTCCAAATGCAATAATTTAGAAAAGCAATTTTCTAAATTGGTGTCAATATTTAATTGCTTGTCATATCAACAAATAAATATTCATTGGTATTTGCTTAGCTTGTTATTGGGTGTGACCTGACTTGGATCATAACGTACTAACCACATCAATCTTGTATGTGTCTTGGGCATATAAGATCCAACAATCTCTCACTTGCACAAGATTTATAGAAGATTGATGCAAGCAGTAAATACCGCCTAACAACGGTTTACTACCCTTAATACGTATGACTAAGAGCCATTCAATAACATCATCCCCTTGAAGTACCTTACTCGAAATGTTCTAGGTGAATAAATCAACTATCCTTTTGTCACAAATGTCATATTAAATCCCAGAGACACAGAATGATCATTCTCCATTGATTTAACTTTAGCAGGCCTTAGACATCTTACTCTCAACGAATAAGAGGGAGAAATCCCATCTTGACTACATACGTCTCTTATAATCACCTTGTACTATATCTGAATTTAGCCTTGTGTACTGCCATGTTTCAGAACAGCAAAGAACTAAGTCAAGGTATAATACTTGGTGAATATCAAGACCCAATATGCATCTCAGGTCAGAGGATACCAAATGATATTCGCCTTTACTCAATATTACTTATGATCAATCAAGAAGATTCCATGTTGTAATATTTGAGATGCGGGTCAGTCCAATATTTGTATCCCACAATATCTATGAACCTTGGCAGCAACCCTTTGCTCTATATTCAACCATATGAATATCCACTAATCCAAGTTCATAATAGTTTTGCCCTCATACTTATTCCCACAAGTATGAACGACTATGGATGTTTTGAGTAAATGATTTACTCATGGATTAAACATGCAAAATAGGAACATTAGTTGAAACATTATAACCAAATAATTTATAAAAGTAATTAATGGTTCCAATATCCAAATACAAAATTAAAAGATAAAATCCAGTCACTAGAATATCGAAGTCCCATGGCACAAGTATGACCTTCATGCTTTGCCTTTTCAAGGAGCTTTATGAGTGGATCCGTAATGTTTTGACCCATGTGAACTTTACGAATACATATCTTTCCTTTTTCAACTTCATCCCTTATGTAGTTGAATCTCCACTCAATGTGCCTAGTCTTTTGATGTGCACGGGGTTCCTTGATTTGAGCAATCGCACCCTCGTTATCACAAAGAATTTCTAGGGGCTCCTGAATGGAAGGGACCACCTCTAGATCGGCAATGAATTTCTTTAACCATGCAGCTTCTTGAGCTGCTAATGAAGCGGCGATGTATTCTGACTCTGTAGTTGATAATGCCACCACATCTTGCTTAGATCTCTTCCAAGAGACTGCTCCTCCATTCAAGACGAAATGTATCCTGATTGTGATCGTAAGTCATCCCGATCAGTTTGGAAACTTGCATCCATGTAACCTTTTACCATGAGTTCCTCCTCACCAGATCCATAGATTAGGAACATATCTTTAGTCCTCCTTAGGTATTTAAGTATGTTCTTAACAGCCATCCAATGACTATTTCCAGGATTTTGCTAGTATCGGCTTGTCATGCTTAAAGCGCATGACACGTCCGGCCTAGTGCATATCATTGCATACATGATGTATCCTATAGCAGATGTATACTGGATTCCCTTCATTTTATCTTGCTCAACCTTTGAGCTTGGACATTGAGTCGTACTCAATATCATTCCTCTTTAAATAGGTACTGTACCTTTCTTAGAGTTTTCCATCTTGAACATTTTCAAGATCTTATCAATGTATGCACTTTGATTTAAACCTATCAACCGCCTTGATCAATCCCTATAGATCTTAATTCCTAAAATATAGGCGGCTTCACCAAGATCCTTAATGGAAAAACATCTTCCAAGCTAGGTTTTTACACCCTCCAAGGTTGGAACGTCATTTCCAAGTAATAGGATGTCATCGACATACAATATTAGGAAAGTGATGATGCTCCCACTAGCTTTCTTATACACACATGCTTCATCAGCGTTTTTGATGAACCCAAATTTGATTACCTCTTCATCAAAACGGTGATTCCAACTTCTTGATGCTTGCTTCAATCCATAGATTGATTTCATTAACTTCCATACTTTGTTATGATGTTTTGGATCGACAAAACCTTTAGGCAGAACCATATAGACATCTTCCTCAAGATATCCATTTGGAAAAGCGGTTTTGACATCCATTTGCCCATTCTCATAACCATAATGAGCAGCTATGGCAAATAATATCCTAATAGACTTTAGCATTGCAACCGTGTTGGGTTTGTTAGAACATAAAATCATAGTTTAACCTCTTAAACTTTCTGAAAACGCAACGGAAGTAAAGCATTATAACCATGTTTATAAGCTGAAAAATATGTTCATTAGATGACCATATTGATGTATAAAACAAACCCAAAGAACAAATGATCATTTATGTGAATTAGCAAACTATGAACATATGTAAAACTACATAAAATCACAGCTTCGTTGAGCTGTGAAACTACCTTACTGCAGCAGCCAAAATTCAACCAAAAGTGATGTTTGATGAAGATGGAGATGGCCAAAAATCAGCCAAGACTTCAAGGATAGAAGTCCTCAAGCTAGTATACCCTAAGCTCCTTGCAAACACACCATCTTGTTAGGTAGATTATCACCAAAACAACACAAGAACACTTCAAGAAAACCCTCTTTTTGCTGCTGGAAGTTCTGTAACTTAGAGAGAGAGAGGAAGAGAGATTTTTGTTGTGTTCTTTGTTGTTGTTTGCATGTCTTGTTTGAATGAGAAGAATGGAGTGTATTTCTAGTTAGTGGAACTAGACCATGAGCATGTGTGTGTGTTAATCAATGTCAACTTAGTGGAACACAAAAGGCATGCATGTGTTTGTCTTATCAAGAGAATATATCACATGCATGTGATGGTGGACGGTTTTTGTGTTAAAAGAAAAGGTTTTTCTTATAAATTGACACTACCACACACATATATATTGTCTAATAGTCCTCTTATTAGATATATACAACTAACCTTTTAATTGTATAATCCATACACTCCCATTATTAATTTGTATTGTTATCTAACTTACTTAAATAACATTACAAATAAAATTATTGAACAAAATATCCTAATAAATTGTTCCATCTCATATGTAACTTATTTAGAAAACCCATTTTTCTAAATTTGGTGTAAATATTTAATTGTATGATCATATCATCAATTAAATATTAATTGGTGTTTGCTAAGCTTGTTATTGGGTATAACCCGACTTGGATCATAACGTACTAACCACATCAATATTCTAAGTGTCTTGGGCACATAGAATCGTACAATCTCCCACTTGCCCAAGATTCATAGAAGATTGATGCAAGCAGTAAATAACGCCTAATAACGGTTTACTACCCTTAATACGCATGACTTATAGCCATTCAATAACATCATCCCATTCAAGTACCCTACTTGAAATGATTTAGGTGAATCAATCATATATCCTTTTGTTACAGATGTCATGTTAAATCGAAGAACACAGAATGATCATTCCTTGTTGATTTAACTTAATCAGGCCTTAGACATCTAACTCTCAACGAATAAGAGGAACAAATTCCATCTTGACTACATACGTTTCTCACAAACACCTCGTATTATACCTGAACATACCCTTATGTACTGTCCACTATTTCAGGACAGTGAAGAATTAGCTCAAGGTATAATACTTGGTGAATATCAAAACCCAATATGTATCTTAGGTCGGAGGATACCAAATGATATTCGCCTTTACTCAAATTTACTTATGATCAATCAATAAGATTCCATGTAGTAAAATTTGAGATGCGGCTTAGTCCAATATTTGTATCCCACAAATATCTATGAACCTTGGTAGCAACCCATTGCTCTATATTCATCCTTATGAATATCAACCAATCCAAGTTCATAATAGTCTTACCCTCACACTTGTTCCCACAAGTATGAACAATTACGGACATTTAGAGTAAATAATTTACTCATGGATTAAACATGCTAAATTGGAACATTAATTGAAACATTATAACCAAATAATTTTATTCAAATAATAAAGAGTTCCACATACTCAAATACAAAATTTGATCAAGTCCAATCACTAGAATATCGAAGTCCTAAGGCATAGGTATGACTTTCATGCTTTGCCCTTTCGAGGAGCTTCGTGAGTGGATCCGCAATATTTTGATCAAAGTGAACTTTGCGAATACATATCTTTCCCTTTTCAACTTCATCCCTTATGTAGTTGAATCTCCGCTCATTGTGCCTAATCTTTTTAAGTGCACGGGGTTCCTTGTTTGAGCAATCACACCCTCGTTATCACAAAAGATTTCTAAGGGGTCTTGAACGGTAGAGACCACCCTTAGATCGGCGATAAACCTTTTATTCATGCAGCTTCCAAAGCTGCTAATGAGGCGGCTATGTATTCGTATTTTGTAGTGGACAATGCTACCCTATTCATAATGGAGACATACCCCGATTGTGATCGAGGATCATCTCGATCAGTTTGGAAACTCGCATCCGTGTAACCCTTTACAACGAGTTCCTCTTTCTCAGATCCGTATATTAGAAACATATCCTTGGTCCTCATAAGGTATTTCAATATACTTTTAACAGCCATCCAATGGCTATTACTTGGATTCTACTGATATCTTCTTGTCATGCTTAACGCGCATGACACGTCCGGTCTTAGTGCATATCATCGCATATATGATGGATCCTATAACAGACGCATATGGGATGTCCTTCATACAATCTTGCTCATCCTTTGAGCTTGGACATTGAGATGCACTCAATATTGTCTCTCTTTGAAATGTACCATACCTTTCTTAGAGTTTTCCATCTTGAACCTTTTTCAAGATTTTATCAATATATGCACTTTGGTTTAGACCTATCAACCGCCTCGATCTATCCCTATAGATCTTTATTCCTAAAATATAGGCAGCTTCACTGAGATCTTTCATGGAAAAACAATTTCCAAGCCAGGTTTTAACATCTTCCATGGTTGGAATGTCTTTTCATATAGTACTATGTCATCAACATACATTACTAAGAATGTTATTACACTCCCACTAGCCTTTTTATACACACAAGTCTTGTCAACGTTCTTGATGAAACCAAATTTCTTGGTCTCTTCATCAAAACATTGATTCTAACTTCTCGATGCTTGTTTCAATCCATAGATTGATTTCTTTAACTTGCATACTTTATTAGGATGTTTTGGATCGTCAAAACCTTCAGGATAAACCATATAGACATCTTCCTCAAGATATCCATTTAGGAAAGTGGTTTTGACATTCATTTGCCAAATCTCATAATCATAATGAGCAGCTATGGCAAACAATATCCTTATACACTTTAGCATCGCAACAGGTGAGAAGGTTTCATCATAATCAACCCCTTGAGTTTGAATGAAACCTTTTGCTACAAGTCTTGCCTTGTAAGTATCCAAGTTTCCATGCGTATTTGTTTTCTTCTCGAAAACCCACTTGCATCCAACCGGTTTGGAGTTAAGTGGAGGGTCAACCAATTCCTAAACTTGGTTGTCATACATGGATTGCATCTCTACATTCATGGCTTCCAGCCATTTGTCATAATCCGAATTGGACATATCATCATGGTATGTAGTTGGCTCATCGGAGTCAACCTCATAGCATCCATCCATGAAAAATCCATATATTTCAGGTGAAATGCTAACTCTACCAGATCAATGAATGTTTTGTGTGTATTGATCAACCTCTTGATCATTATTAACAACCTCTTGTTGACAGCTAGTGTCAACCAAACGTGTATCGGCTTTTGGATCTTGATCTTCATCAAATTCCATTGTTCTATGCGTCACTCCTTCCATAAGGAACTTGGCTTCCAAGAACTCTGCCCTTCGAGCAATAAACTCCTTTTGCTCTGTTGGATCAAAGAAGTAGTATCCTATACAGTCTTTGGGATATCCAACAAGTATACACTTAGTGGATCGACTTTCAAATTTGTTTTGGGTGTTAAGCTTAACATAAGCTTTACTACCCATACCTTTTAAACATGATAGTGATGGAACTCTTTCCATGCCATATTTCAAAAGGTGTCAAACCCACTTTCTTGGTTTGGGCCATATTTAAAATACGAGCCGTGGAGAGTAGTGTGAAAACCCAAGATGATAAAGGTGGTAAGCTCATAGCCTTAATGAATTGAACCATATCCAGATAGGGTTCAGTTTCTCCTTTATCAGAATGAAGAACTTAGATAGTTATGTAGAGTTGATTTTCTACTTCATTATTGAAGATTTTGAACATTTCAAAAGCTTCATTCTTATGTGTCATCGAGTGCACACAATAATAGCGACTGTAATCATCGGTAACAGTAATGAAGTATCTTTTCACCAATCTTTGTCATTGTCTTAAAAGGACCACATACATCCAAATGTATCATTCCTAATAAGTCTTTTGGTTCACACTTATCAAATGAAACATTTTCATTTGTTTCCAAAAGACCATTCTTGTGAAGTGTTTGAATCCAATTCTTGTTTATGTGACCAAGATGTCAATGTCAAAGATAATAATAACTTAAACCGATTTTAAGTTTCTTGGTGCTTAATTTGTATAATGAGTTATTATAGGATGAATAATCATGAACCAATTCATGAATATCATTAAAAGGCATATCCTTAAAATGAAATACATCATCCATGAAACTTAATACCATTATATACAAACTTTAAATCATGACCATATTGTTTTAATAGGAAACATTAATTATGTCCCTAGTCAAACTAGGTGCATACAAAAGGTTTTGAGAACAACTTCCAAACCATTTGTAAGTCTCAAAATAGAGTTTCCCTCTTTAAAGCGCACATTTCTTTTGAACCCCTTTGCAACAACTGCAAGTATGAGTCTCACATCCGGTATCCAATACCCATGTGTTTGAAGAAATGACACTTAATACAATGTGAATCATGAAAATTGTATTCGAGGTTTGCCTAGCATCCCTCTTATTTTTCAACTCCTTGAGATAGGAGGGACAATTCCCTTTTATTGTCCTATCTCTCCATACTCAAAGCATGGATCATTCTCCTTTACTTTAGGCTCATAAGCTTAGGTCTTTTGAGGTTTCGCTTTAACCTTTGCTTTGATGTATTCCTTTCTTTTGGCAATAATTGCCTTAGGATCAAGATTGGCCATTTCTTATAGTATCCCTCATTGATCGAGAGAATAGGTAGAACCTCTCTACCAATCCCTGCCTCGGTTGCTTTGAGCATTGCGTGAATTTCACCGATGCTCTTGTCCCTCCCGTTCATATTACAGTTTATTATGAATGTCTCAAACCTTTAGTTGGGCAATCAAGGATCAAATCCTTGGCCAACTGCTTTGAGACAGGATAGTTAAGCATCTTGAGGCTATCAATGTGGCTTTTCATCTTAAGAATATATAAGATGATATCGATTGGGTTTCTTCCATGTGACATGCATAAAGTGCTTGAACCATTTTGAAGCAATCTTACTAATGTTTGAAGGAACATTTCCTTCAACTAGATTATCATGTCATATGCCCTATGATGTTCCAAACCCTTTTGGAGTTCGGGAATCATATTCCTAACATGAGGTAGGAAACTTGCACAGAATCCTTAATGTGCTTAACCCAATCGTCAAAAGGCCATAACATCAACAGCGTTGGTTGGTGACACATGGGATCGTCAAGGACATAATCCTTTACTAATCTTGATAACGATTCTCAGTGATAGGGTATGGACGGTCGGGGTGGTAGCATTATTATTTACGACCATTCTACAAAATTTACAAAGTTCTTATTAGTATTTCTTAAAATTTTATTTTAATTATTAATACCCTTTTATGTCTCATAGACAATTAATAATTTAAAATCTAGAATCCAACATTACATTCAAATAATGGTTAGGTGACCTTTATCCCATTATTTAATTTAACAAGGTAGTCAATATTTGACAATTGCAACCTTTTGCAACTTCTAGCCTTTATGGGATCGGTTAAACATCTTATGTTTGGTTAGCATGTTTAATCCCATCAACACCATTGTACGCCATGCATCGGTGACCCTATGCACATGGTTTCCAATTCAAGTCGTCCTACTTACACACACGTGTGAGTTTTCACATACAAGCGGTTAGGTGACCTTTATCCCACAAGTATGTTAGACTCACTTCAAACACACAAGTTCCCTATAAGTGGTTAGGTGACCTTTATCCCACAAATAGTTCTCAAGTGATTCGAGTGTCATGTAAAAGGATAGTGTTAAACTTGTTTCAAAAGGGATTTTTGGTTTTCATTAATTCTAGTTTTGAAAACTCTATATACCTTGTATTTGCATGCTTTCAAATCATTAATCCTTTTAATAACCTTTTATTAAATCATTAATCCTTTTAATAACCTTTTATTAACCACTTAATGATTAGAAACCATAAATTTTCAGCTTATTAAGTTTGCTAATGAGTTTGTTATGCATATCCAAATATCAAACAACAATCATACAACAAACAACCAAACAAGCATAATAGAAACAACCACAATGTGCATAACCATAGCTACTATTGTGACCACACTTGTTTGCCATCACAAGTGTGGTCATTTGGTCTTTCCTAAGGGTTGAATACAAGACAAAATTGAGGTCTTCATAGACTCCCACTTGAACTTGCATCCATATGCTTCAAGTCCTTTTTGTGTCTTTGATGTCCATCTTGGGTCTTCTCCTTGTGCATCTTCCTTTTACAAAATTATATCCAAATACATTTTTCTAACAAAAGAAATGCACCTAATCTATTTATTACATAACCAAATGAATAAATAATTACAATCCAAATAATAAACATAAATATTATAACCAATTGAATGAATTAAAACAACCATTCCAATCATCCAAATAACATAAGGCCAAAGGCTAGGTTATGCACTATCTTATGAACAATCATAAATATTATTCAATAAACAAAATAAACCCCATCAAACCCTAAATTTTCAGCCAACATAAACTGAAAATTGGGTTTGTTTGTCCAAACAAACAACAACCAAACATGTCAACCAATTGATATTCCTATCTTTCAATGTTTAATCATAAGCATGAAGATATAACTTTGAAAGACCTGGGGTTTATTAAATCAACCAAAATCAGCCCCTAATTAGTTGATTAACATCCTTTAAAATGATTTTTAAAGGGTAAGAACAAGCAAGCTATTCACATAACGGCTCTTGATGCCATTGTTGGGTTTGTTAGAACATAAAATCATAGTTTAACCTCTTAAACTTTCTAAAAATGCAGCGGAAGTAAAGCATTATAACCATGTTTATAAGCTGAAAAATATGTTCATTAGATGACCATATTGATGTATAAAACAAACCCAAAGAACAAAGGATCATTTATGTGAATTAGCAAGCTATGAACATATGTAAAACTACATAAAATCATAGCTTCGTTGAGCTGTGAAACTACCTTACTGCAGCAGCCAAAATTCGACCAAAAGTGATGTTTGATGAAGATGGAGATGCCCAAAAATCAGCCAAGACTTCAAGGATAGAAGTCCTCAAGCTAGTATACCCTAAGCTCCTTGCAAACACACCAACTTGTTAGGTAGATTATCACCAAAACAACACAAGAACACTTTAAGAAAACCCTCTTTTTGCTGCTGGAAGTTCCATAACTTAGAGAGAGAGAGGAAGAGAGATTTTTGTTGTGTTCTTTGTTGTTGTTTGCATGTCTTGTTTGAATGAGAAGAATGGAGTGTATTTCTAGTTAGTGGAACTAGACCATGAGCATGTGTGTGTGTTAATCAATTTCAACTTAGTGGAACACAAAAGGCATGCATGTGTTTGTCTTATCAAGAGAATATATCACATGCATGTGATGGTGGACGGTTTTTGTGTTAAAAAAAAGGTTTTTCTTATAAATTGACACTACCACACACATATATATTGTCTACTAGTCCTCTTATTAGATATATACAACTAACCTTTTAATTGTATAATCCATACACTCCCATTATTAATTTGTATTGTTATCTAACTTACTTAAATAACATTACAAATAAAATTATTAAACAAAATATCCTAATAAATTGTTCCATCTCATATGCAACTTATTTAGAAAATCCATTTTTCTAAATTTAGTGTAAATATTTAATTGCATGATCATATCATCAATTAAATATTAATTGGTGTTTGCTAAGCTTGTTATTGGGTATAACCCGACTTGGATCATAACGTACTAACCACATCAATATTCTAAGTGTCTTGGGCGCATAGAATCCTACAAACCGGCGTGAAGGTCTCATCATAATCAACCCCTTGAGTTTGAGTGAAACCTTTTGCTACAAGTCTAGCTTTATAAGTATCCAAGTTTCCATGCATGTCGGTTTTCTTCTTGAAAACCCACTTACTTCCAACCACTTTGGAGTTAAGAGGTGGTCAACCAAGTCCCACACTGGTTGTCATGCATGGATTGCATCTCAACGTTCATGGCTTCAAGCCATTTGTCACCATCCAAATTGGACATTGCATCACGGTATGTGGTTGGTTCATCGGAATCTACCACATAGCATCCATCTATGAAAAATCCATATCTTTCAGGTGGATTACTAGTTCTACCAGATCTGCGAACGTCTTGTGTGTATTGATAAACCATTTGATTATTCTCAACATCCTCATGTTGAGTGCTAGTGTCAACCAAACGTGTATCGGGTTGTGGGTCTTGATCCTCCTCAAGATCCACTGTTCTACTGCTAGCTCCTTCCATAAGGAACTTAGCTTCTAAGAACTCAGCCTTCTTGGCAACAAACTCTTTTTATTCCAATGGATCATAGAAACAATAACGCATAGAATCTCTAGGATATCCAATAAAGATACACTTAGTGGAACGGCTTTCTAGCTTGTTTGAGGTGGGAGTCTTAACATAAGCCTCACATCCCCACACCTTTAAATATTATAGAGATGGAACCCTTCCATGCCATATTTCGAAAGGTGTAACTTTCTTGGTTGGAGCCATATTCAAAATACTGGCCACAGAGAGCAGTAGATCCCACATGTCGTTGAGAACAAGTTTAGGAATTATCGAAAAGAGTCAAAGAGTCAAGTTATGTTTAGGAACACAACGAGTTCGATTTCTTCTCTCGGACACACCATTGCGTTGTGGTGTTCTAGGCAGAGATAGTTGTGAGACAATTCCACAACTTCTAAGATGATCTCTAAAAGCATCACTTAGGTATTCACCTCCTCTATCGGTGTGGAGAATTTTTATTGACTTGTTGAGTTGATTTTCTACTTCATTCTAGAAGGTTCTGAACATTTCAAAAGCTTTATCTTTGTGTCTTAACAAGTACATATACCCATATCGACTATAGTCGTCGGTAAAGGTAATGAAGTATCTTTCATTGTACCTAGTCATTGGCTTAAAAGGACCACATACATCCAAATGTATGATACCTAATAAATCTTTTGCCCTTTCTGTTTTGCCTCTAAAGGGTGTCTTAGTCATTCTGCCTTGTAAACAAGATTCACATACATCAAATGAATCATATTCACTTGCTTTTAAAAGGTCGTTCTTTTGAAGTGTTTGTATGCGCTTCTTGTTTATGTGACCAAGACGGCAATGCCAAAGATTGGTATCACTCAAATCCAATTTGAGCTTCTTGGTGGTGGTTTGGTACAATGAGCTATCATATAATGTGTTTTCATGAACCAATTCATAAATTCCATTAATAGGAATAGCTCTAAAGTAAAAGATGTTATTTAAATAAACATCAATTTCATTTTCGATAAATGTCAAAACATAACCATATTGCTTAATTGGGCAACTGAAATAATGTTCCTAGTCAAACTAGGAGCTTATAAAACATTGTTCAAAATTGCTTCCAAACCATTTGGAAGGTTCAAGATGTAGTCCCCTCGGTCTTCAACTTGAATTTTTGCCCCATTCCCCATGTAGAGGCTAACATCCCCTTTCTTGAAGTCCTTACTTCTTTTGAACCCCTACAGCAAATTGTAAATATGAGTTCCATATTTGGTATCCAATGCCCATGTGTTAGAGGATATTAAATTTAGACCAATATGAATCATGAAAATTATACCTAAGGTTTGTGTAACACCCGTATATCTCTTTTAAAGGAATAAAAGAATAAAAGAGAAAGAAAATGGGGGAAAAGAAAGTCAACCCCAAAGTTGAGGGACCAAAAGTGTAAAAGGTGATAAAATCTTGAAAAGTTGGTGTAAAAGGCGATATGGTCGCCCATACTCACTGCACCCTCTTTTCTTGTTCGGATTTTAGAGAGAGAAAGCAGAGAAACTTTCGGACATTTGAAGAACAAGAAGAAGAAATTCGAGTTTAAGAAGGTTTCTAAGTGTTGGAATCGTTTGAAGAAGCTCGGGTGAAGAGTGTTAAGATTGGAAGCAGCAAAGGTGAGTTTCTAGACCCCCTTTTTACTCGTTTTTAAAATGATTTGGGGCTGGAAAATGCATGTATGTATGTTTTTATGGATTTGTGTATGAAACCCGTATGTTATGTACCTGGGTATGATTATAGAGTATGTTTTAGGGTGAACGTATGTCCATGTTTGTGTTAAGTTATGCCTGAATCCGTATGTACATGCTTAGAAATAGGTATTATGATGTTTGGGGACTGGAATACGACTTAGACACATGAATAGGCTGCTAATACGACTAATAAGACTAAACAGTGGTCGTATGACCATTAGAAATTGTAACACCCGAAAGTTTGACTTTTTGATAGGTTGTGCGACTGAGCCTCAGTCGCCTGAGATTTATGCGACTGGAGGTTCAACCGCATGCTATTCGGCCGATTGAAGGTCAACCATACGATTGGAGTTCAACCGCCCGAATGAAGGACGAACCGCATGGAACACATGCGACTGGGGTCCAATCGCATGGTATTCATGCGACTGAAGGTCCAGTCGCCCCTGGACCAGACGCGACTGAGCTGTGGGTATAAAAGAGGAGCAGCTCTCATTCTCCTCCCAACACTTAGAAATTTCAGTCGGGAAGAGCAGAGAACGAACGAGAGCAGAGAAGGAAAAGAGGGAAAGTGCTGACCGAGCTCCGAATTTGTCGAGAAGCAAGCCAAATCGAAGCTCATCAACTCCTACCTGCTAATGTGAGTTCTAAGACCCCTCTTTTACACGTTTTTGAATGATTTTGGGGCTGGATCACATATAAACCCTAGTTTTGAATAGTATGCTTATTTGACCCATTTGGGTGAAATCTTTAGTAACGTGTTTATGGCATGAATTAGGACTTGTTTATGCTTGTATGATGTCCTAGTATGAATCCCTGAGATTTGGGAGGGTCAATTTGGGCTGAAAATGGGTTTATGACGGGTTTGGGTGCGTTGGTTCGCGACTGCTGGTCATGAAGAACTCCAGTCGCTGCCCAGTTAGGGTTATGCGACTGAAGGGCCATTCGGCCAAATGAGGATTAGTTGATGTCCAATCGCACGATTGAGGCTCAGACGCACGATTGAGCCTCAGTCGCACGATGGGCTATGCGATTGGGGGTTTCGGTCGCATAGGTCCAATCGCAGGGTAGTTCAGTCGTACGGTTAAGAGTTAGTCGCATATAACCCTGTCGCATGGTGTCTAGTCGTACGGAAGGAAGTCCAGTCGCACGATTGTATGCCCATTCGCATGACAGCCCAATCGCACGGTCCAGTCGCATGGAGGACATGCGACTGGGATAGGTTCAGTCGCCCATGAAGGGCTGATGTGAATGATGATGTTATGTATGATTACGTATGTATGATGCTAGGTATGATGATGAATGTATGATGGGTGTGTATGTTCCTGGTGATTGTGTATGTTTATCTTTCCAAAACTTTACGAACAACGAAAATGAATGAATGAAGTATTATGTAACGTAAAGTGAAAGATAATGAAAGAGGAACATGATGATGAATGCATGTATTAACGAATGAACGAAAAGAAGAATGATGATGAATACATGCATTAATGAACGAACGAATTAAGTCTTGCAAGCATTGAATAACGCGATTGGTTCTTCTCTGTGATCGACCATGGTCATGGTACCTCTACCGCTTACCTCTAGTACCGTGGCATACGTTTTGTTGTTCATATGTTGACTTCGGCCCGGTAGCTAATAACGATCGGGGTACAGCATATGGTATTGGTACAATCACCTTTCAATGTGCAAGTAAGTATGCAACGGGATTCTTACCATTCGACCACAGTAATCATAGCCGAGTGCTATGAAGTGGGTAAAGCCTGGCAGAATCCATACGAGAAGTTAAAGATAACGATGTATAACGAATGATGAAGATAATAATGAATATTATCTCTGTGTATGTATGATGTATGAACGCATGTATGAAAGGATACCTTTAAATAAGTAAAAGTATGTTTTAATATAAAACTAGAACTCACTCAGCAACGCTGACTTTTTATGTGTTTCCAGTTGGCAGGTAGTGTTGCTGAGGATGGCACGAGGCGGCTACTCAGCTCTTTTGGGATGGCATTCACCTTTTGATTATGCTGCCACATCATGTGTTGTGGGCCCGTAATGCACGCAACACATCATGTTGCATGCAAGTGTGAGATTTCCTAAGAATCCTGATAAACGGGATTACTTAAGGAATCTCCTTTATGATGAAAAAGATATTTTTGACCTTAATATCTTCTATTAGAGGTCACTGTTTAGGACCATTTATGTAAAGAAAGCTTGTATTTTGTAATCAAGACAATGATGTAAAAGCTTTTATGATGAAATGAGAATGTATATTTTATTAATTCCGCTGCGTTATTTTATGATTATATTAAATGTATGTTTTATGTGCGATGACGACCAACTATGAGGTGCCCGGTGAGCGGGGCCTTACAAGTTGGTATCAGAGCCAAAGTTTAAGTGAAATGGGTAAAATTTTAAAATAAACCTAAACTTAAACTGAAAATGGGACAACAAGGAAGAGAATGCCATCTGAGTAGTTGCGTGCCATCAGGTATTTTTATTAAAGTTAATCATGATTACGTGCGCATGATATGTGTTTATGTGTACTGTTAGACTTAGATACTGATGTAGTCAGGACAGGTAATGCTCGGGGTACGAAGAGTAGAGTAAGTGGCTAATCACAACTGGCCACTGTAATTAGAGACTTACTATACTTAACATAAACTGAGCTATTTCCTTGAATGACCGTGTTGGTGTTTGAATCTTTCAGTGTGATAGAAGATGGTCGGTGGTTGATCATCTAAAGCTTCCCGTGGTGGTGGACGTGGTGCTGAACCGCGTAACACGCGAGGGAGGCCTAGGACAGAGAAAGTAGTTCATGAGGAAAACGAGACTCCTCATCAGGAGGAAGCAGACGAAAGCGCAAATTTGAGGGCCTCGGTAAAAGAGGCAGTGGTCGAGGAAGTGCACCAGGTCATGCAGACGATCTTACCGTCTGTAGTGACCGAAGTGATAAAGGCAGTACGTGAAGACGATAGACGAGGGAGGAATCGGTCCTCAGGTAGACGACAATAGGCGGAAGCAGAAACGGTACTATCTGATGATGAAGAAGGAGAGGAAGAAGAGCAGGTACGGGAGACAGCCCGGGGTTGTAACTATGGGGCATTTATGAGGTGCAAGCCCCCGACTTTTGATGGTTCTGGTACTGCTACTGATGCTCACCAATGGGTGATGGAAATGGAGGCTGTCCTCGATATTAGTGATTGCCAGGAGGACAAGAAGGTGAAGTTTGCTACCCACTCTTTCACAGGGTCGGCTTTGTGCTGGTAGAATAATATAGTCCAAGCCGAGGGTAGCAGGGCTATAGGGAAGATGAAGTGGGCTGAGTTAAAAAGGCTGGTGATTGAGGAATTCAGTCCTCGTCGGGAAATGGATAGAGTTGAGAGAGAATTCCTGCAGTTGGAGGCAGGGACGATGACCCACCAACAATACACCACCATGTTTAACGAATTGGCGCTGTTGGTGCCAGAGCAGGTGACGCCGGTGTCTCGAAAGATCAACCGGTATATTCAGGGGCTGCCAGCTGAAATTCGTTGGCACTTGATTTCTGCCCGACCAAGCACTTTCAGGCCGGCAGTGGATTTGGCGGGAAGGTTATTCGATGAATGGGCTGTGTTGGTAAATGCTGAGGGTAGCAAGAAGGGAAGTGGAGAGAAGAACTGGCAAGGGTAGAGATTTGGTCGGGGTGATACTTCGACGAGCAACAAGAAGGCGAGGGTGGATGAGCACCGTGTGGTCGTGTCTGGAGCTGGGGTGAGGAAGTGTGGTAAGTGTGGAAGGGAGCACTCAGGGGAGTGCAAATGGGGATCCAACATCTGCTTTAAGTGTGGGAAGACAGGGCATATATCAAAGGATTGCCGGATGGGCAAGTGTTTTAACTGTGAGGAAGGTGGTCATATGAGCAGGGACTGTAAGAAGCCGAGGGCTGAGGCTTCAGGGGTAAAGAAGACGGGAAGTGAAGGTCCGAGAGCAAGCGCCAGGGCTTTCACAATGACGCAGGAAGAGGCTAGGACGGACCCGATGTAGTGTCCGGTACGTTTCTGGTGAACCAAACTGTAGCCTCTGTATTATTTGATTCGGGTGCCAGTAGGAGTTTTATTTCTGCTGCTTTTTGTGCTAAATTGCCCGTTAGTAGGAGACGTGTGGATGTGCCGTTTGATGTAGAGACTGCTATAGGAAAAACCACCAGGATTTCCGAGGTAATTGAGGGTTGCGATGTAGAACTGGAGGGTCACAAATTCCCAGTTAAACCATTTGCGATGACGTTAGGCGGGTTCGATTTGGTACTTGGGATGGATTGGTTGGCAGATTTCGAGGCGAACATTGTGTGTCGCAAGAAGATGATCAATTTGACAGCGCCCGACGGTAGTCCAGTGACAGTTTATGGCGACCGGGTTACTATTATTCCGAATGTGATCTCAATGGCAGTGGCGGGGAAATGTATGAGGCGTGGATGTGACGCCTTTTTATGTTATGTAAAGGATGTAGAAAAACCAGCACCACAACTATCTGATGTTCCGGTTGTGTGTGAGTTCCCAGACGTGTTTCCGGAAGACTTATCGGGATTGCCACCTGACAGAGAGATTGAGTTCCAGATTGATCTGATACCAGGCGCCCAACCTGTTGCCTAAGCACCATACCGATTGGCCCCGACAGAGATGAAAGAGTTGATGGAGCAATTACAAGAGCTGCTGGATAAGGGGTTTATTAGACCGAGTATCTCACCTTGGGGTGCTCCGATCCTGTTTGTAAAGAAGAAGGATGGTAGTATGAGGATGTGCATCGACTACCGCGAGCTGAATAAGCTGACGGTAAAGAACAGATACCCCTTGCCGAGGATCGACGACTTGTTTGATCAACTTCAGGGTGCTAGTTGGTTTTCGCGAATAGATTTTCGATCAGGCTACCATCAACTGAAGGTGAAGGAGCAGGATATCCTTAAAACAGCTTTTCGTACGCGCTACGGTCACTATGAGTTCCTCATCATGTCTTTTGGTTTGACCAATGCGCCAGCTGCTTTTATGGATCTGATGAACAGGGTGTGCCGGCCAATGTTGGATAAATCAGTGATTGTGTTCATCGATGATATCTTGATTTATTCGAGGAGCGAAGAAGAGCATGCCGGTCACGTCCGGGAGGTGTTGGAGACTTTGAGAAGGGAGAAACTGTATGCTAAGTTCTCCAAATGTGCCTTCTGGCTACGCGAAGTTCAGTTCTTGGGTCACGTGGTAAATCCGGATGGAATTATGGTTGATCCGGCGAAGGTGGAAGCGGTGACGCAATGGAAGTCTCCAAAGACGCCATCTGAGATCCGAAGTTTCTTGGGTTTGGCGGGTTATTACCGAAGGTTCATCCAAGACTTTTCCAAAATTGCTTCTTCACTGACCAAGTTGACCCGGAAAGATGTAAAGTTTATATGGGGTCAAGCTCAAGAAAAGGCATTTGAAGAACTGAAGACAAGATTGACCCAAGCTCCGGTTCTGTCATTACCCGAGGGAAGCGAAGATCTAGTGGTTTATTCTGATGCTTCTTATTCGGGATTGGGATGCGTGTTGATGCAGAGGGGAAAGGTTATAGCTTATGCATCTCGGCAGTTGAAAGTCCATGAGGTTAATTACCCTACTCATGACTTGGAGCTCGCAGCTGTGGTTTTCGCGTTAAAGATTTGGAGGCACTATCTCTACGGAACGAAGTGCACCATCTTTACCGACCACAAAAGCTTGAAGTACTTCTTCGAGCAAAAAGATCTGAATATGAGGCAACGACGATGGTTGGAGCTTATAAAGGACTATGATTGTGAGATCCATTACCATCCGGGCAAAGCCAACGTGGTGGCGGATGCCCTTAGCCGAAAGGAGAGGCCCGAGCCAATTCGGGTGAAGGCGTACCAGCTAATCATGACCTCCGACGTGATGAAACAAGTCAGAGAGTTCCAGGATGAAGCACTGAAAGAGGATCATCTAAACTCTGAATGAATGAGAGGTCTGGTCGCAGAACTGGGTGAAAACACGTGTGGTGCCAAGACTCGATTTGGGCGAGTGTGGATTCCTCGATTCGGGGATCTACGTATGAAGATCATGGATGAAGCCCATAAGACTCGATACTCCATTCATCCCGGCGCTACCAAGATGTACCAAGACATGAAGAAAGATTATTGGTGGCTGGGTATGAAACGTGATGTGGTGGAGTATGTGAGTAAATGCCTCACGTGTTTGCAAGTAAAGGCAGAGCACCAGAAGCCGTATGGAAAGATTCAACCGTTGGACATACCGGAATGGAAGTGGGAGCACATCACCATGGATTTTATCACAAAGCTGCCACGTACCCCGAAAGGGTATGATACGATCTGGGTGATTGTGGATCGATTGACGAAGAGTGCTCACTTCTTACCGATGCGCGAGACATATTCGTCCGAAAGGTTGGCCGATCTTTTCATCAAAGAGATTGTGACTCGTCATGGTGTACCGGTGTCGATTGTGTCTGATCGCGACACCCGGTTTACATCTAAATTCTGGAAGAAATTCCACAATGCTATGGGGACGAGGTTGCATATTAGCACGGCTTATCATCCTCAAACTGATGGTCAGTCGGAAAGGACCATTCAGACTTTGGAGGACATGCTCCGAGCATGTGTTATTGACTTCGGGGGAAGTTAGGATGACCACCCACCATTAGCTGAATTCTCGTACAACAACAGTTATCATGCCAGTATCGGCATGCCACCCTATGAGATGCTATACGGTAGGAGATGCAGGACACCCGTCTGTTGGGGTGAAATTGGTCAGAAAGAATTAGGAAGCGTCGAGGTGGTCGAGGCTATGACTGAAAAGCTCGAAAGAATTAAAGCTTATATGAAGGCAGCCAAAGACCGACAGAAATCGTATGCCGACAAACGACGCAGGCCGATTGAGTTCCAGGTGGGAGATCGGGTTATGTTAAAGGTCTCACCTTGGAAAGGGATCATTCGATTCCGGAAGAGGGGTAAGTTGAGTCCGCGGTATATAGGCCCTTTCCGAATCGTTGCTCGAGTAGGAGAGGTGGCCTATAAGTTGGATCTACCAGATGAACTAAGTGGAATCCACCTGACTTTCCACATGTCTCATCTGAGGAAATGTTTGGCGGACGAGGACATGGTCGTTCCATTGGGGGACATCGAGGTAGACGAACGGCTCAACTATGTAGAGCAACCAGTGGCGATCATCGATCACAAAGAGAAGAGGTTAAGGAATAAAGTGGTTCCCCTTGTGCGTGTACAGTGGCGGCACAGGAAGGGATCCGAGTCAACGTGGGAAACTGAAGAAGAAATGAGGCAGCATTACCCACGATTGTTCGAAGAATAACAGGTTTCGGGGACGAAACCTAAAATAAGGGGGGTGGACTTGTAACACCTGAAAGTTTGACTTTTTGATAGGTTATGCGACTGAGCCTCAGTCGCCTGGGAATTATGCGACTGGAGGTTCAACCGCATGCTATTCGGCCGATTGAATCTCAACCGTACGATTGGAGTTCAACCGCCCGAATAAGGACGAACCGCATGGAACACATGCGATTGGGGTCCAATCGCATGGTATTCATGCGATTGAAGGTCCAGTCGCCCCAGGACAAGACGCGACTGAGCTGTGGGTATAAAAGAGGAGCAGCTCTCATTCTCCTCCCAACACTTAGAAATTTCAGTGGGGAAGAGCAGAGAACGAACGAGAGCAGAGAAGGAAAAGAGGGAAAGTGCTGACCGAGCTCCGAATTTGTCGAGAAGCAAGCCAAATCGAAGCTCATCAACTCCTACCTGCTAATGTGAGTTCTAAGACCCCTCTTTTACACGTTTTTGAATGATTTTGGGGCTGGATCACATATAAACCCTAGTTTTGAATAGTATGCTTATTTGACCCATTTGGGTGAAATCTTTAGTAACGTGTTTATGGCATGAGTTAGGACTTGTTTATGCTTGTATGATGTCCTAGTATGAATCCCTGAGATTTGGGAGGGTCAATTTGGGCTGAAAATGGGTTTATGACGGGTTTGGGTGCGTTGATTCACGACTGCTGTTCATGAAGAACTCCAGTCGCTGCCCAGTTAGGGTTATGCGACTGAAGGGCCATTCGGCCGAATGAGGACTAGTTGATGTCCAATCGCACGATTGAGGCTCAGACGCACGATTGAGCCTCAGTCGCACGATGGGCTATGCGATTGGGGGTTTCGGTCGCATAGGTCCAATCGCAGGGTAGTTCAGTCGTACGGTTAAGAGTTAGTCGCATATAACCCTGTCGCATGGTGTCTAGTCGTACGGAAGGAAGTCCAGTCGCATGATTGTATGCCCATTCGCATGACAGCCCAATCGCACGGTCTAGTCGCATGGAGGACATGCGACTGGGATGGGTTCAGTCGCCCATGAAGGGCTGATGTGAATGATGATGTTATGTATGATTACGTATGTATGATGCTAGGTATGATGATGAATGTATGATGGGTGTGTATGTTCCTGGTGATTGTGTATGTTTATCTTTCCGAAACTTTATGAACAACGAAAATGAATGAATGAAGCATTATGTAACGTAAAGTGAAAGATAATGAAAGAGGAACACGATGATGAATGCATGTATTAACGAATGAACGAAAAGAAGAATGATGATGAATACATGCATTAATGAACGAACGGATTAAGTCTTGCAAGCATTGAATAACGCGATTGGTCCTTCTCTGTGATCGACCATGGTCATGGTACCTCTACCGCTTACCTCTAGTACCGTGGCATACGTTTTGTTGTTCATATGTTGACTTCGGCCCGGTAGCTAATAACGATCGGGGTGTAGCATATGGTATTGGTACAATCACCTTTCAATGTGCAAGTAAGTATGAAACGGGATTCTTGCCATTCAACCACAGTAATCATAGCCGAGTGCTATGAAGTGGGTAAAGCCTGGCAGAATCCATACGAGAAGTTAAAGATAACGATGTATAACGAATGATGAAGATAATAATGAATATTATCTCTGTGTATGTATGATGTATGAATGCATGTATGAAAGGATACTTTTAAATAAGTAAAAGTATGTTTTAATATAAAACTAGAACTCACTCAGCAATGCTGACTTTTTATGTGTTTCCAGTTGGCAGGTAGTGTTGCTGAGGATGGCACGGGGCGGCTACTCAGCTCTTTTGGGATGGCATTCACCTTTTGATTATGCTGCCACATCATGTGTTGTGGGCTCGTAATGCACGCAACACATCATGTTGCATGCAAGTGTGAGATTTCTTAAGAATCCTGATAAACGGGATTACTTAAGGAATCTCCTTTATGATGAAAAAGATATTTTGAACTTAATATCTTCTATTAGAAGTCACTGTTTAGGACCATTTATGTAAAGAAAGCTTGTATTTTGTAATCAAAACAATGATGTAAAAGCTTTTATGATGAAATGAGAATGTATATTTTATTAATTCCGCTGCGTTATTTTATGATTATATTAAATGTATGTTTTATGTGCGATGACGACCAACTGTGAGGTGCCCGGTGAGCGGGGCCTTACAGAAATTTTCTAAGTGGGGGGTTATACGATTGAACGGTGGTCGTATGACCATTAGAAATTTTCTAAGTGTGGGGTTATACGACTGAACAGTGGTCGTATGACCATTAGAAATTTTCTAAGTGTGGGGTTATACGATTGAACAGTGGTCGTATGACCATTAGAAATTTTCTGTGGGGTTATACGACTGAACAGTGGTCGTATGACCATTAGAAATATTCTAAGTGTGGGGTTATATGTCTGAACAGTGGTCGTATGACCATTAGAAATTTTCTAAGTATGGGGTTATACGACTGAACAGTGGTCGTATGACCAGTAGAAATTTCCTAAGTCTGGGGAATGAAACGACTGAGCAGGGCTCATACGACTGAGCAGGGCTCATACGACTTAGCAGGGCTCATACGACTGCACAGGGCTCATACACCCAAACACTTAGAATTTTTAACAAAATTTTCTTGGAGTTTGTGCAGTAGGGTTTCACATGATTAATGACTAGGGTTAATTAATAATGATGTTTTATGCATGTAATGATGATAAATGATTAACCCTTATTATTACTGATACTATTATCAGTATTTTATTATTCTTAACAATATTATTATTTAAATATTGTTATGTATGGAATGACATGATGAAGAATGTTTAGAACCTTACGAAGAAGTATTATCATTAATAAAGTGAAAGAATAATGATAAAGAGAAGTGGAACGTAAATGAATGAACGAAAGTCTTGCATGGTCTAAGGGGCACGAGATGGAATTGACGGTTAAGAAGTCTTGGAAATGGTGCTTGGTTCTAGTAACTAGGCCTATTACGAGCCTTATGGTAGATTATGGACAGTGAGCCATAGTTGCCTTAAGAACAACGGGGCAGTGTCTTTGTGACCTGTCACGGGATAGTTGTTACAGTAGGAGTGGTGACGATCACTCCCGGGGTTAACGTGACTCCGGATGAGGCGTTGTCGGTCTATGGATAGAGAGCCATAGGGGCAACGAGGTTGTCGGTCTATGGACAGAGAGCCATAGGGGCAACCAGGTGTCGGTCTATGGACTGAGAGCCATAGGGGCACCAGGTGTCGGTCTATGGACTGAGAGCCATAGGGGCACCAGACGGATACGATATGCTTTGTCGGCTCATGGGTTGGAACCATGAGGGCAGAGAAGAGAGGTGACCCTTAGAGATTTGCATGCTTGACGAATGAAAGTTAAAGAATGAATGATGAAGATAATAATGAAATTACCTACGTGTACGTACGATGTGTGATCACATATGCATAACGAACGTTTTGGAATGAGAAGTAAAGTATTTTAATTACAAAACTAGAACTCACTCAGCAACGCTGACTTTTATGTATTTTCCAGTTGGCAGGTAACAGGTTGTTGAGGGTGGCACACGGGGATGGCTACTTGGCGGGCAAGACTGACACCCATTTATGTTTTGATAACACTGTTGTTTTGTAATTTATGCAACTAATTATTTTGTGACTTATGAACTAGAATATATTGCTTAGCAACAGTGTTTAAAACGAATGAATGGGTTTTTGTTAAAATTAATTCTGCTGCTTTAATTTATAATATATGAATGTTTATGCTGTGAATGACCAACTGTGAGGTGCCCGGGAAGGGGGCCTTACAAGTTGGTATCAGAGCTAAAGTTTAAGTGAAATGGGTAAAATTTTCAAAATAAACCTTAACTTAAACTGAAAATAGGACAAGAAAAGGGATGTCAGCCCGAGTAGCCATGTGCCATCAGGTATTGTTTTTTCTTAAAAGTTAACCGGTGATATGTGCGTGTGCTATGTGAATTATGTGTTCTAAGTAGATTTAGATGCTGATGTAGTCAGGATAGGAAATGCTTGGGGTGTAAAGAGTAAAGTAAGTGGCTAATCACAACTGACCACTGTAATTAGGGACTTACTATACTTGACATAAACTGAGCTGTTCCTTGAATGACTGTTTTAGTGTTTGAATCTTATAGCGCATAGGAAAATGGCTGGGAAGAAACCTTCTAAGGCTACTAGAGGTAGAGGTCATCCGCGTACAACTAGGAGCAGTGCTAAAGCTCCTAAGACGACTCCTGTGAACCCCGAGGTTCCTGACCGGAATGAAGAAACTGAGAATGCTAGTCTGAATGCCTCAGCTAGGGAGGCGATTGCTGATGAGGTACACCAGGTCCTACAGGCAGTTATGCCATCTGTAGTGACCGATGTTATTCGAGCTATGAGGAACGAGGAGAGGAAGGAGAAGGAGGACAGGAGAGGGTCGACTGGAAAGGAAAGCAAGGGAGAGGAGGAACGACCGGATCCTGAGATTGTAGTGTCTGATGAAGAGGAAGATGAGGTGGTAGGGGTGACGACCAAGGGATGCAATTACGGGGCATTCCAGAGGTGCAGGCCCCCGACTTTCGATGGAAATGGCAACGCTGCTGCCGCACATCGGTGGGTAAGGGAGATGGAAGCGGTACTCGAGATCAGTGAGTGCCGGGAAGATCAGAAGGTGAAGTTTGCCACCCACTCATTTACTGACTCAGCACTATGTTGGTGGGACAATATCGTCCAAGCTGAGGGCAGCAGGGCCATCGGGAAGATGAAGTGGTCCGAGTTGAAGAAGCTGGTAATTAAGGAATTCTGTCCTCACAGGGAACTTGATAAGATTGAGAGGGAGTTCCTGCAACTCGAGGCGGGAACCATGACCCACCAGCAGTACACTACTAAATTCAATGAGATGGCGAGGCTGGTGCCGGATCAGGTGACACCGGTATCTCGCAAGATTAACCGGTACATTCAGGGGCTGCCAGCCGACATTCGTAGGCATTTGATTGCTGCACGACCAAGCACTTTTAGGTCGGCAGTGGATTTGGCTGGGAGGCTCTATGATGAGAGGGAGGTAGCGGATGCAGAGGTGAAGAAGGCTGGTGGGGGTGACCGGAACTGGAATGGGAAGCGGTACGGGTGTGGTGGCTTTACCCCGAACAACAAAAGGATGAGAGTGGATGACCGTAAGGTGGGGTCATCAAGCTCGGGGCCTAAAAGGTGTGGCAAGTGCGGGAAGGAGCATACGGGTGAGTGCAGAATGGGGCTCAAAGTGTGTTACAAGTGCGGAAAGCCGGGCCACGTCTTGAAGGATTGTAAGGAGCTGAGGTGTTTTACCTGCGGTGAGGCGGGCCATATGAGCAAAGACTGCAGAAAGCTGAGGGTGGAGAGTTCCGGGGCAAAGAAGACGGCCGGGACTGAAGGGCAGAAGACAAGTGCCAGAGCTTTCACCATGACCAGGGAGGAGGCTAGGACGGACCCCGATGTTGTGTCAGGTACGTTTCTAGTAAATCAAACTCTTGCTTCTGTGTTATTTGATTCCAGTGCTAGTAAGAGTTTCATTTCTGCTACCTTCTGTGTTAAGTTGCCTGCTAGTAGTAAATGCATTGATGAGCCCTTTGATGTAGAAACTGCTATTGGTAAGTCCACTAGAGTTACGGATGTGATAGAGGACTGTGCCATAGAGTTAGAAGGCCATAGGTTTGCTGCTAGATTACATGTGATGCCCCTAGGTGGATTTGATGTAGTACTAAGGATGGATTGGTTGGCAACCTATGAAGCGAATATCGTATGTCGAAAGAAGATGATTAGATTGACGGCATCTGACGGAAGTCTGGTGACAATATACGGTGATCGGGTAACGATGATTCCGAAGGTGATTTCGATGGCGGTGGCGGGGAAGTGCATGAGGCGTGGGTGCAACGCCTACCTATGTTATGTGAAGGATGTGGAAACGCCAACACCACAACTATCCGACGTTCCGGTTGTGTGTGAGTTTCCAGACATGTTCCCGGAAGACTTATCAGGATTGCCACCTGACCGCGAAATTGAATTTCAAATTGACTTGATACCCGGTGCCCAACCTGTTGCTAAAGCACCGTATCGGTTGGCTCCGACCGAGATGAAGGAGTTGATGGAGCAACTGCAAGAGTTGCTTGACAAGGGCTTTATTAGACCGAGTATCTCTCCTTGGGGTGCTCCGGTCTTATTGTGAAGAAGAAGGATGGTAGCATGAGGATGTGTATCGACTACCGTGAGTTGAACAAGCTAACGGTAAAGAATCGATATCCGTTACCGAGGATTGACGACTTGTTCAACCAGCTCCAGGGTGCCAGTTGGTTCTCGAGGATAGATCTTCGATCTGGATACCATCAATTGAAGGTAAAGGAGCAGGACATTCCTAAAACAGCTTTTCGTACGCGTTATGGACACTATGAGTTTCTCGTTATGTCATTTGGTCTAACTAACGCGCCAGCTGCTTTTATGGACTTGATGAACCGAGTGTGTCGGCCAATGTTATATAAATCAGTGATTGTGTTCATTGATGATATCCTGATTTATTCGAGAAGCAAAGAAGAGCATGCCGGTCACATTCGGGAAGTATTGGAGACTTTGAGAAGGGAGAAACTGTATGCTAAGTTCTCTAAATGTGCTTTCTGGCTACGCGAGGTGCAATTTCTGGGTCACGTGGTAAATGCAGAGGGAATCATGGTGGACCCAGCAAAGGTTGAGGCTGTGATGCAATGGAAATCACCAAAGACGCCATCCGAGATCCGTAGCTTCTTGGGATTGGCGGGCTATTACAGGAGATTTATTCAATACTTCTCCAAGATAGCCTCACCTTTGACAAAATTGACCCGTAAGGACGTGAAATTCATGTGGGGTCGAGAGCAGGAGACTGCCTTTGAGGAGTTGAAGACAAGACTAACACAAGCTCCTGTCTTGACATTGCCCGAGGGAAATGAAGACTTAGTGGTCTATTCAGATGCATCTTATTCCGGGCTAGGTTGCGTGTTGATGCAACGTGGAAGGGTAATAGCCTATGCATCTCGACAACTGAAGACCCACGAAGTCAACTATCCCACACATGATCTAGAACTAGCTGCGGTGGTTTTTGCGCTGAAGATTTGGCGGCACTATCTATACGGGACGAAGTGCACCATCTTCACGGACCACAAGAGCTTGAAGTACTTCTTCGAGCAGAAGGACCTAAACATGAGGCAGAGGCGGTGGTTGGAGCTGATAAAAGATTATGATTGTGAGATCCATTACCACCCGGGCAAAGCCAACGTGGTGGCTGATGCCCTTAGCCGAAAGGAAAGGCCCGAGCCGATTCGGGTAAAGGCTTATCAATTAATCATGACCTCTGATGTGATGACACAGGTTATGGAGTTCCAAGACGAGGCTTTGAAAGAAGATCGTCTTAACTCCGAAAGGATAAGAGGTCTAGTTACGGAATTGGGTGAGAACACTCTTGGTGTTAAGACCCGATTCAGGCGGATATGGATTCCTCGGTACGGGGATCTACGTGAAAAGATCATGGATGAGGCCCATAAGACTCGATACTCCATTCACCCCGGTGCTACCAAAATGTACCACGATATGAAGAAGGATTACTGGTGGCCGGGTATGAAGCGTGACGTAGTGGAGTATGTGAGTAAATGCCTAACTTGCTTACAAGTAAAGGCAGAACACCAGAAACCGTACGGGAAGATCCAGCCGTTGGATATACCCGAGTGGAAGTGGGAGCACATCACCATGGACTTCATCACGAAGTTACCACGTACCCCTAAGGGGTATGATGATATATGGGTGATAGTTGACCGCTTGACAAAGAGTGCCCACTTCCTACCGATCCGCGAAACGTACTCATTTGAAAGATTGGCGGATCTGTTTATCAAAGAAATTGTAGCTCGTCATGGTGTACCGGTGTCTATTGTGTCTGATCGTGACACACGGTTTACCTCCAAGTTTTGGAAGAGATTTCATGATGCAATGGGGACGAGGCTACACATTAGTACAGCATATCACCCTCAGACAGACGGTCAGTCTGAGAGGACGATCCAAACACTCGAAGACATGCTTCGGGCGTGCGTGATCGATTTTGGAGGAAGTTGGGATGACCACCTGCCGTTAGCAGAATTCTCGTACAACAACAGTTATCATGCCAGTATTGGCATGCCACCCTACGTGCTATACGGTAGGAGATGTAGAACACCCGTATGTTGGGGAGACATTGGGCAGAAAGAACTGGGAGGTGTTGAGGTGATCGAAGCAACGACTGAGAAATTGGAAAAGATCAAAGCCTTCATGAAGGCGGCGAAAGATAGACAAAAGTCGTATGCTGACAAGAGGCGAAGACCGATAGAGTTCAAGGTTGGTGACCGAGTCATGTTGAAGGTCTCGCCCTGGAAAGGAATCATTAGATTCAGGAAACGAGGTAAGCTAAGCCCGAGATATATAGGACCTTTCCGAATTGTCGCACGAGTAGGAGAGATGGCCTATCGACTTGAGCTGCCAGATGAGTTAAGTGGAATTCATCCCACATTCCATGTATCTCATTTGAGGAAGTGCTTAGCTGATGAAGATATGATTGTTCCACTGGAGGATATTGAAGTAGACGAACGGCTCAATTACGTGGAGCAACCGGTGGTAATCATTGATTGTAAAGAAAAGAGGTTGAGGAATAAAGTGGTTCCTCTTATGCGTGTACAGTGGAAGCACAGGAAGGGATCCGAGTCTACGTGGGAGACTGAGGAGGAGATGAGACAACATTACCCACATCTGTTTGAGGAATAACAGGTTTCGGGGACGAAACCTATATAAAGGGGGTGGACTTGTAACACCCGTATATCTCTTTTAAAGGAATAAAGAATAAAAGAGAAAGAAAATGGGGGAAAAGAAAGTCAACCCCAAAGTTAAGGGACCAAAAGTGTAAAAGGTGATAAAATCTTGAAAAGTTGGTGTAAAAGGCGATATGGTCGCCCATACTCACTGCACCCTCTTTTCTTGTTCGGATTTTAGAGAGAGAAAGCAGAGAAACTTTCGGACATTTGAAGAACAAGAAGAAGAAATTCGAGTCTAAGAAGGTTTCTAAGTGTTGGAATCGTTTGAAGAAGCTCGGGTGAAGAGTGTTAAGATTGGAAGCAGCAAAGGTGAGTTTCTAGACCCCCTTTTTACTCGTTTTTAAAATGATTTGGGGCTGGAAAATGCATGTATGTATGTTTTTATGGATTTGTGTATGAAACCCGTATGTTATGTACCTGGGTATGATTATAGAGTATGTTTTAGGGTGAACGTATGTCTATGTTTGTGTTAAGTTATGCCTGAATCCGTATGTACATGCTTAGAAATAGGTATTATGATGTTTGGGGACTGGAATACGACTTAGACACATGAATAGGCTGCTAATACGACTAATAAGACTAAACAGTGGTCGTATGACCATTAGAAATTTTCTAAGTGTGGGGTTATACGACTGAACGGTGGTCGTATGACCATTAGAAATTTTCTAAGTGTGGGGTTATACGACTGAACAGTGGTCGTATGACCATTAGAAATTTTCTAAGTGTGGGGTTATACGACTGAACAGTGGTCGTATGACCATTAGAAATTTTCTGTGGGGTTATACGACTGAACAGTGGTCGTATGACCATTAGAAATATTCTAAGTATGGGGTTATATGTCTGAACAGTGGTCGTATGACCATTAGAAATTTTCTAAGTATGGGGTTATACGACTGAACAGTGGTCGTATGACCAGTAGAAATTTCCTAAGTCTGGGGAATGAAACGACTGAGCAGGGCTCATACGACTGAGCATGGCTCATACGACTGAGCAGGGCTCAAACGGCTGAACAGGGCTCATACACCCAAACACTTAGAACTTTTAACAAAATTTTCTTGGAGTTTGTGCAGTAGGGTTTCGCATGATTAATGACTAGGGTTAATTAATAATGATGTTTTATGCATGTAATGATGATAAATGATTAACCCTTATTATTACTGATACTATTATCAGTATTTTATTATTCTTAACAATATTATTATTTAAATATTGTTATGTATGGAATGACATGATGAAGAATGTTTAGAACCTTACGAAGAAGTATTATCATTAATAAAGTGAAAGAATAATGATAAAGAGAAGTGGAACGTAAATGAATGAACGAAAGTCTTGCATGGTCTAAGGGGCACGAGATTGAATTGACGGTTAAGAAGTCTTGGAAATGGTGCTTGGTTCTAGTAACTAGGCCTATTACGAGCCTTATGGTAGATTATGGACAGTGAGCCATAGTTGCCTTAAGAACAACGGGGCAGTGTCTTTGTGACCTGTCACGGGATAGTTGTTACAGTAGGAGTGGTGACGATCACTCCCGGGGTTAACGTGACTCCGGATGAGGCGTTGTCGGTCTATGGATAGAGAGCCATAGGGGCAACGAGGTTGTCGGTCTATGGACAGAGAGCCATAGGGGCAACCAGGTGTCGGTCTATGGACTGAGAGCCATAGGGGCACCAGGTGTCGGTCTATGGACTGAGAGCCATAGGGGCACCAGACGGATAGGATATGCTTTGTCGGCTCATGGGTTGGAACCATGAGGGCAGAGAAGAGAGGTGACCCTTAGAGATTTGCATGCTTGACGAATGAAAGTTAAAGAATGAATGATGAAGATAATAATGAAATTACCTACGTGTACGTACGATGTGTGATCACATATGCATAACGAACGTTTTGGAATGAGAAGTAAAGTATTTTAATTACAAAACTAGAACTCACTCAGCAACGCTGACTTTTATGTATTTTCCAGTTGGCAGGTAACAGGTTGCTGAGGGTGGCACACGGGGATGACTACTTGGCGGGCAAGACTGACACCCATTTATGTTTTGATAACACTGTTGTTTTGTAGTTCATGCAACTAATTATTTTGTGACTTATGAACTAGAATGTATTGCTTAGCAACAATGTTTAAAATGAATGAATAGGTTTTTGTTAAAATTAATTCCGCTGCTTTAATTTATAATATGAATGTTTATGCTGTGAATGACCAACTGTGAGGTGCCCGGGAAGGGGGCCTTACAGTTTGCCTGGCATCCCTCTTAGCTTGCAACTCTTTGAGATGGACAGGACAATTTCTTGCCCAATGTCCTATCTCTCCACACTTAAAGCATGGGTCATTTGAAGCAACCTTTTGCTTCTTCTCTACTAGTTTTGGTGGTGGCGATTTTACCACTCCCTTTCCCATTCCCCAAACATACCCTTTACCCTTGGCAACACTTGTCTTGGGTGCAGGGTGAGGCCTCTTCTTGTTCCCATCTTTATTGATGGTAAGAACGGGTAAAACCTTTTTACCCATGGCCGCCTCGGCTGTTTTGAGCATAAAGTGAAGCTCACTTATGTTCTTGTCCACCCGTTAATGTTATAATTCATGACAAAGTTGTCAAACCTTTTTGACAAAGAGTTGAGGATCAAATCCGTAGCCAACTCTTTCGAGACGGGACAATTCAGCCTTTTAAGGCGGTCAATGTGGCTCTTCATCTTAAGTACATAAGATGAGACCGATTGGGTGTCATCCATACGAAATGCATGGAGTGCTCGAACCGCTTCGAAGCGCCCTGCCCTTGCTTGTTGTTGGAACGTTTCCTTCAACTGGGTAATCAGGTCATATGCTCCGTGATGTTCGTACTCCTTTTGGAGATCCGGAGTCATACTTGCCAACATAAGGCAAGACACTTGGACCGAGTCCTCAGTGTATTTTACCCAATTATTATAGGCCTCCTCATCTTCCTCATTGGGTTGATCGGGAATCAAATCGTCTAATATGTATGACCGTTTCTCTTGCTTGAGAACAATCCCAAGTTTCAAAACCAAGCAATAAAATTGTTATGGTTTAGACGCTCCTTTCGGAGAATGGTCCTTAGTGATAATGAGTGAGCGGACGGGATATCATTATTTTCATTATTGTTGGTGGCCATCTATAAAGTTTAATAAAGTCCAATTTTAGTATTTTCGATATTGTCGTATTTTAGTTATTAATACTCTTTTATGTGTCATGCATAAATTTAAAATTCTAGAATCCAACATTACATTTAAATAGTGGTTAGGTGACCTTTATCCCATTATTTAAATTAACAAGATAGTCAACGTTATGACAATTGCAACCCTTGCAACTTCTAAAGGTATGGGATCGACTTAAACATCATATGTGTGGTCGGCACGTTTATCCCATCAACACCTTTTGTAAACCATATTGTAGGTGATCCATTTAACATGGTTTGCAAATCAAGTCACCCTACTTACACACACATGTGAGTTTACCAATACAAGTGGTTAGGTGACCTTTATCCTACAAATATGGTATTCCCACCTCAAATCAGAAGTTCCCTCAAAATGGTTAGGTGACCTTTATCCCATTAAGAGTTTTCAAGTGACTCAAGTGTTGTGCAAAAGGACGGTGTTAAACTTTTTTTCAAAAGACATCTTAAGTTTTCATAATTCTAGTTTAGAAAACTATATGTACCTTGTATTTGCATGCTTTCAAACACATGGTACTCTATGGTCCTTTTAATAAAACCCTTTTATTTAAAAAATCATTAATCCTTTTAATTACCTTTTATTAACCACTTAATGATTAAGAACCATTTTATTTCAGTTTGTTATGATTATTAATTAGATTGTTATGCATATCCATATATCAAACAATCAACATATGTAACACCCGTATATTTCTTTTAAAGAAATAAAAGAATAAAAGAGAAAGAAAATGGGGGAAAAGAAGGTCAACCCCAAAGTTGAGGGACCAAAAGTGTAAAAGATGATAAAATCTTGAAAAGTTGGTGTAAAAGGCGATATGGTCGCCCATACTCACTGCACACTCTTTTCTTGTTCGGATTTTAGAGAGAGAAAGCAGAGAAACTTTCGGATTTTTGAAGAACAAGAAGAAGAATTCGATTTTGTAAGGCCCCACTCCCGGGCGCCTTACGGTTGGTGGTTCATCGCACGTAAAACATACTTAATGTATATATTCATGAAATAACGCAGCGGAATTAATAAAATATACATTCTCATTCATTCATAAAAGTCATTACATCATTGACATGATTACAAAATGCAGCTTTCTCTGCTTTGCCTATCTTCGCTATGATTGCTGCTGGAGCATATGAAACCTTTGATTATATAAGTAATCTCGTTCATATGAATCCTCAGCAATCATAAGGTCATACAGCGACCTCTATAGAAGATATTAAGTTCAAGAATATAAAAATTATATTTTTATACTAAAGAATATTCCTTAGGTAATTCCGTACATCGGAACCCTTACGGAACACTCTTGACACTCTCATGCAACATACTTTGTTGCATGTACTGTGCACACGCACTTCCAGTGCGTGGCAGCATATTCAAAATTAAAGGAGATTTCCTAAGTAATCCCTTTTATGGGAATCCTTAAGAAATCTCGTAATGGCATGCAACGTGATGAGTTGCGTGCGTTATGGGCCCACAACGCATGACGTTGCAGCATTATCAAATGGAGAATGCCATCCCAAAAGAGCTGAGTAGCCGCCTCGTGCCATCCCCAGCAACGCTACCTGCCAACTGGAAACACATAAAAAGTCAGCGTTGCTGAGTGAGTTCTAGTTTTATAATAAACATACTTTGTTTATATTAAAACCGTTCATTCTTTACACGTGATCATACATCGTACATACATGTAGATAATATCTTTATTATCTCATTCGTTCATTCGTTCGTTCATCATACATCGTTATCTTTCACTTCTCGTTTAGGTCCTGTCAGGCTTTACCCACTTCATGGCACGCAGCCATGATTACTGTGGTCGAATGACAAGGACCCCGTTACATCTTTTCTTGCACATTGGATATCTTTTGTACCACTACCATCTGCTATACCCCGAATGTTATTAGCTACCGGGCCGAAGTCATTAAATGAACAGCAAAACGTATGCCACGGTACTAGAGATAAGCGGTAGTGATACCATACATATGGTCAATCACTAAGAAGGACCCGTTAAACTTATCCAATGTTTGCAAGACATCTTTCGTTCGTTCGTTCATTAATGCATGTATTCATCATCTCTTAATCATTCGTTCATTCATTAATACATGCATTCGTCATCGTGTTCCTCTTTCGTTATCTTTCACTTTACGTTACATAATACTTCGTTCGTCCGTTCATTAATACGTAAAGCCATAGAAAGATATTCATACATTATCATAAGGAACACACACATCATACATACATCACCATACATAGCATCATACGTACATCGTCATACATAACATCATACATGCATCATCATACATCATCATACATAACCTCGTACATACATAGCCTACATCATCAATCATCACTAGGCACTTACTCCCGTATCCTTCCCGAATCCGGGACTTACTATGCGTCACCTTGGTGTCGTAGCACTAACTGTCCCTCCAAGACCGTGGGGACTCATACTAGGACCTTATATAACGTGCCGAGGACGCAGGAGGAGGCTAGAACGGACCCTGACGTTGTGTCCGGTACGTTCCTAATAGACCAAATTTTAGCCTCTATATTATTTGATTCGGGTGCTAGTAGGAGTTTTATTTCTACTACCTTCTGTGCTAAACTACCTGTTAGAAGTAAATGCCTCGATAAGTCCTTTGAAGTAGAAACCGCTATTAGTAAATCCACTAGGGTTACGGATGTAATAGAAGGCTGTGCCATAGAATTAGAGGGCCATAGGTTTGCTGCCAAGTTACATGTGATGCCTCTAGGAGGATTTGATGTAGTGTTAGGGATGGACTGGTTAGCAACCTACGAAGCGAATATCGTGTGCCGAAAGAAGATGATTAGACTGACGGCTACCAACGGAAGCCCGGTGACAATATATGGCGATCGAGTTACGACGATTCCGAAGGTGATCTCGATGGCGGTGGCGGGAAAGTGTATGAGGCGCGGATGTAGCGCCTACTTATGTTATGTAAAGAATGTAGAGACGCCAACACCACAGCTATGCGATGTGCCAGTGGTGTGTGACTTTCCAGACGTGTTTCCCGAAGACTTATCGGGATTGCCACCTGACCGAGAGATCGAGTTCCAGATCGACCTGATACCGGGTGCCCAACCTGTCGCAAAAGCACCATATCGCTTGGCTCCGACGGAGATGAAAGAGTTAATGGAGCAGTTGCAGGAGCTGCTAGATAAGGGGTTTATCAGACCGAGTATCTCACCTTGGGGTGCTCCAGTCCTGTTCGTAAAGAAGAAGGATGGTAGTATGCGGATGTGCATCGACTACCGCGAGCTGAATAAGCTGACGGTGAAGAACAGATACCCCTTACCAAGGATCGATGACTTGTTTGATCAACTTCAGGGTGCCAGTTGGTTTTCAAGGATAGATCTTCGATCGGGGTACCATCAACTGAAGGTGAAGGAGCAGGATATCCCTAAAACAGCCTTTCGTACGCGCTATGGTCAGTACGAGTTTCTTGTCATGTCTTTTGGGTTGACCAATGCGCCGGCTGCTTTTATGGATTTGATGAACCGAGTGTGCCGACCAATGTTAGATAAATCAGTGATTGTATTCATCGATGATATCCTGATTTATTCGAAAAGTGAAGAAGAGCATGCCGGGCATATTCGGGAAGTATTGGAAACGTTGAGAAGGGAGAAATTGTACGCCAAGTTCTCCAAGCACGCCTTTTGGTTACGCGAGGTGCAATTTCTGGGTCACGCAGTGAATGCAGAAAGAATAATGGTGGACCCAGCAAAGGTTGAGGCCGTGATGCAATGGAAGTCACCGAAGACGCCAACCGAGATTCGCAGCTTCTTGGGGCTGGCGGGCTACTATAGAAGATTTATTCAAGACTTCTCCAAGATAGCCTCACCTTTGACAAAATTGACTCGCAAGGATGTAAAGTTCGTGTGGGGTCGAGAACAGGAGAACGCTTTTGAGGAATTGAAGACGAGACTGACACAAGCTCCTATCTTGACATTGCCCGAGGGAAATGAAGACTTGGTGGTCTATTCGGATGCATCCTATTCTGGGCTGGGTTGCGTATTGATGCAACACGGAAAGGTCATAGCCTATGCATCTCGACAACTGAAGACCAACAAAGTCAATTATCCCACGCACGACCTAGAACTAGCTGCGGTGGTTTTCGCGTTGAAGATTTGGCGGCACTATCTATACGGGACGAAGTGCACCATCTTCACGGATCACAAGAGCTTGAAGTACTTCTTCGAGCAGAAGGATCTAAACATGAGGCAGAGACGGTGGTTGGAGCTGATAAAAGATTATAATTGTGAGATCCATTACCACCCGGGCAAAGCGAATATGGTGGCTGATGCCCTTAGCCGGAAGGAAAGGCCCGAGCCGATTCGGGTGAAGGCTTATCAGCTAATTATGACCTCTGACGTGATGACACAGGTTAAGGAGTTCCAAGACGAGGCTTTGAAGGAAGATCGTCTTAACTCCGAAAGGATGAGAGGTCTAGTTACAGAACTGGGTGAGAACACTCTTGGTGTTAAGACCCGATTTGGGCGAGTGTGGATTCCTCAGTACGGGGGTCTACGAGGAAAGATCATGGATGAGGCCCATAAGACTCGGTATTCCATTCACCCCGGTGCTACCAAGATGTACCAAGACATGAAGAAAGACTATTGGTGGCCGGGCATGAAGCGCGATGTGGTGGAATATGTGAGTAAGTGCATGACTTGTTCACAGGTCAAGGCAGAGCATCAGAAACCGTACGGGAAGATCCAACCGTTGGATATACCCGAGTGGAAGTGGGAGTACATCACCATGGATTTCATCACGAAACTACCACGTACCCCGAAAGGGTACGATGCTATATGGGTGATAGTTGATCGATTGACGAAGAGTGCCCACTTCCTACCGATCCGCGAGACGTATTCATCTGAAAGATTGGCGGATCTATTTATCAAAGAAATTGTAGCTCGTCATGGCGTACCGGTGTCTATTGTGTCTGACCGTGACACCCGGTTTACCTCCATGTTTTGGAAGAGGTTTCATGATGCAATGGGGACGAGGCTACACATTAGCATGACATATCACCCCCAGACAGACGGTCAGTCTGAGAGGACAATCCAAACACTCGAAGACATGCTTCGAGCGTGCGTGATCGATTTTGGAGGAAGTTGGGACGATCACCTGTCGTTAGCAGAATTCTCGTACAACAACAGTTATCACGCCAGTATTGGCATGCCGCCTTACGAGATATTGTACGGTAGGAAATGTAGGACGCCCGTATGTTGGGGAAACATTGGGCAGAAGGAACTGGGTGGAGTCAAGGTAGTTGAAGCAACGACTGAAAAGTTAGAAAAGATCAAAGCCTTCATGAAGGTGGCGAAAGACAGACAAAAGTCGTATGCTGACAAGAGGCGAAGACCGATAGAATTCAAGGTCGGTGATCGGGTCATGTTGAAGGTCTCGCCTTGGAAAGGAATTATTAGGTTCCGAAAGCGGGGTAAACTGAGCCCGCGGTATATAGGCCCTTTCCGAATTATCGCCCGTGTGGGAGAGGTGGCCTATAGGTTGGAACTGCCAGATGAGCTGAGTGGAATTCACCCGACCTTCCACGTATCTCATCTGAGGAAATGTTTGGCCGATGAAGATATGATTGTACCGCTAGAGGATATCAAAGTAGACGAACGGCTCAACTAAGTGGAGCAACCAGTGGCGATCATCGATAGAAAAGAGAAACGACTAAGAAACAAAGTGGTTCCTCTTGTGCGTGTACAGTGGAAGCACAGGAAGGGATCTGAGTCTACGTGGGAGACTGAAGAAGAGATGAGGCAACATTACCCACATCTGTTCGAAGAATAACAGGTTTCGAGGACGAAACCTAAATAAGGGGGTGGACTTGTAACACCCAGAAAATTTTCTAATCGAGTCAAGTGATAGTGATGGGCTCGGATGAAAACCATTTAATAAATATAAAATGGTTGCGGGTATTACACCGAGTTAACCCTCCATGTCACGAGTTTAATGAGTTTGGGGTCCCGGGAACGCCTGGCATATAAATAGATGGATCAGCTGAGCAACTCTCATTTTCACTCAAAAGCCATTCTAGAGAGAGAAAGTGTAGAGAGAGAAAGTGCCGGATTGAAGCTCGGGTGGTCAAGAATCGAAGGCTGGTGTTTGTGGACTCCTAAACTACAAGAATCAAGGTAAGAAACGTATCTAAATTGCTACATTTGGTGAAAAACCCGAGTGTGGGTTTTTGAGGTTTTAAAGTGGCAAAAATCGCCCCAAAACACACGTTTTAGGGTAAGAAAACGTGTAATGAGCCTAGATATAGCTTCCTGGATGATAATCCAAGGGTTTGGGTGGAAAGGATTGGATTTTTGGGCTAAAACGAGCTGATTCGTAAATTTCAGCTCGTTCTGCGAATTTAAGGTCTCAACCAGCGAAACTGCAAGTTCGTCCAGCGAAACTGGAAGGATTTACAGCGAAGTTACAATTTCGCTGCAGCGAAACTACATATTCGCCTGAGCGAAACTATAGTTTCGCTGATGACTATGTCAATGCCCAAGTTGACCTTAGATATTGCGAAACTAGGGAATTCCAACGAAAGTTGGGCGCTCGAGGTAGTGAATCTGTCCAGCGAAACTGGCAGAATGCTGCCCGGCGAAACTAGCAGCGAAACTGCTGATTTGCCCAGCGAAACTGCTGGCGAATTTACGGGCGAAACTACCTGCGAACTTAGTAGCGAAATTAGGCAGAAATTAACTCTTTTGAGTGTTAACTTATCTACAGGCAGTGTAGTGTGACCCGCGACTTTAAGGCTTGATTGAGAAGCTGCTTGTCAAGCGCAGGTGAGTTCTAGGACCCCTCATTTACTGATTTTAAATGATTTTTGGGGGGAACACATATTAACTTGTTTATTGACGTATGTATGTATGACCCATTTGGGTATATGTTGTGTTATACGTCTAAGGTATGGTTGTGGACGCCCTAGCCTTTGCCCTCGGTGCTTCTCCTCCCGTCTTCTTCTCCCCTGAGCCCTCAGCCCTCGGCTTCTTGCAATCTTTGCTCATATGACCACTTTCCCCACAGTTAAAACACTTGCCCATTCGGCAATCCTTGGCCATATGCCCAGTCCTCCCACACTTGAAACAGATGTTGGATCCCCACTTACACTCCCCCGAGTGCTCTTTCCCACACTGTCCACACTTCCTCATCCCTGCTCCCTTCGCGACCACTCGGCGGTCGTCTACCCTTGCCTTCTTGTTACTTGTCGAGGTATCACCTCGACCAAACCTCTTTCCCTGCCAACCCTTCTCGCCACCTCCTTTCTTACCACCCTCAGCCTTTACCAACGCAGCTCGCTCATCGTACAACCTTCCCGCCAAATCCACCGCCGACCTGAAAGTACTTGGTCAACGGAAATCAAATGCCAACGAATTTAGGCGGGCAACCCCTGAATATACCGGTTGATCTTTCGAGACACCGGCGTCACCTGCTCTGGGACCAATCGCGCCATATCGTTGAACTTGGCTGTGTATTGTTGATGGGTCATCGTCCCGGCCTCCAACTGTAGAAACTCTCTCTCAACTCGATCCATCTCCCGACGAGGACTAAACTCCTCGATCACCATTCTCTTCAACTCAGACCACTTCATCTTTCCAATGGCCCTGCTACCCTCAGCCTGGACAATATTGTCCCACCAGCACAATGCCGTCCCCGTAAATGAATGGGTAGCAAACTTCACCTTTTTATCCTCCTGGCAATCACTGATATCGAGGACCGCCTCCATCTCTCTCACCCATTGGTGAGCATTGGCAGCTGTAACAGAACCATCAAATGTCGGGGGCTTGCACCTCATGAATGCCCCGTAGTTACAACCCCGTGTTGTCTCACGCTCGGCCTCCTCCTCCTCTTCCTCCTCATCATCATCAGAAAGAACCGTTTCCGGCCCTTGTTACTGTTGTTGCCTCCCTGAGGCTCGATTCCTCCCTCGCCTCTCATCTTCGCGTACAGCTTTTATCACCTCAGTCACTACAGACGGTAAGATCGTCTGCATGACTTGGTGCACCTCCTCGACCACTGTCTCTTTAACCGAGGCCCTCAAATCATCACTCTCATCCACTCCCCCCGGGGGAGTAGTATTAGGTTCTTCAGGAACCTTCTTCTCTAGTCTAGGCCTTCCTCTTGTGGCTCGTGGTTCCGCACCACTTCCGCCACTGCCTCCACCAAGTGGGGCTTTAGATGATCTACCACCGACCATCTTCTATCTCACACTGAAAGGTTCAAATACCAACACGGTCATTCAAGGAAATAGCTCAGTTTATGTTAAGTACAGTAAGTTGCTAATTACAGTGGCCAGTTGTGATTAGTCACTTACTCTACTTTCCGCACCCCAAGCATTACCCTTACTGACTACATCAGTATTTAAATCTAACAGCACACATAAACCACATTACACGCGCACATAACTTTGATTATCTTTAAGAAAATACCTGATGGCACGCAGCTACTCAGATGGCATTCATCCCCTTTCTGTCCCATTTCTCAGTTTAAATTTTAGGTTTATTTTGAAAATTTACCCATTTTACTTAAACTTTTGCTCTGATACCAACTTGTAAGGCCCCACTCCCGGGCGCCTTACGGTTGGTGGTTCATCGCACGTAAAACATACTTAATGTATATATTCATGAAATAACGCAGCGGAATTAATAAAATATACATTCTCATTCATTCATAAAAGTCATTACATCATTGACATGATTACAAAATACAGCTTTCTTTGCTTTGCCTATCTTCGCTATGATTGCTGCTGGAGCATATGAAACCTTTGATTATGTAAGTAATCTCGTTCATATGAATCCTCAGCAATCATAAGGTCATACAGCGACCTCTATAGAAGATATTAAGTTCAAGAATATAAAAATTATATTTCTATACTAAAGAATATTCCTTAGGTAATTCCGTACATCGGAACCCTTACGGAACACTCTTGACACTCTCATGCAACATACTTTGTTGCATGTACTGTGCACACGCACTTCCAGTGCGTGGCAGCATATTCAAAATTAAAGGAGATTTCCTAAGTAATCCCTTTTATGGGAATCCTTAAGAAATCTCGTAATGGCATGCAACGTGATGAGTTGCGTGCGTTATGGGCCCACAACGCATGACGTTGCAGCATTATCAAATGGAGAATGCCATCCCAAAAGAGCTGAGTAGCCGCCTCGTGCCATCCCCAGCAACGCTACCTGCCAACTGGAAACACATAAAAAGTCAGCGTTGCTGAGTGAGTTCTAGTTTTATAATAAACATACTTTGTTTATATTAAAACCGTTCATTCTTTACACGTGATCATACATCGTACATACATGTAGATAATATCTTTATTATCTCATTCGTTCATTCGTTCGTTCATCATACATCGTTATCTTTCACTTCTCGTTTAGGTCCTGTCAGGCTTTACCCACTTCATGGCACGCGGCCATGATTACTGTGGTCGAATGACAAGGACCCCGTTACATCTTTTCTTGCACATTGGATATCTTTTGTACCACTACCATCTGCTATACCCCGAACATTATTAGCTACCGGGCCGAAGTCATTAAATGAACAGCAAAACGTATGCCACGGTACTAGAAATAAGCGTAGTGATACCATACATATGGTCAATCACTAAGAAGGACCCGTTAAACTTATCCAATGTTTGCAAGACATCTTTCGTTCGTTCGTTCATTAATGCATGTATTCATCATCTTTTAATCATTCGTTCATTCATTAATACATGCATTCATCATCGTGTTCCTCTTTCGTTATCTTTCACTTTACGTTACATAATACTTTGTTCGTCCGTTCATTAATACGTAAAGCCATAGAAAGATATTCATACATTATCATAAGGAACACACACATCATACATACATCACCATACATAGCATCATACGTACATCGTCATACATAACATCATACATGCATCATCATACTTCATCATACATAACCTCGTACATACATAGCCTACATCATCAATCATCACTAGGCACTTACTCCCGTATCCTTCCCGAATTCGGGACTTACTATGCGTCACCTTGGTGCCGTAGCACTAACTGTCCCTCCAAGACCGTGGGGACTCATACTAGGACCTTATATAACGTGCCGAGTCCACAACCATACCTTAGACGTATAACACAACATTATACCCAAATGGGTCATACATACATACGTCAATAAACAAGTTAATATGTGTTCCAGCCCCAAAAATCATTTAAAAGCAGTAAATGAGGGGTCCTAGAACTCACCTGTGCTTGACAAGCAGCTTCTCAATCAAGCCTTAAAGTCGCGGGTCACACTACCCTGCCTGCAGATAAGTTATCACTTAAAAGAGTTAATTTCTGCCTAATTTCGCTACTAAGTTCGCAGGTAGTTTCGCGCGTAAATTCGCCAGCAGTTTTGCTGGGCAAATCAGCAATTTCGCTGCTAGTTTCGCCGGGCAGCATTCTGCCAGTTTCGCTGGACAGATTCGCTACCTCGAGCGCCCAACTTTCGTTGGAATTCCCTAGTTTCGCAATATCTAAGGTCAACTTGGGCATTGGCATAGTCATCAGCGAAACTATAGTTTCGCTCAGGCGAATATGTAGTTTCGCTGCAGCGAAACTGTAACTTCGCTGTAAATCCTTCCAGTTTCGCTGGACGAACTTGTAGTTTCGTTGGTCGAGACCTTAAATTCGCAGAACGAGCTGAAATTTACGAATCAGCTCGTTTTAGCCTAAAAATCCAATCCTTTCCACCCAAACCCTTGGATTATCATCCAGGAAGCTATATCTAGGCTCATTACACGTTTTCTTACCCTAAAACGTGTGTTTTGGGGTGATTTTTGCCACTTTAAAACCTCAAAAACCACACTCGGGTTTTTCACCAAATGTAGCAATTTAGATACGTTTCTTACCTTGATTCTTGTAGTTTAGGAGTCCACAAACACCAGCCTTCGATTCTTGACCACCCGAGCTTCAATCCGGCACTTTCTTTCTCTACACTTTCTCTCTCTAGAATGGCGTTTGAGTGAAAATGAGATTTGCTCAGCTGATCCATCTATGTATATGCCAGGCGTTCCCGGGACCCCAAACTCATTAAACTCGTGACCCGGAGGGTTAACTCGGTGTAATACCCGCAACCATTTTATATTTATTAAATGGTTTTCATCTGAGCCCATCACTATCACTTGACTCGATTAGAAAATTTTCCGGGTGTTACTGATTTTTAGGTAAGGTTTAATGTTTTTAAGTTGTTCTTGGCTAAATTAGCCTCGGTTAAATGCTTATATGTGTTTCTATGTGTTCAAATGCGTGTTAAGAAGGTTTCTAAGTGATTGAAACTGTTTGAAGTAGCTCGGGTTAAGAGTGTAAACCCGAAGACAACAAAGGTGAGTTTCTAGACCCCCTTTTTACTCGTTTTTAAAATGATTTGAGGCTGGAAAATGCATGTATGTATGTTTTTATGGATTTGTGTGTGAAACCCGTATGTTATGTACATGTGTATGATTATAGAGTATGTTTTAGGGTGAACGTATGCCTATGTTTGTGTTAACTTTATACCTGAAATCGTATGTACATGCTTAGAAATAGGTATTATGATGTTTGGGGACTGGAATATGAATTAGACACATGAATAGGCTGCTAATACGACTAATAAGACCAAACAGTGGTCCTATGTCTGAAATTTTGACTTAGAAAACCAAGTACAAGGTAATATGTCTAAATAGTGGTTATACGCCCATGAAATTTGCCTTAGAAATATTTTAAGGGTTATATGTCTGAACAGTGGTCGTATGACCAGTAGAAATTTTCTAAGTATGGGGGTTAAACGACTGAACAGTGGTCGTATGACCAGTAGAAGTTTTCTAAGTATGGGGGTTAAACGACTGAACAGTGGTCGTATGACCAGTAGAAATTTTCCAAGTATGGGGGTTAAACGACTGAACAGTGGTCGTATGACCAGTAGAAATTGCCTAAGTATGGGGGATGAAACGACTAAACAGTGGTCGTATGACTAGGAAAAATTTTCTAAGTCTGTGGGATGAAACGACTGAGCAGGGCTCATACGACTGAACAGGGCTCATACGCCCAAACACTTAGAATTTTTAACAGAATTTTCTTGGAGTTTGTGCAGTAGGGTTTCGCATGATTAATGATTAGGGTTAATTAATGATGATGTTTTATGCATGCAATGATGATGAATGACTAACCCTTATTATTACTGATATTATTATCAGTATACTATTAGTGTTAACAATATTAATATTTAAATATTGTTAAGTATGGTATGAAATGACAAAGAATGTTTAAGAATTAACGAAGAAGTATTATCATTAATAAAGTAAAAGATTAATGGTAAAGAAGAAGGGAATGTAAATGAACGTAAGAAAGGCTTGCAAGTAAATAAATGGAGGTGCACACCCCTGGCAGGTGTTAGCTCAACTGTGATGTGGGTTAGCTACCCCGAAGGATGCACACAGGGTCAATCTTTGAGATTGATAATGAGGTGAGCAACTACGTGTTGCAACAGACTCGGTTAGCAGGCAAATCATGAGATTTGTCACTGAGGTGAGCAGCCGTGTGCTGCAACAGACTTGGCTAACATACGATAGAATGAAAGATAAGTGGTGCATGTACTTACCTCAGGTGACTGGATCAGCTTCGTGCACAATGTTCGTGGTTGATCACCACAGGTCCAGCACAGCTTCGTGCATAATGTTCGGGGTATTGTACATGTTACCAGAAGTAATGGAATGAACGTACGAAAGAATGTAATGTGAATGTATGACTGAAATGAATGAACGTACGAAAGAATGTAATGAACGTAGGAATGAAATAAATGATCGTACGTGTGCAATGAATGTATGAATGAAATGAATGTATGAATGAAATGAATGTATGAACGTACAGAATGTATGAATGAATGAAAGCAAGATACGTACGAATGAAAAACTAATATGAAAGGAAGAATACGAAAGAATATGAATGTAAACGATGAACGCACACGAACGAAAGTTAATGAATGAACGACGAAGATAATAATAATATTATCTGTGTACGTACTTGTGTGACCGCATATAAGTAAAGAAAGGTTTTCCTTGAGATGAAAAGCAAAGTATTTTAATTATAAAACTAGAACTCACTCAGCAACGCTGACTTTTATGTATTTTCTAGTTGGCAGATAACAGGTTGCTGAGGATGGCACACTGAGATGGCTATTCGGCAAGACAAGACTGACATCCAAATTATGTTTTGATGATACTGTTGTTTTGTAATTCATTCGACTAATTGTTTTGTGACTTAGAAACTAGAATGTATTGCTTAACAACAACATTTTAATGAATGAATGGTTTTTGTTAAAATTAATTCCGCTGCTTAAACCTTATAATATGTATGTAATATGCTGTGAATGACCAACTGTGAGGTGCCCGGGTACGGGGCCTTACAAGTTGGTATCAGAGCCAAAGTTTAAGTGAAACGGGTAAATTTTCAAAAATAAACCTTAACTTAAACTGAGAATGGGACGGAAAGAGGGATGTCAGCCCGAGTAGCCATGTGCCATCCGGTATTGTTTTTCTCAAAAGTTAACCAGTATTATGTGCGTGTGCTATGTGATATATGTGTTCTTAGTAGATTTAGATACTGATGTAGTCAGGATAGGAGATGCTTGGGGTGTAGAGAGTAAAGTAAGTGGCTAATCACAACTGGCCACTGTAATTAGGGACTACTATACTTGACATAAACTGAGCTGCTTCCTTGAATGACTGTTTTATTGTTTGAATCTTATAGTGCATAGGAGAATGGCAGGGAAGAAAACTTCTAAGGCTACTAGAGGTAGAGGTCGTCCGCGTATGACTAGGAGCAGTGCTAAAGCTCCTAAGACGACTCCTGTGAACCCGAGGTTCCTGACCGGAATGAAGAAACTGAGAATGCCAGTCTGAATGCCTCAGCTAGGGAGGCGATTGCTGATGAGGTACACCAGGTCCTACAGGCAGTTATGCCATCTGTAGTGACCGATGTTATTCGAGCTATGAGGAACGAGGAGAGGAAGGAGAAGGAGGACAGGAGAGGGTCGACTGGAAAGGAAAGCAAGGGAGAAGAGGAACGACCGGATCCTGAGATAGTAGTATCTGATGAGGAAGGGGATGATGTAGTAGGGGTGACGACTAAGGGGTGCAGTTACGGGGCATTTCAGAGGTGCAAGCCCCCGACTTTCGATGGCAATGGCACTGCTGCAACCGCTCACCGATGGGTAAGGGAGATGGAAGCGGTACTCGAGATCAGCGAGTGCCGTGAGGATCAGAAGGTGAAGTTTGCCACCCACTCCTTTACTGACTCAGCACTATGCTGGTGAGACAATATTGTCCAAGCTGAGGGTTCCAGGGCCATCGGGAAAATGAGGTGGACAGAGTTGAAGAAGTTGATAATTGAGGAATTTTTTCCTCACAGGGAACTCGATAAGGTTGAGAGGGAGTTCCTACAACTCGAGGCGGGAACCATGACACACCAGCAATACACTACCAAATTCAATGAAATAGCGAGGCTGGTGCCGGATCAGGTGACACCGGTATCTCGAAAGATTAACCGGTACATTCAGGGACTGCCAGCCGACATCCGCAGGCACTTGATTACTGCCCGACCAAGCACCTTTAGGTCGGCAGTAGACTTAGCTGGGAGGCTCTATGACGAGAGAGAAGTGATGGTTGTGGAGGCAAAGAAAGCCGGTGGTGCTAACCGGAACTGGAATGGGAAATGGTTCGGGCGTGGTGGCTTTACCCCGAATAACAAGAAGGCGAGAAGGGATGACCGTAGGGTGGGGTCACCAAGCTCGGGACCCAAAAGATGTGACAAGTGTGGTAAGGAGCACGGTGGTGAGTGCAGGTGGGGGTTAAACGTCTGTTTCAAGTGTGGGAAATCCGGTCATATGGCTAGAGACTGTAAGACTGCGAGGTGTTTCAACTGCGGCGAAGTGGGTCATATGAGCAGGGATTGCAAGAAACAGAGGGTGGAGAGTTCCGGGGCAAAGAAGACGGCCGGGACTGAAGGGCAGAGGGCGAGTGCTAGAGCTTTCACCATGACCAGAGAGGAGGCTAGGAGGACCCCGATGTTGTGTCAGGTACGTTTCTAGTAAATCAGACTCTTGCTTCTATGTTATTTGATTCTGGTGCTAGTAAGAGTTTCATTTCTGCTACTTTCTGTGCTAAATTGCCTGTTAGTAGTAAATGCATTAGTGAGCCCTTTGAAGTAGAAACCGCTATTGGTAAGTCCACTAGAGTTACCGATGTGATAGAGGACTGTACCATAGAATTAGAAGGTCATAGGTTTGCTGCTAGATTACATGTGATGCCCCTAGGTGGATTTGATGTGGTACTAGGGATGGATTGGTTGGCAACCTATGAAGTGAATATCATATGTCGAAAGAAGATGATTAGATTGACGGCATCTGACGGAAGTCTGGTGACAATATACGGTGATCGGGTAACGATGATTCCGAAGGTGATTTCGATGGTGGTGGCGGGGAAGTGCATGAGGCGTGGGTGCAACGCCTACCTATGTTATGTGAAGGATGTGGAAACGCCAACACCACAACTATCCGACGTTCCAGTTGTGTGTGAGTTTCCAGATGTGTTCCCGGAAGACTTATCGGGATTGCCACCTGACCGCGAAATCGAATTTCAAATTGACTTGATACCCGGTGCCCAACCTGTTGCTAAAGCACCGTATCGATTGGCTCCGACTGATATGAAGGAGTTAATGGAGCAACTGCAAGAGTTGCTTGACAAGGGCTTTATTAGACCAAGTATCTCTCCTTGGGGTGCTCCGTCTTATTTGTGAAAAAGAAGGACGGTAGCATGAGGATGTGTATCGACTACCGTGAGTTGAACAAGCTAACGGTAAAGAATCGGTATCCGTTACCGAGGATTGACGACTTGTTCGATCAGCTCCAGGGTGCCAGTTGGTTCTCGAGGATAGATCTTCGATCTGGCTACCACCAGTTGAAGGTGAAGGAGCAGGACATTCCTGAAACAGCTTTTCGTACGCGTTATGGACACTATGAGTTTCTCGTTATGTCATTTGGTCTAACTAACGCGCCAGCTGCTTTTATGGACTTGATGAACCGAGTGTGTCGGCCAATGTTAGATAAATCAGTGATTGTGTTCATCGATGATATCCTGATTTATTCGAGGAGCGAAGAAGAGCATGCCGGCCACATTCGGGAAGTGTTGGAAATCTTGAGAAGGGAGAAGTTTTCTGGGTCACGTGGTAAATGCAGAAGGAATCATGGTGGACCCAGCAAAGGTTGAGGCCGTGATGCAATGGAAGTCCCCTAAGACGCCATCTGAAATTCGTAGCTTCTTGGGATTGGCGGGCTACTACAGGAGATTTATTCAAGACTTCTCCAAGATAGCCTCACCTTTGACAAAATTAACCCGCAAGGACGTAAGATTCGTGTGGGGTCGAGAACAGGAGATTGCCTTTGAGGAGTTGAAGACGAGGCTGACACAAGCTCCTGTCTTGACATTGCCCGAGGGAAATGAAGACTTAGTGGTCTATTCGGATGCATCTTATTCTGGGCTAGGTTGTGTGTTGATGCAACGTGGAAAGGTGATAGCCTACGCATCTCGACAGCTGAAGACCCACGAAGTCAACTATCCCACACACGATCTAGAATTAGCCGTGGTGGTTTTTGCGTTGAAGATTTGGCGGCGCTATCTATACGGGACGAAGTGCACAATCTTCACCGACCACAAAAGCTTGAAGTACTTCTTCGAACAGAAAGATCTGAACATGAGGCAGAGGCGATGGTTGGAACTAATAAAGGATTATGATTGCGAAATCCATTACCATCCGGGCAAGGCCAACGTGGTGGCAGATGCCCTCAGCCGAAAAGAAAGGCCTGAGCCGATCCGGGTGAAGGCTTATCAGTTAATCATGACCTCCGACGTGATGACAAAGGTTAAGGAGTTTCAAGACGAGGCTTTGAAAGAAGATCGTCTTAACTCCGAGAAGATGAGAGGTCTAGTTACGGGATTGGGAGAGAACACTCTTGGTGTTAAGACCCGATTTGGGCGAATGTGGATTCCTCGATACGGGGATCTACGTGAAAAGATCATGGATGAGGCCCATAAGACTCGATACTCCATTCACCCCGGTGCTACCAAAATGTACCACGATATGAAGAAGGATTACTGGTGGCCGGGTATGAAACGTGACGTAGTGGAGTACGTGAGTAAATGCCTAACTTGCTTACAGGTAAAGGCAGAACACCAGAAGCCTTACGGGAAGATCCAACCGTTGGATATACCCGAGTGGAAGTGGGAGCACATCACCATGGACTTCATCACGAAGTTACCACGTACCCCTAAAGGGTATGATGCTATATGGGTGATAGTTGACCGCCTGACGAAGAGTGCCCACTTCCTACCGATCCGCGAAACGTACTCATCTGAAAGATTGGCGGATCTGTTCATCAAGGAAATTGTAGCTCGTCATGGTGTACCGGTGTCTATTGTGTCTGATCGTGACACCCGGTTTACCTCCAAGTTTTGGAAGAGATTTCATGATGCAATGGGGACGAGGCTACACATTAGTACAGCATATCACCCTCAGACAGACGGTCAGTCTGAGAGGACGATCCAAACACTCGAAGACATGCTTCGGGCGTGCGTGATCGATTTTGGAGGAAGTTGGGATGATCACTTGCCGTTAGCAGAATTCTCGTATAATAACAGCTATCATGCCAGTATTGGCATGCCACCCTACGAGATGCTATACGGTAGGAGATGTAGGACGCCCGTATGTTGGGGAGACATTGGGCAGAAGGAACTCGGAGGTGTTGAGGTGATTGAAGCAACGACTGAGAAATTGGAAAAGATCAAAGCCTTCATGAAGGCGGCGAAAGATAGGCAAAAGTCGTATGCTGACAAGAGGCGAAGACCGATAGAGTTCAAGGTTGGTGACCAAGTCATGTTGAAGGTCTCGCCCTGGAAAGGAATCACTAGATTCAGGAAACGAGGTAAGCTAAGCCCGAGATACATAGGACCTTTCCGGATTGTCGCACGAGTAGGAGAGGTAGCCTATCGACTTGAATTGCCAGATGAGTTAAGTGGAATTCATCCCACATTCCATGTATCTCATCTGAGAAAGTGCTTAGCTAATGAAGACATGGTTGTTCCACTGGAGGATATCGAGGTGGATGAGAGGCTCAACTAGGTGGAGCAACCAGTGGCAATCATTGATCGTAAAGAAAAGAGGTTGAGGAATAAAGTGGTTCCTCTTGTGCGTGTACAGTGGAAGCACAGGAAGGGATCCGAGTCTACGTGGGAGACTGAGGAGGAGATGAGACAACATTACCCACATCTGTTTGAGGAATAACAGGTTTCGGGGACGAAACCTATATAAGGGGGGTGGACTTGTAACACCCGTATATTTCTTTTAAAGAAATAAAAGAATAAAAGAGAAAGAAAATGGGGGAAAAGAAGGTCAACCCCAAAGTTAAGGGACCAAAAGTGTAAAAGATGATAAATTCTTGAAAAGTTGGTGTAAAAGGTGATATGGTCGCCCATACTCACTGCACACTCTTTTCTTGTTCGGATTTTAGAGAGAGAAAGCAGAGAAACTTTCAGATTTTTGAAGAACAAGAAGAAGAATTCGATTTTTAGGTAAGGTTTAATGTTTTTAAGTTGTTCTTGGCTAAATTAGCCTCGGTTAAATGCTTATATGTGTTTCTATGTGTTCAAATGCGTGTTAAGAAGGTTTCTAAGTGATTGAAACTGTTTGAAGTAGCTCGGGTGAAGAGTGTAAACCCGAAGACAACAAAGGTGAGTTTCTAGACCCCCTTTTTACTCGTTTTTAAAATGATTTGGGGCTAGAAAATGCATGTATGTATGTTTTTATGGATTTGTGTATGAAACCCGTATGTTATGTACATGTGTATGATTATAGAGTATGTTTTAGGGTGAACGTAGGCCTATGTTTGTGTTAAGTTTATACCTGAAATCGTATGTACATGCTTAGAAATAGGTATTATGATGTTTGGGGACTGGAATATGAATTAGACACATGAATAGGCTGCTAATACGACTAATAAGACCAAACAGTGGTCCTATGTCTGAAATTTTGACTTAAAAAACCAAGTACAAGGTAATATGTCTAAATAGTGCTTATACGCCCATGAAATTTGCCTTAGAAATATTTTAAGGGTTATATGTCTGAACAGTGGTCGTATGACCAGTAGAAATTTTCTAAGTATGGGGGTTAAACGACTGAACAGTGGTCGTATGACCAGTAGAAATTTTCTAAGTATGGGGGTTAAACGACTGAACAGTGGTCGTATGACCAGTAGAAATTTTCTAAGTATGGGGGTTAAACGACTGAACAGTGGTCGTTTGACCAGTAGAAATTTTCCAAGTATGGGGGTTAAACGACTGAACAGTGGTCGTATGACCAGTAGAAATTGCCTAAGTATGGGGGATGAAACGACTGAACAGTGGTCGTATGACTAGGAAAAATTTCCTAAGTCTGGGGGATGAAACGACTGAGCAGGGCTCATACGACTGAGCAGGGCTCATACGCCCAAACACTTAGAATTTTTAACAGAATTTTCTTGGAGTTTGTGCAGTAGGGTTTCGCATGATTAATGACTAGGGTTAATTAATGATGATGTTTTATGCATGCAATGATGATGAATGACTAACCCTTATTATTACTGATATTATTATCAGTATACTATTAATGTTAACAACATTAATATTTAAATATTGTTAAGTATGGTATGAAATGACAAAGAATGTTTAAGAATTAACGAAGAAGCATTATCATTAATAAAGTAAAAGATTAATGGTAAAGAAGAAGGGAATGTAAATGAACGTAAGAAAGGCTTGCAAGCAAATAAATGGAGGTGCACACTCCTGGCAGGTGTTAGCTCAACTGTGATGCGGGTTAGCTACCCCGAAGGATGCACACAGGGTCAATCTTTGATTGATAATGAGGTGAGCAACTACGTGTTGCAACAGACTCGGTTAGCAGGAAAATCATGAGATTTGTCACTGAGGTGAGCAGCCGTGTGCTGCAACAGACTTGGCTAACATACGATAGAATGAAAGATAAGTGGTGCATGTACTTACCTCAGGTGACTGGATCAGCTTCGTGCACAATGTTCGTGGTTGATCACCACAGGTCCAGCACCAGCTTCGTGCATAATGTTCGGGGTATTGTACATGTTACCAGAAGTAATGGAATGAACGTACGAAAGAATGTAATGTGAATGTATGAATGAAATGAATGAACGTACGAAAGAATGTAATGAACGTAGGAATGAATGAAATGATCGTACGTGTGCAATGAATGTATGAATGAAATGAATGTATGAACGTACGGAATGTATGAATGAATGAAAGCAAGATACGTACGAATGAAAGAACTAATATGAAAGGAAGAATAAGAAAGAATATGAATGTAAACGATGAACGGCACACGAACGAAAGTTAATGAATGAACTACGAAGATAATAATAATATTATCTGTGTACGTACTTGTGTGACCGCATATAAGTAAAGAAAGGTTTTCCTTGAGATGAAAAGCAAAGTATTTTAATTATAAAACTAGAACTCACTCAGCAACGCTGACTTTTATGTATTTTCTAGTTGGCAGGTAACAGGTTGCTGAGGATGGCACACTGAGATGGCTATTCGGCAAGACAAGACTGACATCCAAATTATTTTTTGACGATACTGTTGTTTTGTTTCATTCGACTAATTGTTTTGTGACTTAGAAACTAGAATGTATTGCTTAACAACAGCATTTTAATGAATGAATGGTTTTTGTTAAAATTAATTCCGCTGCTTAAACCTTATAATATGTATGTAATATGCTGTGAATGACCAACTGTGAGGTGCCCGGGTACGGGGCCTTACAACATAAAATAAACAATCAAAACAAGCGAAACAAGCAAAACTATTCAATCATAAGTGCATAACCATAGCCACTAAGGTGACCACACTTGTTTGCCATCACAAGTGTTGTCATTTGGTCTTTTCTACGGGTTTAAAATAATACACAAAAAGGGTCCATGAACTCCCACTTGAATCCACATCCAAAAGCTTCAAGTGTCCATGTCCTTTGTGCCCTTCCTTTGAGTCTCCAACTTGTGAATCTTCTTTTACAAAATTTATATCCTAATACAATTTTTCTAATAAAAGAAATGCACCTAATCTATTTATTACATAAACAATGAATAAATAAATTACAACCCAAAATAAAAACACAAAATTATTATTACAACCCTTTAATGAATAAAACCAAACATGACAAAATTACAATCAACCAAATCCAAAACATATTAGGTCAAGGCTATGATATGCACCAAAATATGTATCAAATACAACATTCAAGAACAACCATGAACCCCTTTTTTAACCCTAAAAGTTTCGGCCAACATAAACCAAAACTTTAGGGTTTTGTCCATAAAAAACAATCAACCACTTGATGTTAATCTTTCAAGGTTTATTCTAAAGCATGTAAGATAAAACTTTGAAAGATAAGGGATTCATACATCCATAACAAAACAACCCCTAATGGGTTGAAAAAGTCCAACAAAACTAACTTTTCTTGGACTTTTGAAGCAAGTATTCCACATAACCGGCTCTAGATGTCATTGTTGGGTTTGTAAACAAGATTTTCAGAGATGTTTAACCATTTAAACAACAAAACGCAGCAGATATTAGTTACTAATCTTGTTTTAATAATCTGAAAATAAACCATTTTAGATTCAAAACAAATCCAAGAACAAGGATCATATATATGTGAAAAGAAATGCTATCAAAACCGAAAAGGAACAACCATAGGATGTTCTTGAAACTACCTTTCAGGAGCAAGGGAATATTGTATCAGTGAGAAGAAGGAGATGATGCTTCTTGAACGTCTAGCCTTCAAGGAGATGCCCTCAAGCTTGTATACCCACAAGATTCTTGCAAAACCCAACTTGCTAGGGAGTTTTAACACCAAAAACCCTCTTGAAACCCTCTTGAAACCCTCTTGGCCGTAAGTTTTGGAGGAGAAGAAGAGAGAAAAAAGAGTCTTGCATGTAAGAGAGAGAGAGAGGTGGAGTGTAGTAATCAAATGAAGTAAATGTATTGTATTATAACTAGACAAAGGTTCCCAAGGCACACCACATGGGGGCGGCCAAAAATGGGTTCAAAATGGGTTCCCTCCCATTTTGAAAATCCCTTTTAGTTCATTAGTAGTTACTAGTTAAGTTATATAATTAAACCATTTTAATTTTTAACTTAAACACTCTTACATTTGTTGTTATTTAACATCTTTAAATAACAATACAAAAGATATCTCATGAACAAAATATCCATATAATTTGTTCTATCTCAAATGCAATAATTTAGAAAACCCATTTTCTAAATTGGTGCCAATATTTAATTGCTTGATCATATCAACAAATAAATATTTATTGGTATTTGCTTAGCTTGTTATTGGATATGACCCGACTTGGATCATAACATACTAACCACATCAATCTTGTATGTGTCTTAGGCATATAAGATCCAACAAGAAGAGCCCTAATACTGTATAGATTTCAAGGGCATCAAGAGGTCTTCAATTTTCAGACCTTGAACTTCTATGACAGTCTTTCTCTAGTCGATATGCCACTAGCCAACCTAACTCATCGTAGGCAGGCTGACAGATTGGCTGAGAGAATCTAAGACAGGATTGTTAAAGAGTTCAAACAAAGAAGAAGGCAACTACAAACAGATAATGTCATTGGTCAACTGGATGTTGAGGTGGAACCCAAGATTAGCTTCAAAGGGGAAACTTTGACTGATGGCCCAGTGATAGAACCTGTGAGCATTGACATAGAAACAACTACTTCAACATCCTTTACCCTCAGTGAAGCACCAATTGGTGAAGGTGTTTCACAACCTCTCTCTAGCCAAAGCTTGACTGCTGAATCAAGCAATGAAGGGCAAAGCTCTCTCCACCCTAAGTCACCAAGGCCTGTGAGTGACAAAAGGAAGAGTAAAATGTCCTCTGAGGAGATTGAGGAGGAGGAAAGATACAGGAAGAGGAAGCTAAGGGGAGAGAGTTCAACTGGTTCCTCAGGCTTCATGGAAGTTGCAATCAGGACAGCCCCAGACCAAACACTCAAGATGATGAGTTGAGGGCTGCCAGATTGATCTATCTGGGAATCAGGAACTACAATATTGATGAACTCATCTATCTTCCCTTAGAAGAGTTAAATGAACTGGCACACTTAAAGCTGAGAAAGGAGAAGGAGGCAGAGGATGCAGAACTGTTCCTTAAGGTTAAAGAAGAAAGAAGGCAAAAGAGGCTGTACAAACATGCACCTACTCTCTCCCCAGTTCATGAAAGTCCTGAGAGAGAGGCTGTGGCAACTGAATAACCTCAGGTAGACAAGGAGGCTGACAGACAAAACATGATCAACTACTTGATTGCCACAGGCCTCTATCAGGCATCTGCACTTGTTCCCCTTTCATATGAATATATTGAATTTGAGTATCTTAAGCAGGTGGAATAACAATTCATCAATGAACAAAAGGCTGCTAAGAGAAAGATGAGGGAAGAAGCTGCAAAGTCAAGAGCCATTATCCAGAAGAGCCAAAAGAAGTCTGCTGACAGACAAAGGATGATGAGCTTCTTGAGGCTGTATGGATTCTCCGAAAGGAGGCTTGGTCCAATGTCTCTATCCACTATGGATGAGCACATTAGAGTGATCAAGCAGAAGATTAAAAAGGGAGGGCTTATGGACTTGCATTCTCCATTAAGCCAAGCTCCTCCTGAGATAGAGGTTAAGGTTGAACCAATATAGACAACACAACCTGGACCTTCAACTGCATCTCAGCCGACCTCATCTTCTATTCCACAGCAGGGTTCAACTCCTTCTCCTTCTAAACCTGTGAGGGAAGAGGACCCAACTGTGAGAGGCATAGTAGAACTGTTGGACTCAACAAAGTGCATTAAGAATTAATGCAAGAAAGTATGATGCTTACCATTATCAAACAACCAACCAAATGTGTTTTAACATACAAATCATACATTAGAAACACATTAACATCATTAACATTCATAATAATCACTAACATATATGTAAATTTCTTTTTTAGATTTTGTAGATAAAGAAATTTTGCTAAGTCACTGTGACAACCGATCCCAAGGTCACTATTCTAAACCCTAATTTAATTGCACCATATCCCATCTTATGAGTACTAATAATGGAAACAATTCAATTATATCAAGAATGTTAGAATCACTAATTTTTATTTGATCCATTTTCATGATTCTATGTGATTTATGTGAATTTAGTCATCTTAAGTCTTGCCTTTTTAGAAAATTCATACCCGGGAATATTAATTAGTCACACTAGCTAGATTTAGAACCTTAATTGAAACAATTTAAAAGTGTGTATACATACACACACTTGGAAATTTCGGATCATGCATGAATGATCATACACATGATATCAACTAACATCATCTACTAACTAATAATTATACACTACACTACAAAATAATACTACTAAATATTACACTAGATTAAAATTTAAAAGAAAACCCCCTCCGACAACAAGACAAAAACCGTCCCCCTAGTCCTCCAATAGGATTGCTTGCTTTCTTCCACACACTACCCAAACATAACCCCCATTCACCATCCATGCAATTCACTTTCACACTCTCTCCTCTCATTTTCGAAAATCCCAGCTGAATAACTCTCCTCTCTTCCAAAATTCTCTCCATTCTCTCCACTTTCAGCTCCAAACCGTGAGCCACAACAATAACAAGAATCGGCCAGCAGCAAATCGCAATTAAGGTGACTTTTGGTGATGTTTTGAAGCTTTGAACGTGCAAGACTTGAGGTTCCATCTTTTTTCAAGCTTCTCCAGCCTCATCCAAGAAGATTCCAGCCATTCACGACCATCCACACCTTCCAAATCGCGAGTTACATCAAGTGTAAGCTCTATGTGTCGGTTTTGGTCATTTCTTAAGCTTACCTTCATTTCTCACCTAAAAACCTATCTTTTTCTTGTTGTAGCAGAAACATCTCACCCTCACTTTGTTCTTGAGGAGTTCCCACGTTCTTGAAGGTATATCACATGATATAATGCTCATTCTAAGGGGTAGAAACCGATTTACCCCTTGAAAACCCTCTTTTTGGTGTTTTTGGCACCATTTACTTGTGTATCTTGCAACCCATCAAAATAAAACGTCTAACCTGCATATAAATGGGTTTTAAGACCACTAACAATCTGTTTTTAAAGTTTCAAATACTAAATACCACCTACATGTGGTAAAAACATGCATTACACCTTGAACAATGCCTCTTTCTACTAGTAACAACCTCTTTTAGACATTTCTTGAAAACCCTCTTAGATAAGGGTTATAACCTGCTCAAAAATGAGTGTTAGACACCCCAAAAACCTGATTTTTTAAGTTAGATGAAGTTTGGTAATGAATAAACTTGAGTTACAATGATTTACACAAGTGTAATGGTCAGTTATGGCATTTTCTATGAATTTGAAGGCCATGGATGTGTAGAACAACTAGGCAACGTATTGCGACTGTTATTTCAGTAATTTTTGGTGCATATTAAGTGTAATAACATGGTTTGACCTCTGGAACAAAAGACATAATGTGTTTAGGCCCATTTTGGTCACTTTCGGGACCCGAAAACATGTTAAAATGACTTAAAAATAGGAAAACATGGACTATGAACTTTTTAAAGAAAATACCAGGTTCATTAAGGATTAATAAAGTGTTCTGGAGCTAATGGGAATTTTTAGTGGTCAAAAGATAATTTAAATGGATTTTAAGTGAAACCACCCGGTGTAAACCGAGAGGCGTTTTTAAGGAAAATTCTATGATAAATGGGTTAAATGTTAAAACTTATAAAAATCATGACTTTCCAGTAGGTTAAAAGATAAAATAACCTCAAAAGTAAAATGGTTGGTCAAACAAGCCTTTAAAATGGTCAAACCCGACTAAAAACGCGTTTTAACGGTTTAAACGTAAAAACGAACCTTTCCACTTTTAGAGACAAATTTTTGTAATCTAAAAGGTTTGAAACTCATAAAAATGATTTCTAAAAAGTAGCTACTGGTCTTAGACTCAAAAAGGTGAAAACTCATAGATAACCATTTTAAACCGTTCGGTTTTACCATAACCGGCAATGGTAAATGCGTAAATTACAAACCGAACCTATAAACTAAAAATTTGAGTATATATTCTTAAAATGAAGTTATATTAAGTTCTTGAAACTGATTTTTGGTTATAAAGGCCATTTAATACAAGAAACCAAACTTAAGGGTAGAAACTGTCAATTCTGAAACTTTAGGGGCTAAACTGTAAAATTTGGTTAAACTTCCTAATCGACTCCAATGAGCGCTTTAATCACTTTATTAGCATAATTATCATATATTCTGGACTTATTAATGTAAAAACCATTAATTGTATGAGAAACCTTAACTTTCCATAAAAGGAAACTTTTAAACAAACCCTAATCGAATCAAAACCGAAACCGTCCATTTAAGTCTTAGGCACTATTGTTGCTCCTTAAATAGGCTTAGGGCAGTAGCTAATGACTTAATATATTCATGTTAGGGTGCTAGACTTGAGATATTCCCGGCACGCGAAGAATTTCTTTTTGCTTGATATCTAAGGTGAGTTCTCGTGTTCCCCTTTTTACTTTGGTTTTCGGAAGGATGCATGCTCTTTTAAATTGAAACTTTCATATTGTGCCTTATTTGATGCTTGTATGTGGGACTTTTTGGATACCTGTTGATACTTTTGTCATGATCATTAATTCTTTTGTGAACCGCTTGCTTTACGTGAATAGATCTATTTGGGGAATCCCCCACGCACAGTGACTCCCGCTACAGGGAGGTGCCTCACTGAGATCCTGAGGGTTCGTTTGTGGCATGTAACAGGTTTTGAATAAGATACTATGGTGAACCATCCTAGCAGGAATGGTTCACTATTCTGAGGCTTGGTTCTTTCCTACGGGAATATCCGGTTAAGCACAAGTTTAGAAGAGGCCAACCGGGGATCAAGTGCAGGGTTGATTATGATACCCCATGATGACTGATACTAAAAATGATGTTTTAAGTTTAAATCAAATGAGATTTTCATAAACTTTCACACTTGAATTCACCAAATTTTTAGTTGACACTCTTTTCTTTTGAGCATGTTTCAGGTAACCCGTGAAGACTCTTAGCTTATGGACGACTTAGACTCAATCCCGAGACCATGGCATTGTTTGTGTGTAACCAATTTGTGACTTTAACAATTTGATACAATGATTATTTTAATTTATGTTGAACATGTAAACATTTGGGGCTGGATCTGTTTCCAGCCCGGTGTCTTTTGAAAACTTGAAATGCCATGTGATGTTCTCTTCCTTTGAGCTCTTATATTGGTTTGTTTCCGCTGCCATGTAAGTTGTTGCTAATCTGTGACGTCCCACCCTACCTGGGCCCAGGGGTGTGACAGATTGGTATCAGAGCCAAAGGTTGTAGAGAAGTCGGGAATACCATAGTAGACCCTAGGCTACAACCCTGATACCTTAGGACTGTCCTTGTGGGAAAGTGTTGGAATGATCGGGTTGGGTAATTTGATGATTACACTTGATCAATGTAATCATGAATTTACCGGACGCGTAATTTCCATCACGGACCTCTAAGTTAGGTTTGGACCTTTCTGTTTGATGCTGATTAACTTTGAAATTTATTTTGACTGGGGATTTGAAATTGATTTTTTTAGATGAACTGTTTTGCCTGACACTATTATGAGAAACAACTGATTCTAACATTATTGATGAGGAATACATAGAGATTCCTGATACTAATGCCATCACTAGTACTATGAGTATATTATTATTACTAAGACTATCATGAGCTATGAGAAACCAAATTACTCATGATGTCTTTTTACAGGAAACAACTATGGCTGACGAGGGAAAAGCACCGGCCTACCCTACTGAGAGCAGTGCACCGACAGGGGACACCAAGAAGGAAAAACCGCGCACGGAGTATGAGGAATACCTTAGGAGGTGTGGTCACCTGGGTTGGATCTCCGTCACGTCAGAGGACACTGAAGCTTCTGAGGACTCTTCTTCGACGACACCTTCCAGGAGCCGGACGCGCTCCCACTCGCCGCGTGTTGCCTCTCCATCCCTCTCACCTATCCCTCCTATTGGGAATAGGGGAGCACGCACTGTCACTCGTTCACGAAAGAGCGTTAGACATGGAACTTCGGTCTCATTTAGGATGCCTCCTCCTCCTCTACCACCGATCAGGACTCCCATACCCGTACCACCGTCGTTCGAGCCACACCGACGCCACCCACTGGAGGAGTCATGGATGCCTTCGAGGCACAGCATGTACGACGGCCCGAGCATACTGGCAGGGGATAGTCTTCACAATCCAGCCGTCGGGCTAGTGACGTAGGACCTACCGATGCAGCACTAGAGGAGCTCCTGAGACTGTCCGTCGCCACGAGCTGACTCTTCAGCACGCTACCCAGACCTCCCAGTCTGCTCAATTCCAAGCTATGATGGCGTCGCACGGGGTGCAGAGATTGGAGCAGGAACAGAAGAAGAAGAGCTCTGGATGGATGGGATGGTTGAAAAAGAAATGGATGTGAAGGCGACATGTGGAAGAGGGAAGAAACTATCTGTCTTTGAACAGTTGAAGGAAACAAACGTATTATTATCTGACATTATTATTATTATTATTCATGGGGGTGATGGCACCTTCCACTTTGTAAGAGCTAGACTCTGAAACTATGAACCTTGTCTTGTTTTGAACTGCTTCCTATGATGCAATGTTGTTGAAACATTTATGATTGTCTGTCATGTGTTGTTTATTCATGGTGTTGGGCCATGTTATTCTTTATGACTGCTTAAACTGTTTAAATTGGTAATCTGTGGAACTTGGTAAGTTGTGTGTAATTATACACCGTATTCTCTCCTCGTATAGAGGGAGCCTTGTAGGGAATTGATGTATAGACTGATTGAAACAAATTATGAGATGCTAAACAACTTAATTTGTAGTACTACCAGAATGCCTACCAGAAGAGGAACACCCATCGGAAGGCAGGGAGCAGACCGAGGTCGTCATGAAGAAGCAAGGCGAACCAGAAACCAACCACCTACTCCTCCAAGTACTCCCATCGGGGAGAATGCTAAGTCAGCAAATGATGAGAGGATGGCAAATCTTGTGGCACAACAAAATGCGAACGCTATACCAACCATCATTGCTCAAATCAATGCTGACCGGAATGACGCCGGAGGTGATGCTGGAGCTGCAAACAATGAGGAATCTGAAGCTATCAGGAAGGGGTGCAACTACAAAACATTCATGGCTTGCAAGCCAAAGGACTTCCATGGAACCGAGGGTGCAATTGAAACATATAGGTGGCTGGACGAAATCAAAGCTGTGTTAGACATCAGTGAATGCATGTTGGAACACATGGTGAGGTTTGCTTCTCAATCTCTCAAGGGACCAGCACTGGAATGGTGGAAAACCATCATTCAGCCTCGTGGCCGGGACGCCGTTGGTAGGATGAACTGGTCTGAGTTCAGGGAACTAATCACCAACAAGTACTGCCCGATCAACCAGCTAGAAAAACTGGAGGCTAGATTTCTGAATCTGGAGATGAGGGGCCCGAACTACACCGAATACATCAACCAGTTCCTTGCATTGTCCCGACTGGTACCACACTTGGTGATGCCAGAATCCAAGGGCATGGCCCGCTTCATCTGGGGGTTACACCCAAGGGTGAAGGGCATGGTTCGGTCATCCAGGCCTACAACTATACAGGCTGCGGTCGACCTTACCAGTAGTCTGACCGACGACCTAGTTAGAGCTGGGTGGACTGAACATGAGAAAATTGAGGACAAGAAGAAGGTTGTGGAAGAAAAGAGGAAGCGGTTTGATACTAGGAAGATGGTTCGCAGCAGTAGCGGTTCAAGCAAGAGACCTAGATAAGAAGCGAGACGAAGTGACCACGGTGGAAAGGCAAGGAGGTTGTATCTAGGCACAAGCCCCTTCTATGATAAATGCAAGCTTCATCACCAAGGGGAGTGCAATTCCATGCCTTGTTATCAGTGCAAGAAACCTGGTCACCTGATTAAAGAATGTACCTACGAGCCTGGAAAGCAATGCTATGATTGCGGGGATCCAGGGCATATGAGGAACAAATGCCCCAAACTAGGAAGAAACAAGGACACCCGCTCCAACAAACCCAAGGGAAGAGCTTTTGTGATGGACCCAGCTGGAGCCCGAAAGGAACCCGATGTGGTTAATGGTACGTTTCTTGTAAACGATCATCCTGCTACCGTTTTGTTTGATACCGAAGCGACTGCTAGTTTTATTTCTAGTGCTTTTAGATCCTTGATTGACTTAGCTACGTGTACCTTAGCCGATACGTTCACCGTCAAATTAGCTGATGGTAATATTTTAGAAACTAATGAAATCATCAAGGATTGTTCAATAAACCTAAATGGAAATACATTTAAGATAGATCTGATGCCCATTAAGTTAGGAGGTTTTGATATGGCTGTTGGCATGGACTGGTTAGCTAAGAACAGAGTCGAAATCATTTGTGATGAACGCCTACTCAAGATACCATTGAACGACGAGGAAGAGTTAGTGGTGCATGGAAAAAGGAGTAACACCTTATGCCCCATGATATCCCATTTAAAAGCTACCAAGAGCTTGGGGAAGGGATGCTCAGCTTTCATCATTTACGTGATGAAGACCAAAGAGGAGAAGAAGATTTCGGACATCCCAGTAGTTTCTGAATACCCTGAGGTGTTTCCGGAAGACCTACCGGGACTTCCCCCGAATCGACAAGTTGAGTTCCAAATAGATTTGCTGCCTGGCGCTGCACCGGTAGCCAAAGCGCCGTATCGACTCGCCCCTCCTGAAATGAAGGAACTGATGACGCAAATTCAAGAACTATTAGACAAAGGATTCATACGTCCGAGTGTCTCTCCATGGGGTGCCCCGGTGTTATTTGTGAAGAAGAAGGATGACACCTTACGCATGTGCATTGACTACTGGGAGTTAAATAAGTTGACCATAAAGAACCCCTAGTAGTTTACAGGATAAATTGATAAGCCGGGCATTCCAGGCCCACCAAGCGAAACCGGTGGTTTCTTAGATGACCTATTCGATCAACTTCAAGGAGCAAGCTACTTTTCCAAGATAGACTTAAGATCCGGTTACCACCAACTGAAGATAAGAGAAGAAGACATACCCAAGATGGCTTTCCGAACTAGGTATGGGCACTATGAGTACTTTGTCATGCCCTTCGGGCTGACCAATGCACCAATAGCATTCATGGATCTCATGAACCGTGTGTGCCGCCCATATCTTGACAAGTTTGTGATCATGTTCATCGACGACATCCTAATCTACTCTAGTAATAAGGAAGAGCACGAGAAACATCTCAGACTAATTCTTGAATTACTCAAGAATGAGCAATTATATGCCAAATTTTCAAAATGTGAATTTTGGATACGAGAGATCCAATTTTTAGGGCATGTAGTGAATGAAAATGGAATTCAAGTTGACCCTTCCAAGATTGAAGCTATAAAGAATTGGAAGATTCCTGAGACTCCCACTGAGGTTAGGCAATTCCTAGGATTGGCCGGATACTACCGACAATTCATAAAGGACTTCTCACAAATTGTGCAACCATTGACCGCACTGACTAAGAAGGACAAAGCCTTTGTATGGGAACCAGAGCAAGATGAAGCCTTTGAGATACTCAAGGAAAAGTTATGCAGTGCACCTGTTCTAGCCCTTCCAGAAGGAGTCGAAGACTTCGTAGTCTACTGTGACGCCTCGCGTCAAGGGTTAGGATGCGTGCTAATGCAACACAACAAGGTCATTGTCTATGCATCTAGACTGCTAAATGATCACGAGAAGAACTACACTACGCACGATCTAGAATTAGGTGCCGTAGTATTTGCTCTCAAAATGTGGAGGCACTACCTCTATGGCACGAAGTGCATCATTTACACTGACCATCGAAGTTTGCAACACATTCTTGACCAGAAGATGCTAAACATGCGTCAAAGAAGATGGGTTGAGCTGTTAAACGACTATGAGTGTGAAATCCATTATCATCCCGGTAAAGCCAACGTGGTGGCAGATGCTTTGAGCAGAAAGGACAGAGAAAAACCTCTTCGTGTACGAGCTTTAAGGATAAGTGTGTACACTGACCTAAATGCAAGGCTGAAAGAAGCTCAAAGCGAAGCGTTAAAGGAGGAAAATTTAGCAGGAGAAGGATTAACTAGAATGGAAAAGCGATTTGAAACAGGAAGTGATGGTACATATAAGTGCGAAGGGAGAAATTGGGTGCCAAAGCATGGGGGAATTCGAGAGATAATTCTCGATGAAGCCCACAAATCTAGGTATTCAGTTCACCCTGGAAGCAATAAAATGTACCAGGATTTGAAGGCACTTTTCTGGTGGCCTGGAATCAAGAAATCAATCGCTGTTTATGTCGGAAAATGTCTAACTTGTGCCATGGTCAAAGCTGAGAATCAAAAACCATCAGGGACTTTACAGCAGCCTGAAATCCCAGAATGGAAATGGGATAACATCACGATGGATTTCGTTACCAAGTTACCCAGAACGTCTAGGGGTCATGATGCCATTTGGGTATTTGTGGATAGATTAACCAAATCAGCTCACTTCTTACCAATTCGGGAAGACTATGACATGTCAAGACTGGCTCAACTGTATATCAATGAAATAGTGGCTAGGCATGGTGTGCCACTATCCATAATCTCCGACCATGATAGTCGTTTTACTTCACGTTTCTGGAAATCACTTCAACGAGCTTTAGGAACCCGGCTGGACTTAAGTACGGCATACCACCCGCAAACTGATGGTCAAAGCGAAAGGACTATTCAAACCCTGGAAGATATGCTGAGGGCATGCGTAATTGATTTTGGTGGAAACTGGGATAACCACCTTCCATTGGTGGAGTTCTCCTATAATAACAGTTACCATGCAAGTATCTATGCTGCTCTGTATGAGGCTCTCTATGGTAGGAAATGTCGGTCACCCTTGAGTTGGAATGAAATTGGTGATAGTCAAGTGTTGGGACCCGACATCGTATTGGAGACCACTGAGAAGATTTTAAAGATCAAGGAACGTCTACAGGCAGCAAGGGACCGTCAAAAGAAGTACGCTGACAGAAGACGGAAACCGTTAGAGTTTCAGATTAGTGATAGGGTAATGCTGAAGGTAGCACCATGGAAGGGAACCATGAGATTCGGAAAAAGAGGCAAGTTAAGCCCAAGATACATTGGACCATTTGAAATACTTGCAAGAATTGGTCCTGTGGCTTACAAGTTGAAGCTACCTCAGAAACTGAGTTATATACACGACACCTTCCACGTATCAAACTTGAAGAAATGCCTGGTAGACAAAACCTTGGAACTACCGTTGAAGGAGACAAGAATCAATGATAAGCTGAACTTCGTGGAAGAGCCTATAGAGATCACGGACCGCTTGGTTAAGCAACTCATACGAAGCCGCATACCCAAGGTTAAGGTTAGATGGAACTCGAGACGAGGGCCGGAATTCACTTGGGAACGTGAGGACAAGATGAGGAAGAACTACCCGCAACTCTTTAAACCCACCCGTACCAATTCTAAGCGAAGTTAAAATTTCGGGACGAAATTTCCTAAACGGTGGGAGAATGTGACAACTGGTCCCAAGGTCACTATTCTAAACCCTAATTTAGTTGCATCATATCCCGTTTTATGAGTACTAATAATGGAAACAATTCAATTATATCAAGAATGTTAGAATCACTAATTTTTATTTGATCCATTTTCATGATTCTATGTGATTTATGTGAATTTATTCATTTTAAGTCTTTCCTTTTTAGAAAATTCATGCCCCGGAATATTAATTAGTCACCCTAGCTAGAATTTAGAACCTTAATTGAAACAATTTAAAAGTGTGTATACATACACACACTTGGAAATTTCGGATCATGCATGAATGATCATACACATGATATCAACTAACATCATCTACTAACTAATAATTATACACTACACTACAAAATAATACTACTAAATATTACACTAGATTAAAATTTAAAAGAAAACCCCCTCCCACAACAAGACAAAAACCGTCCCCCTAGTCCTCCAATAGGATTGCTTGCTTTCTTACACACACTACCCAAACATAACCCCCATTCACCATCCATGCAATTCACTTTCACACTCTCTCCTCTCATTTCAAAAATCCCAGCTGAAGAACTCTCCTCTCTTCCAAAATTCTCTCCATTCTCTCCATTTTCAGCTCCAAACCATGAGCCACAACAATAACAAGAATAGGCCAGCAGTAAATCGCAAGTAAGGTGACTTTTGGTGATGTTTTGAAGCTTTGAACGTGCAAGACTTGAGGTTCCATCTTTTGTTCGAGCTTCTCTAGCCTCATCCAAGAAGATTCCAGCCATTCACGACCATCCACACCTTCCAAATCGCGAGTAACATCAAGTGTAAGCTCTATGTGTCGGTTTTGGTCATTTCTTAAGCTTACCTTCATTTCTCACCTAAAAACCTATCTTTTTCTTGTTGTAGCAGAAACATCTCACCCTAACTTTGTTCTTGAGGATTTCCCACGTTCTTGAAGGTATATCACATGATATAATGCTCATTCTAAGGGGTAGAAACCGATTTACCCCTTGAAAACCCTCTTTTTGGTGTTTTTGGCACCATTTACTTGTGTATCTTGCAACCCATCAAAATAAAACGTCTAACCTGCATATAAATGGGTTTTAAGACCACTAAAAATCTGTTTTTAAAGTTTCAAATACTAAATACCAGCTACATGTGGTAAAAACATGCATTACACCTTGAACAATGCCTCTTTCTACTAGTAACAACCTCTTTTAAACATTTCTTGAAAACCCTCTTAGACAAGGGTTATAACCTGCTCAAAAATGAGTTTTAGACACCCCATAAACCTGATTTTTTAAGTTAGATGAAGTTTGCTAATAAATAAACTTGAGTTACAATGATTTACACAAGTGTAATGGTCAGTTATGGCATTTTCTATGAATTTGAAGGCCATGGATATGTAGAACGACTAGGCAACGTATTGGGACTGTTATTTCAGTAAGTTTTGGTGCATATTAAGTGTAATAACATGGTTTGACCTCTGGAACAAAAGACATAATGTGTTTAGGCCCATTTTGGTCACTTTCGGGACCCGAAAACGTGTTAAAATGACTTAAAAATAGGAAAACATGGACTATGAACTTTTTAAAAGAAAATTACAGGTTCATTAAGGATTAATAAAGTGTTATGGAGCTCATGGGAATTTTTAGTGGTCAAAAGATAATTTAAATGGATTTTAAGTGAAACCGAGTGTAAACCGAGTGGCGTTTTTAAGGAAAATTCTATGATAAATGGGTTAAATGTTAAAACTTATAAAAATCATGACTTTCCAGTAGGTTAAAAGATAAAATAACCTCAAAAGTAAAATGGTTGGTCAAACAAGCCTTTAAAATGGTCAAACCCGACTAAAACGCGTTTTAACGGTTTAAACGTAAAAACGAACCTTTCCACTTTTAGAGACAAATTTTTGTAATCTAAAAGGTTTTAAACTCATAAAAATTATTTCTAAAAAGTAGCTACTGGTCTTAGACTCAAAAAGGTGAAAACTCATAGATAACCATTTTAAACCGTTCGGTTTTACCGTAACCGGCAACGGTAAACGCGTAAATTACAAACCGAACCTATAAACTGAAAATTTGAGTATATATTATTAAAATGAAGTTATATTAAGTTCTTGAAACTGATTTTTGGTTATAAAGGCCATTTAATACAAGAAACCAAACTTAAGGGTAGAAACTGTCAATTCTGAAACTTTAGGGGCTAAACTGTAAAATTTGGTTAAACTTCCTAATCGACTCCAATGAGCATTTTAATCAATTTATTAGCATAATTATCATATATTCTGGACTTAGTAATGTAAAAACCATTAATTGTATGAGAAACCTTAACTTTCCATAAAAGGAAACTTTTAAACAAACCCTAATCGAATCAAAACCGAAACCATCCATTTAAGTCTTAGGCACTATTGTTGCTCCTTAAATAGGCTTAGGGCAGTAGCTAATGACTTAATATATTCATGTTAGGGTGCTAGACTTGAGATATTCCCGGCACGCGAAGAATTTCTTTTTGCTTGATATCTAAGGTGAGTTCTCGTGTTCCCCTTTTTACTTTGGTTTTGGGGATGATGCATGCTCTTTTAAATTGAAACTTTCATATTGTGCTTTATTTGATGCTTGTATGTGGGAATTTTTGGATACCTGCTGATACTTTTGTCATGATCATTAATTTTTTTGTGAACCGCTTGCTTTACGTGAATAGATCTATTTGGGGAATCCCCCATCCCGCTACAGGGAGGTGCCCCACTGAGATCCTGAGGGGTCGTTTGTGGCATGTAATAGGTTTTGAATAAGATACTATGGTGAACCATCCTAGTAGGAATGGTTCACTATTCTGAGGCTTGGTTCTTTCCTACGAGAATATCCGGTTAAGCACAAGTTTAGAAGAGGCCAACCGGGGACCAAGTGCAAGGTTGATTGTGATACCCCATGATGACTGATACTAAAAATGATGTTTTAAGTTTAAATCAAATGAGATTTTCATAAACTTTCACACTTGAATTCACCAACTTTTTAGTTGACACTCTTTTCTTTTGAGCATGTTTTAGGTAACCCGTGAAGACTCTTAGCTTATGGACGACTTAGACTCAATCCCGAGACCATGGCATTGTTTGTGTGTGACCAATTTATGACTTTAACAATTTGATAAAATGATTATTTTAATTTATGTTGAACATGTAAACATTTGGGGCTGGATCTGTTTCCAGCCCGGTGTCTTTGGAAAACTTGAAATGCCATATGATGTTCTCTTCCTTTGAGCTCTTATATTGGTTTGTTTCCGCTGCCATGTAAGTTGTTGCTAATCTATGACGTCCCACCCTACCTGGGCCCGGGGGTGTGATAGTCACCCAATGCGGATGAAGTCAACCAATGCGGATGAAGAAGTCCACCGCGGATGAAGTCACCCAATGCGGATGAAGAAATCCACAGCGGATGAAGTAATCCACAGCGGATGAAGAACTTCTCCCATAGCGGATGAACAACTTCTTCATAGCGGATGAAGTAATCTACAACGGATGAAGTAATCCATAGCGGATGAACATCTTCACCACAGCGGATGAACAAACAAGAACCACAGCGGATGAGTAATTCTCCACAGCGGATGACTTATTCCCACAGCAGATGACTTATAGACTTAGGATTAATGTTTATGTAATTTAATTTACATAAGGGTAGATTAGCAATTGTATATAGCTTTTTTGTATAGGCTATAAATAGCACTCTACCCTAATCCTTTGTAAGCTTTTGAACAATTATCAATCAAACAAGCACTTTTATTCTCGTGCATTCTAACACACAAGATACACACATACACACACACTGAAATCATACACATTAAGCATGGGTTTCCGCACCATGTTTAGTATTTGTTGATTTGTGAGAGATTTGCAAAGATCCTTGGAGAAATCAACCTCTTCATACTGAATATTGTTCTTTCAGAGTTCATGTTCAATATGTTTGATTAGTTTGATTTTCATCAAGTGGTATCAGAGCCTTGGCTCAATCAAACATTGATTTCAATCCCTCAATCAAACATTGATTTCTATCCTCTCAATCATCAAACATGATTTCGGTGGTTCATTAGCTTCAAAACGCACATTCTTCAATCTGTTCAATCATCAAAACTCATCTTCTTCTACTCATAACATTCATTGAATGCAAATAAACATGATTTTGGAATCTGTTTATGCATTTTAAAGAAGTGTTTTTGATTTTATAGCTTGAGATTTCAAACAAACAAGTTTTCTGTGGATTATTTGATAAAACAATACACGGGTATTGTTTATCATTGTCCAAAACATCATCAAACAGAAGGTTTTCGAGTTGAAAAACTCTTAAAAGTGTGAAAACCCTAATCGGGTATTTAGGGTTTTTGACACTATTCTTGTGTTTTTCTTCGAATACACTACATTTGTTGAATATTCTAATTTCATTAGAGTGTTCACTATCACCACAAACTAGTGACAATCTCACTAGAAATACTTTTTGTTCAAAAATTCAATCCCCGTATTGAATATTTTGCATAATCATCAAACGAAAACCTTTGAAAAACCCTAGTGTTTTTGTACACACAATTCACGGGAATTGTGTTTTTGTTCTAGAACATTCATCACCGAAATTTTGTCTTGGGAAAAAAGTTTTCAAAAACAAACTTTTTTAAAAAACAAACTTTTTGATCGAAAAAGTTAACAAATAATAGACAAATTGTTGTTTTTAGGGTTTTCTGTAAAAGGGAATATTGACTTTAGGAAAAAGGACAAAAACATCATTCCCATCTAAAATCTATCTTGTCAACCGTGACAAGAAAGAAACAAATCATAGGATAATAATTAAATAATTAAGTAATTCCTTTATTTGGTAAACTATTAAAATTAATTAGTTCATCAATTTATTAAACAAATCCTAGAGACAAATTAGGATTAATTAAATTTTAAAACCGGATTAAAATTTAAAACAATCAAGTTAACTTAACTTTTAAGTTAAAATCAAACAAACATGTCTGATGAACTTTTAGGACAAATAGTGGTCTCAAACCACCAAGACTGAAAACCAAAGCAGACTTCAAACAATGGAAGATCATGTTTCATAACTGGATTATCTTTCAAGACTCTGATTTGTGGACTTCCATAACTGAAGGACCTTACATTCCAGTGAACCTGGGTCCAGACTGCAACACACAAAAATCAATAAGTTTGAAGAACGTAGCTGGTGATGAACTGAAGATGGTGAAAATTGACATGAAAGCATACAGTATTCTGGCAATGATATTGCCATTTGAAATCTGAACATGAGTTGACAATTTCAAAACAGCAAATCAATTGTGGAAAGTTCTTCGCATAATGTGTGAAGGTAGTGATGAAATAAGAGAAATTAAGAAAGAAAAACTGAGGACACAGTATGAAACTTTCCATCATGTTTAGGGAGAATCTATTCCCCAATAACTTCACAAATTTGTACAACTTGTAAATGAGATGATTGTTTGTGGTCTCAAATACAAATCTGTTGAAATAAACAAAAAGATGTTGCATACATTGCCTGAGAGTTGGACTCAGTCAGTATCACTCATGAAAGCAACATTAGATCTAGGAGCACTATCATTGGATTCTCTGGTGGCTAAGGTGGAGGCACTAGAGTTAGATGAAAAGTCCAGAAACAACAACACAGTAAGAAATGTAGAAGCATACAAGTTCAAAGAACTACAACATACAGACAATGCTTTCTTGACAAGCACTGGTGAAGATGAAGATGAAGAATTCTTAGATACTAGTGAGACATCATTCTTCTCTACACCAGATTCATCTAACAACATACAAAAGCTAAGAAGATTGGTGTTCATGCTTCTCATGAAACAACACCTCAAAGCAAACATAATCAACATCTGTAGGATTCTGTGTGCCCAAGACACTTAGAATATTGATGTGGTTAGTACGTTATGATCCAAGTCAGGTTATACCCAATAACAAGCTTAGCAAACACCAATTAAATATTTAATTGATGATATGATCATACAATTAAATATTTACACCAATTTAGAAATGGGTTTTCTAAACAAGTTGCATATGAGATGGAACAATTTATTAGGATATTTTGTTCAATAATATTATTTGTAATGTTATTTAAATAAGTTAGATAACATTACAAATTAATAATGGGAGTGTATATATTATACAATTAAAAGGTTAGTTGTATATATCTAGTAAGAGGACTAGTTAACATACATAATGTGTGATAAAATTTAAGAGGGAAACCTTGTTTTTTTTAAAACTTTGGCCGCCCCCTTCTTTTATTTTATTGGACCATTTTTTCCTTGTAACTAACACACATTAAGTGGTCTTGGGGTCCTCTTTTCTCAGCCATTCTCATCACATGCAAAAGATCAAAAAAAACTCTCATCTCTCTTTAAACTCCACGGATCCAGCAGCTCCTTTTAGAGGGTTTTGAAGCTTTTTTTGGGTGGTGAATCTTCCTAACAAGAAGATGTTTGCAAGGAGGCTTGGGGTACACAAGCTTGAGGACTTCTACCTTGAAGTTTTGACCGATTTTGGACATCATTTCCCTTTCTTTGGTCGGTTTTTTGCTGCTGCTGAAAGGTAGTAATCACAGCTCCATGTAGCTATGATTTTATGTGCATTTACATAAGTATATAGCTTGCTTATTCACATATTAAAGATCTTTTGATTTGGGTTTGTTTTTCCATCTTAAAAACATCACTTAGAACATGAAAATTTCAGATTATAAACATGTTATAATGCTAAACTTCCGCTGCGTCTTTCAGAAAGTTTAATCGGTTAAACTACGTTTTGTGTTCTAACAAACCCATCAATGGCATCAAGAGCCGGTTATGTGGATAACTTGCTTATTCTTAGTCTTTAAAATCGGTTTTAAAGGATAATAATCAACTTATTATAGGCTGATTTTGGGCTGCTATGTTTTGTATGAATGATTCCCAAAACTTTCAAGGTCATATCACACATGTTAGTGATTAGACCTTGAAAGATATATATTATGAAATGTTGATTGTTTGGACAATGTTTAAAACCCAAAATTTCAGTTTATGTTGGCTGAAATTTGGTGGTTTTAAGTGGGGTTTCATTATATGTTTGGATGATATGATCATTGGATGTTAGTATGCATAACCTAGCCTTTGGCCTTATGATTTGGATGATTGGAATGGTTGGTTTTTATTCATTCAATGGGTTGTAATATTTATGTTTATTATTTGGGTTGTAATTATTTATTCATTTGGTTATGTAATTAATAGATTAGGTGTATTTCTTTTATTAGAAAAAATGTATTAGTATGCAATTTTGTAAAAGGAAGATGCACAAGATCAAGACCCAAAGATGGACATCAAAGACATGGAACTTGAAGCATATGGATGCAAGTTCAAGTGGGTGTCTATGATGACCTCAATTTTGTGTTGTATTAGGAAAGACCAATTGACCACACTTGTGATGGCAAACAAGTGTGGTCACAATAGTAGCTAAGGTTATGCACATTATGGTTGTTTATGTTTATGCTTGTTTGAATGTTTGTTATTTGATTGTATGGTTGAAATTTTGACATGCATTACAAACTAATTAACAAACTTAACAAGTTATAAAAATGATGGTTCTTAATCATTAAAAGGTAATAAAAGGTTATTAAAATGATTTAATGATTTTAAAGATTAAAATAGGTTTTAGTCAAAGGACTATAGGGTACCTTGTATTTGAAAGCATGCAAATACAAGTACATAGAGTTTTCTAAACTAGAATTATGAAATCTCTAAACATTTGAAAAACAAGATCAACACCGTCCTTTTACACAACACTTAAGTCACTTGGGAATTCTTAGTGGGATAAAGGTCACCTAACCACTTTGAAGGAACTTATGACTTAAGGTGAGAATGCCATATTCGTGGGATAATGGTCACCTAACCACTCATTTTGGCAAACTCACACGTGTGTAAGTAGGATGTCTTGATTTGCAAACCATGTTAAATGGATCACCTACAATATGGTTTCCAAATGGTGTTGATGGGATTAACATGCCGACTTTACATATGATGTTTAAAGTCGATCCCATACCTCTAGAAGTTGCAAATGGTTGCAACCGTCAATCGTTGACCACCTTATTAATTTAAATCGTGGGATAAAGGTCACCTAACCACAATTTAAATGTAATGTTGGGTTCTAGATTTTAATATAAAAATGACCTTAAAAGGCATTAATTATTAAAAAATAGCAATATCGAAAATACTAAAATAGATCTTTGTTAAATTTTGTAGATGGCCACCAATAATGAAAATCACGATAACTCATCCGCATCCAACCAATCATTACGAGCTATCCTCCAAAAGGAACGTCTAAATCATAACAACTTTATTGATTGGTATCAAAACTTGAGAATCGTTCTCAAGCAAGAGAGAAGATCATATGTTTTAGACGACCCTATCCCCGATCAACCTACCGAGGATGATGAGGAGGCCTATTACGATTGGCTAAAATACACTGAGGACTCTGTCCAAGTGTCTTGTCTCATGCTGGCGAGCATGACTCCGGATCTTCAAAAGGAGTATGAACATCACGGAGCTTACGACATGATAACCCAGCTGAAGGAAACGTTCCAACAGCAGGCAAGGGTTGAGGGCTTCGAAACGGTTCGAGCACTCCATGCATGTCGTATGGACGACAACCAATCTGTTTCATCTTATGTACTTAAGATGAAAAGTCATATTGACCGCCTTGAGAGGCTTAATTGTCCCGTCTCGAAGGAATTGGCCACGGATTTGATCCTAAATGGCCTTACCAAGAAGTTCAAGACATTCGTGTTGAACTACAACATGAATGCATAGGACAAAAGCATTGGTGAGCTTCACTCAATGCTCAAACGGCCGAGGCAGCCATGGGTAAAAGGGTTTTACCTGTTCTCCCCATCAATGAAGGTGGGAATAATAAAAGGCCTCATCCCGCACCCAATACAAAGGTTGCCAAGGGTAAGGGACCCATTTGGGGAAAAGGGAAAGGGGTGGTAAGGGTACCACCCAAACTACAAGAGAAGAAGCAAAAGGTTGATACTAATGACCCATGCTTCAAGTGTAGGGAGATAGGACATTGGGCAAGGAATTGTCCTGTCCATCTCCAAGAGTTGAAAGCGAAGAGGGATGCCGGGCAGACCTCTGGTACAATATACATGATTCATATTGATCTTAATGTTACATCTTCTAACACATGGGTATTGGATACCGAATATGGAACTCATATTTGCAATTTGTTGCAGGGGTTCACAAGAAGTAGGGACTTCAATCAAGGGGATGTAAGCCTCTTCATGGACAATGGAACTAAAGTCTTAGTTGAAGCTCATGGGGACTACATCCTAAAACTTCCAAGTGGCTTGGAAGTTATTTTGAAGAATGTTTTGTATGCTCCTAGTTTGACTAGGAACATTATTTCTGTATCCCAATTAAGACATTATGATTATGTATTATCCTTTATTGAAAATGATATTCATGTTTCTTTAAATGGTATGTTCTATTTTAAACCTATTCCCATTAATGGTATTTATGAATTGGTTCATGATAATACTTTAAATAGTTCATTGTACCAAACTAACACCAAGAAACTCAAGTTGGACTTCAGTGATACCTATCTTTGGCATTGTCGTCTTGGTCATATAAACAAGAAACGTTTACAAACACTTCAAAAGAATGGTCTTTTAAAAACTAATGAATATGATTCATTTGATGTTTGTGAATCTTGTTTACAAGGTTAGATGACTAAGGCACCCTTTAGTGGAACTACCGAAAGGGCAAAAGATTTATTAGGAATCATACATTCGGATGTATGTGGTCCTTTTAAGCCAATGACTAGGAATGGTGAAAGATACTTCATTACCTTTACCGATGATTATAGTCGCTATGGGTATGTGTACTTATTAAGGCACAAAGATGAAGCTTTTGAAATGTTCAAAATCTTCAAGAATGAAGTAGAAAATAAACTCAACAAGTCAATTAAAGTTCTCCGTACCGATAGAGGAGGTGAATACCTAAGTGATGTTTTTCAATATCATCTTAGGAGTTGTGGGATTGTCTCACAACTCACTCCACCTGGAACACCACAACATAATGGTGTGTCTGAAAGGAGAAATCGAACCTTATTGGATATGGTCCGATCTATGATGGCTAGAAGCACATTACCTCTATCATTTTGGGGTTTCGCTTTGCTCTCCGCGACCCGTATTTTAAATATGGTCCCAACCAAAAAGGTGGAAAGGACACCTTTTGAGATATGGCATGGAAGAGTTCCATCCCTATCATACTTAAGGGTCTGGGGTTGTGAGGCTTATGTTAAGACTCCCACCCCAAACAAATTGGAAGTCCGATCCACCAAGTGTATCTTTGTTGGATATCCTAGAGATTCTATGGGATATTATTTCTATTATCCACTGGAACAAAAGGTGTTTGTTGCCAGAAAGGGTGAGTTCTTAGAAGCAAATTTCCTTATGGAAGGAGCTGGCAGTAGAACAGTGGATCTTGAAGAGGATCAAGAACCACAACCCAATGCACGTTTGGTTAAAACTAGCACTCAACATGAGGATGTTGAGGATGATCAAGGGGTTGATCAATACACACAAGACGTTCACAGAAGTGGTAGAACTTATAATCCACCTGAAAGATACGGATTTTTCATAGATTGATGCTATGTGGTAGTTCAGATGAACCAACCACATACCATAATGCAGTGTCTAATTCGGATTGTGACAAATGACTTGAAGCCATGAACGTTGAGATGCAATCCATGTATGACAATCAAGTTTGGGAACTTGTTGTACCACCTCTTAATACCAAGGTAGTTGGAAGTAAGTGGGTTTTCAAGAAGAAAACCGATATGCATGGAAACTTGGATACTTATAATGCTAGACTTGTAGCAAAGGGTTTCACTCAAACTCAAGGGGTTGATTATGATGAAACCTTCTCACCTGTTGCGATGCTAAAGTCTATAAGGATATTGTTTGCCATAGCTGCTCATTATGATTATGAGATTTGGCAAATGGATGTCAAAACCGCTTTCCTAAATGGATATCTTGAGGAAGATGTCTATATGGTTCAGCGTGAAGATTTTGTCGATCCAAAACAACCTAATAAAGTATGCAAGTTAAAGAAATCAATCTATGGATTGAAACAAGCATCGAGAAGCTGGAATCACCGTTTTGATGAGGAAGTAAAGAAATTTGGCTTCATCAAAAATGCTGATGAGGCTTGTGTGTATAAGAAGGCTAGTGGGAGCACAATAACTTTCCTAGTATTGTATGTTGATGACATACTACTATTTGGAAATGACATTCCAACCTTGGAAGGTGTAAAAACCTGGCTTGGAAGTTGTTTTTCCATTAAGAATCTTGGTGAAGCCGCCTATATTCTGGGAATAAAGATCTATAGGGATAGATCAAGGCGGTTGATTGGTTTAAATCAAAGTGCATATATTGATAAAATCTTGAAAAGGTTCAAGATGGAGAACTCTAAGAAAGGTACCGTACCTATTCAAAGAGGAACGATATTGAGTACGACTCAATGTCCTAGCTCAAAGGATGAGCAAAATAAAATGAAGGCAATCCCATATGCATCTGCTATTGGATCCATCATGTATGCGATGATATGCACTCGACCGGACGTGTCATGCGCCTTGAGCATGATGAGCAGATACCAGCAAACTCTTGGAAATAGTCATTGGATGGCTGTTAAGAACATACTTAAGTACCTAAGGAGGACAAGTGATATGTTCCTAATCTATGGATCTGGTGATGAGGAACTCGTTGTAAAAGGTTACACGGATGCGAGTTTCCAAACCGATCGTGACGATTCACGGTCACAATCGGGATACATTTTCATTTTGAATAGAGGAGCAGTCTCTTGGAAGAGCTCCAAGCAGGATGTTGTGGCTCTATCAACTACAGAATCAGAATACGTTGCCGCCTCATTGGCAGCTCAAGAAGCTGCATGGTTGAAGAAATTCATTGCCGATCTAGGGGTTGTCCCTTCCATTCAGGACCCGCTAGAGATCTTTTGTGATAACGAGGGTGCGATTGCTCAAATCAAGGAACCCCGTGCTCATCAAAAGACTAGGCACATTGAGCGGAGATTCAACTACATACGAGATGAAGTTGAAAAGGGAAAGATATGTATTCGCAAAGTTCACACGGATCAAAACATTACGGATCCTCTCACGAAGCTCCTTGAAAAGGCAAAGCATGAAGGTCATACTTGTGCCATGGGACTTCGATATTCTAGTGATTGGATTTGATCTGTAAATTTTGTATTTGGATATATGGAACTCTTTATTATTTAATAAAATTATTTGGTTATAATGTTTCAATTAATATTCCAATTTAGCATGTTTAATCCATGAGTAAATTGTTTACTCTAAATGTCCGTAGTCGTTCAGACTTGTGGGAACAAGTATTAAGGATAAGACTATTACGAACTTGGATTGGTTGATATTCATAAGGTTGAATATAGAGCAATGGGTTGCTACCAAGGTTCATAGATATTTGTTGGATACAAATATTGGACTAACCCGCATCTCAAATTTTACTACATGGAATCTTATTGATTGATCATAATTTGAGTAAAGGCGAATATTATTTGGTATCCTCGGACATGAGATACAAATTGGGTTTTGATATTCACCAAGTGTCATACCTTGAGCTAATTCTTCACTGTCCTGAAATAGTGGACAGTACATAAGGGTATGTTCAGGTATGACACGAGGTGTTTGTGAGAAACGTATGTAGTCAAGATGGAATTTGTTCCTCTTATTCGTTGAGAGTTAGATGTCTAAGGCCTGATTAAGTTAAATCAACAAGGAATGATCATTCTGTGTCCTTGGATTTTACATGACATCTGTAACAAAAGGATAGATGATTGATTCACCTAAATCATTTCAAGTCGGGTACTTTAAAGGGATGATGTTATTGAATGGCTATAAGTCATGCGTATTAAGGGTAGTAAACCGTAGTTAGGCGGTATTTACTGCTTGCATCAATCTTCTATGAATCTTGGGCAAGTGGGAGATTGTAGGATTCTGTGTGCCCAAGACACTAAGAATATTGATGTGGTTAGTACGTTATGATCCAAGTCGGGTTATACCCAATAACAAGCTTAGCAAACACCAATTAAATATATAATTGATGATATGATCATGCAATTAAATATTTACACCAATTTAGAAAATGGGTTTTCTAAACAAGTTGCATATGAGATGGAACAATTTATTAGGATATTTTGTTCAATAATATTATTTGTAATGTTATTTAAATAAGTTAGATAACATTACAAATTAATAATGGGAGTGTATAGATTATACAATTAAAAGGTTAGTTGTATATATCTAGTAAGAGGACTAGTTAACATACATAATGTGTGATAAAATTTAAGAGGGAAACCTTGTTTTTTTTAAAACTTTGGCCGCCCCCTTCTTTTATTTTATTGGACCATTTTTGCCTTGTAACTAACACACATTAAGTGGTCTTGGGTCCTCTTTTCTCAGCCATTCTCATCACATGCAAAAGATCAAAAAAACCTCTCATCTCTCTCTAAACTCCACGGATCCAGCAGCTCCTTTTAGAGGGTTTTGAAGCTTTTTTTGGGTGGTGAATCTTCCTAACAAGAAGGTGTTTGCAAGGAGGCTTGGGGTACACAAGCTTGAGGACTTCTACCCTTGATGTTTTGGCTGATTGTGGACATCATTTCCCTTTCTTTGGTTGGTTTTTTGCTACTGCTAAAAGGTAGTAATCACAACTCCATGTACCTGTGATTTTATATGCATTTACATAAGTATATAGCTTGCTTATTCACATATTAAAGATCTTTTGATTTGGGTTTGTTTTTCCATCTTAAAAACATCACTTAGAACATGAAAATTTCAGATTATAAACATGTTATAATGCTAAACTTCCGCTGCATCTTTCAGAAAGTTTAATCGGTTAAACTACGTTTTGTGTTCTAACAAACCCATCAACATCATCATGCTTCAAGCTCAAGCAAGCAACAACAGACAAAGCCACAAAACATACACAAGTTTGATAAGCCTATTGATGCTCTCACTATCATTCTTCAAAGTGAAGAGCAGAAGGCAGCTTATGCAGCCTTTTCAACTAGTTTTGAGGCTTATTTGGGTGCCAATCTCACATCATCTCAGATCATTCAACAAGATTTGGATGAAATTCTACAAGACATGGTTGAACAAATGGATCTTCAGTGGTCTATGGCAATGATTGCCTATAGATCAAAAAGGTTTCTACAAAGAAACAGAGTGCTGAGCATGGACAAGAAAACAAAGATTGGTTTTGATAAAACCAAGGTCAGATGCTACAATTGTCAACTATATGGACATTTTTCAAGAGAATGCCAACAACCAAGAGTTGACAGAAACAACAATCCAACGCAAGCATCAAGCAGCTTCCATTCAAACAGACAGATCCCACATCCAATCAGTATCCCTGCTGCACCAACTCCACCACAAATCACACAATACAGTCCAAATCAGCAATCCAAATCATCAGCCATGATCATTAAGAATGATGGTGAATGTGACTGGAGCATGTATGAAGATAAAATTCAATCTCCAGATCATGCCCTCATGGCAGACATTGAAGACAAAATTTCAGAAAACCTGAAAGAGGTAAAAGAAAACCTCTGCACACAAGCATGCATAAATGAAGAATAGGTACAGAGAACATACAGATAAACTTTCAAAGAAAGTAATTAAAACAAACATTTTAAATGAAAGTCTTAAGTCAGAACAAAAATAATATGGCATCAAAATACTTTCATTAGAAAATGATTTAGACAAATTAATGTCCAAAAGCTAACACTTGCAGTTCAAGTTGAGCAACTCTCTGTATCATTAATTGAATCTAAATTACAGGCTGGAACTGAAGTGGAACTTCAGAAGTTTCAGGTAAGTAACAAGAAGTTTAAAGAACTTCTTGCACAATAAAGGGCTTTTAAAGACCCTTCAGGTTTAGGATATAACAAAGTAAATCCACCATACAATGAAAACTATATTCCTTTACCTGATTCAATGATTAACAAACAAGGTGAGTCACTTGACCCACATGACAAAATAGATGATTCAAAACCATCACCATCAACTTCATCAAAATCATCATTCATAGCAAAAACACCTTTGATAAAATTTGTTAAAGGTCAAGCTTCACCACAAATTAAACCTACAAACTTCTATCAAGGTGAAAATAATGAATATGAAAATGTAACAAGTGATGATGACATTAATCTTCTGGATGAGGACTCAGATCAGCCAATTACTAAAACTCAAAAGGTTACAAGTGTGGCTGATATTCCAATCAAACAAACAAAAGGATTTGACATTTGTTCAGGTGGAAGAAAGGCTGTGCCTTCCACTAGTTCTCCTAAACACACAAACAAAGGGAAAGGTAAAGTCCCTATGCAGCCAAAACAAACAACTGTCACTTTTGAAATTCCTTCCAAATCAAATTTGTAACCAAAGGTGATGAATAAACAAACAAAAAGCAGCTTTGCCATACTGTGAGTGGTGTGATGAATACACCCATTCAACTGATAAGTGCAGATATGGAAAATACTGTAAGTACTGTAACATGAACAATCACAGTACTAAAATATGTCATTTTCATAATTGTTATTCCATTTGTGAAAGGAACAATCACATCACTGCAAATTGTTTCTTCAATAAGAAGAACAAGAAGCAAAACAGACAAGCTCAGGGTGAAAAATCATCTGAGAAACAAACAGTTGCTCCTAAACAGAGCAAAGTAGGAGTACAAAGACCTACTCCTCATCAGAAAATTGTTTTAAATAATGACAAATCTATTTATGATAATTTTCAAAACTTATCAAAGAGACATAAGTCTCAAATCAGACAAACCTAAAACAATCGTAGAAGAGCTCAAATCACTTTTCCTAATAGAGCTAAAACCAACCAAAGGAAATCTAGTGTACCTAGGGCTCCTAAACCAACAGACAATACTGTCTTGGAAGAAATATGTGTTGTTGGAAAACACGGAAAACCCAAGACCATCTTGGCTTGGGTTGCATCATCTAACTGATTTCTGTGTTTTCTTAGGGACATCAAAGAAGGCCTGACAACATCTGGTATGTTGACAGTGGATGCTCCCAACATATGACAGGAAATTGTTCCCTCCTTTGGGATTTTAAGAGCAAACATAGAGGAAATGTAGCCTTTGGAGGTGATAAGACAGGTGGAAAGATAAATGGTGAAGGAACAATAACAAATGGTTTGATCAGCTTTGAAAATGTCAACTACTGCTCCAACCTTTAGTTCAATCTTCTAAGTGTATACCAAATCTGTGATAAGGGATATGCCACCTTGTTTGACTCTAACAACTGCTACATCCTCAAGACAAGTTTTCAAATACCAGAAGATTGTATCCTTTTGAAAACTCCACGTCATAACAACACATACATTATTGATATGAACACTATTTCTACAACCACTCCTGAAAAATGTTTATTATCAAAATCATCACAAGATGTTTCCTAATTATGGCGCAGACGATTGGAACACTCTAATTATAACAGAATGAATCAACTTGTAAAAGGTGACTTAGTAATATGGTTACCACAAAAAGAATTCTTCTGTACAGACCACTGCACTGCATGTCTGAAAGGCAAACAACATAGAGTGTCTCATAAGTCTAAATTGGTAAACTCTAACAAGACACCACTCAAATTGATTTACATGGACCTTTTTGGCCCAACAAACATCCTAAGCATAGGAAAGAAGCAATATTGTCTTGTTATAGTAGATGATTACTGCAAATTTACTTGGGTTTTCTTTCTACTACACAAGTCAGAAACACCAGACATACTCAAATCATTTATCACTAAGATTGAGAATTAATTAGATCTTAAAGTTAAATGTTTAAGAAGTGATAATGGTACTGAATTCAAGAATGACTCTATTTCTTCTTTTTGTCCAGAAAAAGGAATAAGTCACCAGTTCAGTGTAGCTAGAACTCCTCAGCAAAATGGAGTACTTGAAAGGAGAAACAGAACATTGATAGAAGTAGCCAGATCAATGCTTGCTGACTCTCTATTGCCCATATCTTTCTGGGTTGAAGCAATCAACACTGCTTGTTACATTCAAAACAGAACATTAATAATCAAAGAACATACAAAAACTCCATACGAATTAATTTTTAAAAGAAAACCTTTCATATTGATTTCTTAAAGCATTTGGATGTTCTGTTTCAATCCTAAACACCAGAGAACAATTATCCAAATTTGCTCCAAAAGCAGATGACAGATTCTTTGTTGGATACTCTGAAAGCTCAAAACCTTGTAGAGTATACAATCCAAGACTTAATATTGTAGAAGAAACAACTGATATTATTTTTAATGAACACTCTTTCACAAAGAAAATCATTAGATCAGACTGGTTGTTTGACATTGATTCATTAACAAAATCATTTGACACATCTTATTTTGATGTTACAGGTACAAAAGAAGATATTGAATATCCTATGGTACCTCCTCAACCAACTATTGATATTCCTCTAAGTGCTGATCCTCTAACGAGAACAACCATATCTCCTTCAAGCACAACAGTTACACCTCCAATGGAACAAACCAAAACATCCAATGAAACAAACACATCTACACCATTTTTATCAACCCCTGTGGTGACTAAACCACCCAATCAACCAACATCATATCAACCTCATACAGTTAAAGATGATGATAACTCCTTACCAGACACACATCATGATGATGAAATCTTATATTTCTTTCATGATTCCCCTCAAACATTCACTGAATGTATACCTCCTAATTGTCCCCCAACCATAAATACACTTGCCCATACTACAATGCCAGAACAAACATTCAACAATCTTGATTCAACAATCTTTGTTGATCAGATTGAAACAACAAGAATACACAAAGATCACCCTTTAGAAAACATCATAGGTCACCTTCATACCCGACTGACAAGGAGTCAATCAGACATCATAAACATTTGCTTGTATTCCTGCTTCTTATCCCTAGTTGTACCCAAAAACATCACAGAAGCACTTAAAGACAACAGTTGGATAGAAGCAATGCAAGAGGAACTACAGCAATTCAAAAAGCGAGAGGTCTGAAAACTAGTCGATCTTCCTAAAGGTCAATATGCCATAGGCGCAAGATGGCTATTCAGAAACAAAGCAGATGACAAAGGGATTGTCATTAGAAACAAAGCAAGGCTTATTGTCCAAAGATATACTCAAGAGGAAGGCATTGATTATGATGACGTCTTTGCTCCAGTAGCTAGATTTAAAGCCATCCTAGTGTTCCTTGCATATGCCTCATCTAAAAACTTCACTGTCTTTCAAATGGATGTAAAATGTGCATTCCTTTATGGAAAGATAGATGAAGAGGTATATGTTGCTCAACCACTAGGGTTTGAAGATCCAGAATTCCCTCATAGAGTCTACAAGTTAGATAAGGCTCTATATGGTCTTCATCAAGCACCTAAGAAGTTGTATGAAACTTTATCTAAGTTTCTACTATAGAATGGGTATACCCGAGGGAAAATAGACCAGACATTGTTCTTAAAGAAGAAAGAACAAGACTTGTTAGTGGTTCAAGTCTATGTGGATGACATCATTTTTGGATCCACAAACACACAACTTTGTAAAGAGTTTGAAGCTCTTATGCAATCAAAATTCCAGATGAGCTCAATGGGAGAACTCACATTCTTCCTTGGACTACAAGTACATCAATCACAAGATTGGATTTTTATCAACCAAAACAAGTATGTGCATCAGATTCTCAAGAAATATAACATGGCAGATTGCACATCAAGCAAAACACCATTTGCAACTGGACTGAAGTTTGGCCCTGATCCAGAAGGAACATCAGTTGATCAGAAACTTTATAGATCAATGATAGGTTCTCTGATGTACCTTACAGCAAGCAGACCAGATATCATGTACGTAGTATGCATGTGTGCTAGATATCAAGCACATCCCAAAGAATCACACATAAATGCTGTAAAGAGAATTTTCAGATATCTAAAAGGTAAACCAGCACTTGGTTTGTGGTATCCAAAAGATGGAGACTTCTCTTTATATGCCTACACAGACAGTGTTACGAGGGATGCAATAACAATAGAAAATCAACCAGTGGTGGCTGTCAGTTTCTTGGATCAAGATTGATCTCCTGGCAGTGCAAGAAACAAACAAATGTATCTGTGTCAACAGCTAAAGCAGAATACATAGCTGCTTCTGTATGCTGTTCTCAAGTGTTATGGATTCAAAACAAAATGCTTGACTAGGGCTTTAATTTTCTTAAAACACCCATACACATTGACAATTCTACAGCAATGTTTATAACAGACAATCCTATTCAACATTCAAAAACCAAACACATAGAGATCATATATTATTTTCTAAGAGATTGCTCAGAAAAGGGTCTGATCCAGTTGATCAAAGTTCATACAGACAATCAATTGGCTGATCTTTTTATAAAATCATTTGATTCAACTAGATTTAAATTTCCGGTTCAGTCACTTGGTATGATCAACAATGAAACATCAAATTAATGTTTTCAAACATTAAAATCAAACAGTCTTGATTTTGTCAAAGTCCAAAACAATTGTCCCACTTATATCTTTTTCAAATTCAAGATAACATGCAAACAAATCATTTATAACATTGAATCACACATGCACTTCATGATAAATAATAGTACACTGGCACAACTCTTCACTTGAGTCTTTTTCCACTAATAAAGATTGATGATACCTTTTTGATATGTGGATAGGCTCAGCATGGGACACCTAACATCAGATACAACAGTGAAGAACTAAATTCTCATGATTGTATGGTCAACAACACAACTTGGTTTATGGTAAGTATTGATTTCTTCAACATATATAGCTTTAAATCTAACTTCAATACACCAAGTGAAACAGATTATATATTGCTCAATTTAAGTGTCTCATCTGTTATGATAATCATAGACCTGGAGTACACCAAGACATTCTTTGTTGTACTGAGCACAAACCTGAATGTTCTTAATCATGATCCATAAAATATTCCCATTGAGGAACACATCCTATAAGGATGATCAATTCATAAAGTCTTTATAACTAGCTTCCAAAGTGAAGTGTAAAAGAATCCCAAAGTGGATCACCCAATAAACATCAATCAATAAAATAATTGAGCATTTATCATCCTAAGTAGCTAGGTCTTAAGTATTTAAATTACTTTCTAGCATATCTTGAGGAGAATCATACATATCATACAATCAGATATGGGGTCCACAAAACTCATGTCAAGCAACCCAAAACATGATAATCATTCACTATTTAAAACAACCATTAATACCATGCTTGAGTTTAAATGGATCAATATATCTACAATCAACATTGTACTTGTCTATGTCTATTCTTCAAAATCAATCAAACAACTTAGTGAAGAACTATAGACTAGTATGATCTCATGGTATGTGCACATGATTCATGTGTTTTATGATTAACATGCATTTTGAGTGAACAAAGGAGAAAATTCTTGATAAATCGCAAGTAAATAACTCTTAAACAAACAATTGGACTTTTATAATTTCAAATAAAACATATTTAAATTTTTTTCAAATTTTATAAAATATGTAAAAATTTAGGGGGAGAAATTGAACATAGAATTATCAAAGGCAGCAGAATTATGCATTAACATACAGTTTATCATACATTTTAAAATTAAAAAAAATAAACAAAGCCAAAGTCAAGCCAACACTAACAAACAGCAGGTTGACACATATATATTTATTTATTTTATTGCACAATATTGCTTTAGAGTGATATCAAATCATCCAAATATTGAAGTGTTAAAATTCAATGTTTTAACATACATTTTTAAATTTTGAAAATATTCAAAATTAATTTGAAAATATAATTTTTAAAACAGATCAAACAATCAAAACATTCAAAAGTTTCTTAAAATTTTTGAAAATTTTCACAACTGTTCATGCAGCGGATGAGAAAAAGGTTCATCCGCTGTGAACAAAACAGCACTACAAAATTCTTTCAGATCAAACATTTTGACAACTGTACATATAGCGGACAACCAAAACATTCATCCGCTGAAGGTATAGTACCAAACAAAATTTCAAGTTATCTACAGCGCATGAACAAAATTGTTCATTCGCTATGAACATCATCCAAAATTACACAAGTGGGCACAGCACATGAACAAAATTGTTCATTCGCTATGAACATCATCCAAAATTACACAAGTGTCCACAGCACATGAACAAAATTATTCATCTGTTGTGAACATCATTCAGTCACAAAGTATTCCACAGCGCATGAACAAAATTTTTCATCCGCTATGAGTAGATCAAACAAGTGTTTACAGCGTATGAACATTTGTTCATCCGCTGTGAACATATCAACCAAAGCAGTCAAGTGTCTACAGTGCATGAATAAACCTGTTCATCCACTATGGAAACAGTCACTCAAAATAAATCAAGTAATACAAAGCGCATGAACCAAATTGTTCATGCACTGTGTGAAAAGTGCATAAGTAAAATGCCCAGCGCATGAACAAAATTGTTCATCCGCTTTGTGAACGGTACACACATAATAGGGTCCACAGCGTATAGCCAAAATTGTACAACGGACACTGCGTCCACAGCGAACACTGTGCTCACAACAGATAACGAAAAGGAATCAAATTTTTACACAACGGACAAAACACTATATACACAGCGGATGTACATTTATCCACTGTATATATAATTCACACTTGTCTAATTTTTACTTTTCACCTGTAAAAAGAGAGTGTAAGTTGAACAGTCAAAATTTCAAAACAGTCAAAACCTTTCGATAAACCCTAATCACCTGTTCGATTCACACAAATCAAACGCAAAATTCTACTTGTTTAGTTGATCGAAAAAGTATAAAAATATGATTTTGATGCTTAATCAAACATAAACATTCTTAAATTTTATTCAGCTTCAAGCATTGTTCGACTCAGTTGAACAGCTGATGAACAATCAATAGTGAACAATTTGATGTTGTTTAAACAAATCAAACATGAAATATGTGAAATAAAGCATTAGTCGATCATATTTAGGCTGTTAATTAGATGATTTGGGACTAAATGTTCATTCTGATCATGAAAAGGCTTGATGATCATGATAAAGAACAGACAAAATCACTGTTTAATCTTTCAAAATGATCAAAATGTGATTAACATGTTTTTTAATTCATATTCATCTTTAAAAACATCAAAACAAACTTTCATTAACAAGAAATTTTGTTCATAACATCACAAACAATCTTTTAATGCATAAGCATTACTGAAAATAAATTGACTGTTTGACTTTTAAAAGTCAAACTTGATTTCAAAATTAATATGACAAAATGAACAATGTATGTGTATATGAACTTGTAAAACATGACAAAACATCATTCAATATGATGAATCAATTTTGATTCTTCAAATGATCAATTTCAAATAAAGAATTCAACAAGCAAAACACAAAAGTGTTGACTTGCAAAAGTTAAACTGATTTGATCATTAAAACATTTAAATCATTCATTTTCAATCATAAAACAAGTTCTAAACATACATAGGGGGTTATTATTCAAAAATACACACGAACACTTAATCACCAAATCATCATTACAAACAACTGTGCACATTTATTATACAATCACTAATATGTATTTACATTTGTGCAGGTATGGCTGAGTTTGTTGGGTTTGTTGGACCATTAACATAGTTGTTTAACCATTTAAACATGAAAAAATAGCGGAATAAGAGCTTAATGTTATGGTTTATAATTTGAAAATCAAGGCTCATATCATGACAACAACAAACCCAAGAACATAAGGATCATTTATATGTGTTTGAGCTAGCTATCAAGAAGAAGAAACAACCGAAACAACACTTACAAAACACCTTTTGTAGAGCTGCAGAAAATCGAGATTTTGATGAAGAAGATGTGGTTCTTGAATGACCAAAACACCAAGGAGAGGTCCTCAAGCATCCATACCCACAAGCATCATGCAAACACCTTGTTGCTAGGATTTGAACACCAATCTCGAACCAAGAAGAGCTGAAAATCGAATTTTCAGCCTTGAACTCTTTGAAGAAGATAGAGAGAAAGTGGGTTCTTGGTCCTTTGCATGTGAGAGAGAGAAGAGAGGATTTTTTATGTTTCCAAGAAGCAAAAGATTAATTAAACAAAAGGCCGAGGACCCCTTAAAGGGGTGGCCGAAACTTCAAAGGATTTGGGGTTTTCCCCCCAAAAACCCTTTTACATTTTGTTTAATTAATTACAATTATAAGTTATCTAGTTAACCTTTTAATTATATAACTTATACACACACTATTATTATTATTTGATGTTATTTAACCAACTTAAATAACATTACAAATAATGTCCGTGAACAAAATATCCTTATAAGTTGTTTCATCTCATATGCAATTTATATAGAAAGCCCATTTTATAAATTGGTGTATATATTTAATTGCATGATCATATCATTAATTAAATATTTATATTGGTGTTTGCTAAGCTTGTTATTGGGTATGACCCGACTTGGATCATTACGTACTAACCACATCAATATTCTATGTGTCTTTGGCATAAAGAATCCAACAATCTCCCACTTGTACAAGATTCATGGAAGATTGATGCAAGCAGTAAATACCGCCTAACAACGGTTTACTACCCTTAATACGCATGACTAAAAGCCATTCAATAACATCATCCCCTTTAAGTATCCAACTTGAAATGATTTAGGTGAATTAATCATTTATCCTTTTGTAGCAGATGTCATGTTAAATCCAAGGACACAGAATGATCATTCCTTGTTGATTTAACTTAATCAGGCCTTAGACATCTTACTCTCAATGAATAAGAGGAACAAATTCCATCTTGACTACATACGTTTCTCACAATCACCTCATGTCACACCTGAACATAGCCTTATGTACTGTCCATTATTTCAGAGCAGTGAAGAACTAGCTCAAGGTATAACACTTGGTGAATATCAAAACCCAATTTGTATCTCAGGTCGGAGGATACCAAATGATATTCGCCTTTACTCAAATTTACTTATGATCAATCTAGAAGATTCCATGTAGTAAAATTTGAGATGCGGGTCAGTCCAATATTCGTATCCCACAAATATCTATGAACCTTGGCAGCAACCAATTGCTCTATATTCATTCCTTATGAATATCCACGAATCCATGTTCATAATAGTCTTACATTCATATTTGTTCCCACAAATATGACCGACTACGGACATTTAGAATAATAAACATATTCATGGATAATTATACATGCTAAAAGGAACTTAACTCTGAATATCACAGATATATAAAGAGTTAAATTTTACAATTGTTCCAAACTTTTAAATACTAAACAGATCAATTCCAATCACTAGAATATCAAAGTCCTAAGGCACAAGTATGACTTTCATGCTTTGCCCTTTCAAGGAGCTTCGTGAGTGGATCCGCAATGTTTTGATCCGTGTGAACTTTACGAATACATATCTTTCCTTTTTCAACTTCATCCCTTATGTAGTTGAAACTCCGCTCAATGTGTCTAGTCTTTTAATGTGTACGGGGTTCCTTGATTTGAGCAATTGCACCCTCGTTATTACAAAAGACTTCTAAGGGGTCTTGAATGGTAGAGACCACCTCTAGGTCGGCGATAAATTTCTTTATCCATGCAGCTTCCCAAGCTGCTAATGAGGCGGCTATGTATTCGGATTCTGTAGTGGACAATGCTACCCCATTCATAATGGAGACTTAACCAGATTATGATCGAGAATCATCTCGATCAGTTTGGAAACTCGCATCCATGTAACCCTTTACAACGAGTTCCACTTCATCAGATCCATATATTAGAAACATATCCTTAGGCCTCCTAAGGTATTTCAATATACTTTTAATAGCCATCCAATGGCCATTACTTGGATTCTGCTGATATTTGCTCATCATGCTTAATTATGATGCGTCTGGTCCAGTGCATATCATCGCATACATGATGGATCCTATAGCAGATGCATATGGGATGTCCTTCATTCGATCTTGCTCATCCTTTGAGCTTGGACATTGAGACGTACTCAATATTGTCCCTCTTTGAATAGGTACCAGACCTTTCTTAGAGTTTTCCATCTTGAACATTTTCAAGATTTTATCAATGTATGCACTCTGGTTTAAACCTATTAACCGCCTCGATCTATCCTTATAGATATTTATTTCTAAAATATAGGCGGCCTCACCAAGATCTTTTATGGAAAAACAACTTTCAAGCCAGGTTTTAACACCTTCCATGGTTGGAATATCATTTCCAAATAGTAGTATGTCATCAACATACAATACTAAGAATGTAATTATGCTCCCACTAGCCTTTTTATACACAAAAGCCTCGTCAACGTTCTTGATGAAAGCAAATTTCTTGATTTCCTCATCAAAATGTTGATTCCAACTTCTCGATGCTTGTTTCAATCCATAGATTGATCCTTTTAACTTGCATACTTCATTAGGATGTTTTGGATCGATAAAACCATCAGGCTGAACCATATGGACAGTCTCTTCGAGATGTCCATTAAGAAAGGCGGTTTTGACATCCATTTGCCAAATCTCATAGTCATAATGACCAGCTATGGCAAACAATATCCTAATTGACTTTAGCATTGGCACAGGCGAGAAGGTTTAATCATAATCAACCCTTTGAGTTTGAGTAAAACCTTTTGCTACAAGTATTGCTTTGTAAGTATCCAAGTTTCCATGCATGTCCGTTTTCTTCTTGAAAACCCACTTGCATCCAACCTGTTTGGAGTTAGGTGGAGGGTCAACCAATTCCCAAACTTTGTTGTCATACATGGATTGCATCTCTACATTCATGGCTTCCAGCCATTTGTCACAGTCTGAGTTGGACATTACATCATTGTATGTAGTTAGCTCATCAGATTCAACCACATAACATCCATTCATGAAAAATCCATATCTTTCAGGTGGAATGCTAACTCTACCAGATCTGTGAACGTTTTCAGTGTATTGATCAACCTCTTGATCATCATCAACAACCTCCTGTTGATTGCTAGGGTCAACCAAACATGTATCGGCTTGTGGATCTTGATCCTCATCAAATTCCACTGTTCTATACGTCATTCCTTCCATAAGGAACTTGGCTTCCAAGAACTCTGCCTTTCGAGCAATAAATACCTTTTGCTCTATTGGATCAAAGAAGTAGTATCCAATACAGTCTTTAGGATATCCAACAAATATACACTTAGTAGATTGACTTTCCAACTTGTTTTGGGTGTTTGGCTTAACATAAGCTTCACAACCCCATACCTTTAAATATGATAGCGATGGAAATCTTCCATGCCATATTTCAAAAGGTATCGAATTCACTTTCTTGGTTGGGGCCATATTCAAAATATGAGCCGCAGAGAGTAATGCGAAACCCCAAAATGATAGAGGCAGTGAGCTTACAGCCATCATAGATCGAACCATATCCAATAGGGTTCGGTTTCTCCTTTCGGACACACCATTATGTTGTGGTGTTCCAGGTGGAGTAAGTTGTGAGACGATCCCACAACTTCTTAGATGATCCTGAAAAGCCTCACTTAGGTATTCACCTCCTCTATCTGAACGAAGAATTTTGATAGTTTTGTTGAGTTGATTTTCTACTTCATTTTTGAAGTTTGAACATTTCAAAAGCTTCATGTTTATGTGCCATCAAGTACACATAACCATAGCGACTATAATCGTCAGTAAAGGTAATGAAGTATCTTTCACCATTTCTAGTCATTGTCTTAAAAGGACCACATACATCCGAATGTATGATTCCCAATAAGTCTTTTGCCCTCTCGTTAGTACCACTAAAGGGCGACTTGGTCATCTTACCTTGTAAACAGGATTCACACTTATCAAATGAACCATTTTCATTTGTTTTCAAAAGACCATTCTTTTGAAGTGTTTTAATCCGATTCTTGCTTATATTACCAAGACGACAATGCCAAAGATAAGAATCACTTAAATCCATTTTAAGTTTCTTGGTGCTTGTTTGGTATAATGAGTTATTATAGGATGAATCATCATGAACCAATTCATAGATATCATTAAAAGGCATAGCCTTGAAATATAAAATATCATCCATACAAACATAAATACCATTGTTTACAAACTTTAAATCATAACCACATTGTTTTAAAATGGAAACAGAAATTATGTTCCTAGTCAAACTAGGAGCATAAAAATGTTCTTAAGAACAACTTCCAAACTATTTGAAAGTTTCAAAATATAGTCTCCCTTCTTGAAGTGCTTATTTCTTTTGAACCCCTACAACGAATTGCAAATATAAGTTCCACATCCGGTATCCAATACCCATGTGTTTGAAGAAATAACATTTAAACCAATGTGAATCATGAAAGTTGTACCTGAGGTTTGCCCAGCATCCCTCTTGTTCCTCAACTGTTTAAGATAGGTTGGACAATTTCTCTTCCAATGTCCTATCTCACCATATTCAAAGCATGGATCGTTCTCTGTTACCTTAGGCTTCTTAAGCTTAGGCTTTGGAGGTTCCGCTCTAACCTTCCTTTTCACCTTCCCTTTGATGTACCCCTTTACTTTGGCAACATTTGCCTTGGGATCGGGGAATTGCCTTTTCTTATAGCCTCCCTCATTGATCGAGAGAACAAGTAGAACCTTTCTTCCCATCCCTGCCTCAGCTGTTTTGAGCATTGCATGAAGCTCACCAATGCTCTTGTCCCACCCGTTCATATCGTAATTCATTATGAACGTCTCAAACCTTTTGGTTAGGCCATAAAGGATCAAATCTGTGGCCAACTCCTTTGAGACGGGACAATTAAGCCTCTAGAGACAATCAACGTGGCTTTTCATCTTAAGAACATAAGATGATACTGATTGGGTTTCTTCCATGCGACATGAATGAAGCGCTCGAACCGTTTCGAAGCGCTCTACCCTAGCTTGTTGAAGGAACATTTCCTTCAACTGGGTAATCATGTCATATTCCCCATGATGCTCCAAATCCTTTTGGAGTTCGGGAATCATAGTCCCAACATGAGGCAAGAAACCTGCATGGAATCCTCAGTGTACTGAAGCCAATCGTTATAGGCCTCAACATCCTTAGGGTCGGGTTGGTCAGGAATGGGATCGTCAAGGACATAGGCCTTTTTCTCTTGCTTGAGAATGATTCTCAAGTTATGAAACCAGTCCATAAAATTATTGTGGTTAAGAGGATCCCTCTCTAAGATGGTTCTCAGTGATAGGGTCTGGACGGTCGGGGTGGTAGCGTTATTGTTTGCGGCCATTTCTACAAAATTTACAAAGTTCATATTAGTATTTCTGAAAAATATTCATTTTAATCATTAATACCCTTTTCATGTCTCATAGACAATTAATAATTAAAATCTAGAATCCAAAGTTACATTTAAATGATGGTTAGGTGACCTTTATCCCGTTATTTAAATTAACAAGGTAGTCAACATTTGACAATTGCAACCCATTGCAGCTTCTAGCTTTATGGGATCAGTTAAACATCTTATGTTAAGTTGGCATGTAAAATCCCATCAACACCATTGTACGCCATGCTTCGGTTACCCTATGCACATGGTTTCCAATTCAAGTCGTCCTACTTACACGCACGTGTGAGTTTATAAATACAAGTGGTTAGGTGACCTTTATCCCACCAGTACGTCAAGCCCACCACAAAAACACAAGTTCCCTAAAAGTGGTTAGGTGACCTTTATCCCACATATAGTTCTCTAATGAGTCGAGTGTCGTGTAAAAGGATGGTGTTAAACTTGTTTCCAAAGGGATTTTTGTTTTCATTAATTCTAGTTTTGAAAACTCTATGTACCTTACATTTGCATGCTTTCAAATACAAGGTATCCTATGGTTCATTTTTAATAAAACCTCTTTTATTAAAATCATTAATCCTTTTAATAACTTTTATTAACATATTAATGATTAAGAACCATGAAAATTCAGCTTGTTATGATCATTTATTTAGATTGTCAAGCATATCCATATATCAAACAATCAACATAAAATGGATAATCAAACAAGCATATATAAAACAACCATATGTGCATAACCATAGCCACTATGTTGACAACACTTGTTTGCCATCACAAGTGTTGTCATTTGGTCTTTTCTAAGGGTTGAATACAACACAAAAGATGAGATCTCCAAAGACCCCCACCTGAAATTGCATCCAAATGCTTCAAGTCCTTCTCTTTGTGTCTTCCTTTTGTGCTTCCATCTTGTGCATCTTCATTTACAAAATTTATATCCTAATACAAATTTTCTAATAAAGAAAACACGCTTAATCTATCTATTACATTACAAATGAATGAATAAATAAATTACACCCAAATACAAGCATAAAAGAATAATTATTACAACCCATAAAGAATGAAATCAACCAAAACAATCATTCATCCAAAACCAAAACAACATAAGGTCAAGGATAGGTTATGCACCAATATGAAACAACATCCAAGAACCAAAATAAATCCCTATTTGACCCTAAATTTTCAGCCAACATAAACCAAGAATTTAGGGTGTTTTGTCCAAACAAAACACAATCAACCATTTTGATATCTTTTCTTTCAAGGTTTAATCACAAGCATGTAAGATATAACTTTGAAAGGTTGGGGATTCATCATAACATCACAAAACAGCCCCTATTAGGTTGTTAAAGTCCTATAAAACCAATTTTACAAGGACAAATGAATCTAGTCATCCACATATCCGGCTCTAGATGCCAATATTGGGTTTGTTAGACCATTAACATAGTTGTTTAACCAGTTAAACATGAAAAACGCAGCGGAATAAGAGCTTAATGTTATGGTTTATAATCTGAAAATCAAGGCTCACATCATGACAATAACAAACCCAAGAACATAAGGATCATTTATATGTGTTTGAGCTAGCTATCAAGAAGAAGAAACAACAAAAACAACACTTACAAAACACCTTTTGTAGAGCTGCAGAAAATCGAGATTTTGATGAAGAAGATGAGGTTCTTGAATGACCAAAACACCAAGGAGAGGTATCCTCAAGCATCCATACCCACAAGCATCATGCAAACACCTTGTTGCTAGGATTTGAACACCAATCTCGAACCAAGAAGATCTGAAAATTGAATTTTCAGCCTTGAACTCTTTGAAGAAGATAGAGAGAAAGCGGGTTCTTGGTCCTTTGCATGTGAGAGAGAGAAGAGAGGATTTTTTTTGTTTCCAAGAAGCAAAAGATTAATTAAACAAAAGGCCAAGGACCCCTTAAAGGGGCGGCCGAAACTTCAAAGGATTTGGGGTTTTCCCCCCAAAAACCCTTTTACATTTTATTTAATTAATTCCAATTATAAGTTATCTAGTTAACCTTTTAATTATATAACTTATACACACACTATTATTATTATTTGATGTTATTTAACCAACTTAAATAACATTACAAATAATGCCCATGAACAAAATATCCTTATAAGTTGTTTCATCTCATATGCAATTTATATAGAAAACCCATTTTCTAAATTGGTGTATATATTTAATTTCTTGATCATATCATCAATTAAATATTTATATTGGTGTTTGCTAAGCTTGTTATTGGGTATGACCCGACTTGGATCATTACGTACTAACCACATCAATATTCTATGTGTCTTGGGCATAAAGAATCCAACAGAGTTAGTGTTTGTAAGAGATCACAACATCTGTGCATTTCTTGATCCTGACTCTCCTAGGTCACAGAATTACAGAGACATGATTCAAGCAATCAGACAAACCAGACTTGTGCATGCTATGACCTTTAGACCAGACATATATGATAATCACATTGTCCAATTTTGGACCATTGCACACCTTGGTGAGATTGATGATCAGCAAGTAGTTATATCTACTGTGCAAAATCAGGAAATCATCATCTCTAAGGAAGTTATAACAAGGGTGTTGCAATTAGGTGATGAAGATGCTAAAGGTCCAGTTGAATTTGATGAGCACTATGTGCTATATGTATTCAGGCGGATTGGCTATACTGGAAATATTGATAGAAAGCAGATCAAAAAGTCATACATGTGTGCACAGTTCAGGTTCTTGATGCACACTTATCAGAAAACTATGACCAACAGAAAGACAGGATGGGATGCAACATCCCTAAGGGCATCTTGTGCATTTGCAAGCATTATAGCAAGAAGGCCATGTAACTTTGCTGCTCAAATTCTCAATGGTCTTGTCTATAACATCATAGAGGTGAGGAACAAATTTCTTATGCTTCCAAGATTCCTGCAGATGATCATAGATGATATACTGCCTAACATCCCAAGAGAAGGAGCTATTTTACAGCCTGTTCACCTCAATGAGTATGTCTTAAACAGGATAAGATCTAGCATTTACCAAGGGGATGAGGTGCATGTACCACCTCATATGATTGATAATGACATCCCTGTTCCTGAGGAATTTCTTAGAATTCCAGGACAAGATGAACCATTCATGTTATTCCAACAAGCCAATCAACCAGCCCCTATCATTTAGCTAGCACCAATCATACAAGACCCTATCATTCAACCACAATCAATCATACATCCTGAACCAATCATTCAACAACAACCAATCATGCCTGAACCTATCATAGAAGAACCACCATTCATCCAAGCCCAAAACATACAACTAGATCAACCAATATCACCATAACAACCTCTAAGCCCACAACCATTCAGCCCACAACCATTCAGCCCTCAATCATTCAGTCCTCAACAAATACATTTTCCCTCTCCATGACACAGCCTAAACCTCTCTGATCAACAAACACTTTCATCTTTCTTAAGAAATATAGATACAACACTTGCACAACAAACAGATTAGCATGAAGATGTTGGAACTTCATCTCATGAACCTGAACCTAAATAAGCAACTACTGCCACTGAGCATGTTGAACCAAGCAGTGAGATGCTCACAGAAGAAGACACTGAGCACTCCAAAGTCTTTCTTTTCATTGAGTATAACAAACTCATTGAAACATCCAATCAAATAGCTAAGAAGTTAAAAGAAAATCTCAAAGAGAAAGACAAGGAGATTTACAAGCTTGAGTAAGATCATAATGCACAAAAGCTGATTGTGAAGTTTGTGGAACAGCTTAATCACACAAAGACGAAATTAAAGGAGAAAGACAATGAACTCCTTGTTGCTAAAGCTGAGATTGACTACTGGGGCAATCAGTAATAGCAAAAGAACAGGAGGTTGATGAACTGAAAAAGATCATAGAAGCTCAATCTGAAGAAATTCAAAGATTAAACAGAGAGCTTGAATACAAGGGCACTCAGCTGAATGTGGAAGAACATTTAGCAGATCTTATTGAAGATCTGAGTCATTCTGAGGAATTAGCTAATGAAGCAGAAACAAGTCAACAACAAACTAAACAAACAGAACTAGCACTGATCATTCTTGAAGAATCGTACACAATGGATCAGTTATTCAGTGATGCTAATCCTTATGAGAATATACACTACTCACACATCTTGAGACAACACTTTCACACTCCTGATCCAATTTCTCAAGAAACAAGCATTGTTCCTTATGATCCTCTAAGAGACAAACAAAAGGAGTTAATCAAACAATTTGGTGAATCTTTGAAAGATTCATCCAAGGATCAAGCTTCATCATCATCTGAAACTCCTTTAAGGACTTATGAAAGAAAAAGGAAGAGGTTGTATTTAGCCTCTTTACTCAAAGGAAAACAACCAGAGGGTGAACAAGAAAAACCTAAATCTCCTCTGCTTAAGCTCCTAAAAGTTAAAACTGAAGCTGTTGAGTTAGATGCTCCACAACAATCATCTAAAGCATCTACACTAGAAGAGGGGGAGATAGATCAATCATTTGAGCAACAACAAGCTTCCATCATTATCTTAAGTGATTCTGATGAGGAAGAAGAAGAAAGGGATGAAGATGAGATCATGCAAAACATCCAAGAGCTTTTCATAGATGATCCTCAAACCTTGATGGGAATAGAAATAACAACCCGAGGATTCCCTTATGACCCATTCATACATCTTAACCTGTCTGAGGTTAAAGACTTGCTCAAAGACTTTCAAGAGGTCATGCAAAATGAGCAAGAGCAAACATACAGGAGATATAAAGAAATTAAAGACAAACAAGAGCTTGAAAATAATCTTCCCAAACATCCTTAAATAGAGAAGATGACCTACTCCCAGCTGAAAAGCCGGTTGAGTCATACAAGAATCCCATATAGGTCATATGCAGGGAGAACTGTATCTCAAATGAAAGAGATGGCAAAAGAGATATACAAAAACATGTTAGCAAATGCTCTTAAGCCACAGGTCTTCAGACCTCACCCTGCATCTTCTCTATCTACTTATCATCAAGCTCCTCATGAACTTCATGAAATAGAAGAACCAAGACAATTCATGCCTCATAGGCTATGGCCTGAAGGTAATGATGTTCGGGAGATGATAAATGAGAAGACAAATTTTGTCAAGCTGTATGACAAAATCACACTCAGTGTAGATGCCAATGAAAGAAAGATTGTGGGATGGAAATATGATGAAATCTGGGACGCTGTCATAATCAAGAGAGTATCTGGACTTGTCCAGTGCTTATCATACATATCCCAACTGGGATCATTAAGCTATGAAGACAGATTAGACCTGATGCAATTGAGGATGGTCAACCCTGGGGAGCAAATTTCTATCATATAATGAGAGCTTACATGAACAAACGTCATCATGAAATGAAAAAGCTGATAGAGAAGATAAACTACACATAGCCAAGCTTAGAAGAGAACAAGCTTTAACAAGAAAACAAAAGGAAGTAAAGGAAGAATCTTCTTCTCAAATTGATCCTGACATTCTTGAAAGGGTTGGTTACCCTTTAAGGCCATTTGACTTAAAGCTAATCATGAAGAAGATAGATGGCAATTAATACCAGCATCCAATAACCAGATAGTACTATGATGAAACTCATTTTAAAGTGGTGCTGGAGAGAAAGCTTGAAGGAAAAGAAGCAGCTGACATAAGACTCTTTGATCCTGTAGAGATAAAGCTGCTTCATCCATCATATGTCTCATTTCTGAAGACCAAGACATTCCCAGCCATTGAAGATGTGTTATGTAAGGGAGATTGCTGCTATTTCATACACATGCTAAGAATTTTGGGTACTGTTTATGTAAATGTTGCATTGAAACAAAGGTTGGAAACAAATCAACAACCCTTAACACACATAGAAGGAATAACAGGAATGAGAATTTCAGAGAACAACAATTTAGAGATCTTGAAGGGCAATCGTGTTGTAACCACACTAGTTAGCAACATTGATATGCAAAGCCTTGATCAATCAACCTTGGAACAGCTTGTTCATTTAAAGATAGATTTCAAATATGATGATCAAAGGAGTGTTGTTGACTATTTTATGGAACACATAGTCAATTGCAGAAATGCATTCAAAGTCACAACTCTAAAAGAACAAGTGAAGGAAGCTGAAGCCGATGAAACTATATAGAAAGACATAGATGACACTCTCAAGGCTATGGAGGAGTCAAAGAAACAGTCAGAAGAAGCTGGACCATCTCACTCCCGAGGTTTCTTATTATCACTGGCAGAACAAACAACCAATACATATCCTTCTCTATAATTCTTATTTTATCATTCAATCATACAATCGTGCATACATATGTTATTATACATATGATAATCATCCAATCATTCAATCATGCATGTAATTGATCTTATACTCTTATGAACAAACAATCATAATGTCATATGATTTTATACACAAACAAACATACAAGCATACATACATGTGTTTTATAACATACACATGGATTCAAACAAACATTCATGTGTTGTTGATATAAACACATGACATTCATGCAAACATACATTCATACACCAATACATACGTGATCACACACAATCATTCACATTACTTGTGATAATTTAACACTTGTAATCATTCAACTAAAATCAATCGTTTCAAACATGTGTTGTAGAAATAAACTCATGTAATCAAACAACACAAACATTCAAACAATCAATCATACATTTAAACAAACAATTGAAACAATCATACAGGTAATATTACACTTGTGCAATCTTATAAACACTCACACAGACAAAGTGCTACACTTGTAATCAATCAATATACATAAGAATAATCAATCATTCATAACAAACAATCAATCATGCATAACAAACAAAAGAAACAAACAAAGATAAAACCATCAAACATACAAAGAAACATACAAACAACAACCATACATAACATACAAAGAAACACACACATTATCATCATCAATATAAAATAGAAAACAAGATGTTTAGGGGGAGTACTGTTGGACTCCTTATATTAAATAATCAAAATTAACACACACACATAATCAATCAATGGCAACATCATACTTAGGAGGAGTACTATTGGACTCAACAAAGTGCATTAAGAACTAATGCAAGAAAGTATGATGCTTACCATTATCAAACAATCAACCAAATGTGTTTTAACATACAAATCATACATTAGAAACACATTAAAATTATTAACATTCATAATAATCACTAACATATGTGTAAATTTCTTTTTCAGATTTTGTAGATAAAGAAATTTTGCTAAGTCACCCAATGCGGATGAAGTCAACCAATGTGGATGAAAGTCCACAGCGGATGAAGTCACGTAATACGGATGAAGAAATCCACAATGGATAAAGTAATCCATAATGGATGAAGAACTTCTCCCGCAGCAGATGAACAACTTCTTCACATCGGATGAACTAATCCACAGCGGATGAAGTAATCCACATCTGATGAACATCTTTACCACAAAGGATGAACAACCAAGATCCATAGTGGATGAGTAATTCTCCACAGCGGATGACTTATTCCTACAGTGGATGACTTATAGACTTAGGATTAATTTTTATGTAATTTCATTTACATAAGGGTAGATTAGTAATTGTATACAGCTTTTATGTATAGGTTATAAATAGCACTCTACCTTAATCCTTTGTAAACTTTTGAACAAATTATCAATCAACAAGCAGTTTTATTCTCATGCATTCTAACATAGAACACGCACACACACAAACATACACACACACACACACACTCTGAAATCATACACATTAATCATGGGTTTCCACACCATGTTTAGTGTTTGTTGATTTTGTGAGAGATTTGCAAAGATCCTTGGAGAAATCAACCTCTTCATATTGAATATTGTTCTTTCAAAGTTCATGTTCAATATGTTTGATTAGTTTGATTTTCATCAAGAATAACCTGGTACTCAAGACCTGCCCTCTCAGTTAAACACTCCTAAGAGGAAGAAAAGGATGGCCAAGAAAAGGTATACAATAAGACAAAGGCGTCCACTTCCAGACCTCAGAACGAGTCAGAGCATCCTGAGGAAGTGCAACAAGAGGCTGCTTGACCAACTCCCACTCAAGCATAGCCTCTTGCAACCGGAAGACCCATCCTATCTTGGACCTTTGCTACTAATCCAGATAGATGGTATGTCATCAGAGATCAAGGTGCTCAAGATGTCTACTTCTGGCAAGACATGCTTGATTTACCACTGCATGATCTCCATGACATGAGAAGGTGTTATAAGAGTCTGAAGGATCATAACCAAATGATGAAGAAAGGAATGGTCTTGATCCTAATGAGGACTATCAACTGATGAAGAACCTTCTCTGTTTTGGTAGCATCAGCCTAGGGGGAGTTTGTAAGGTTTAACATAAAGGCTGATGCAACCAAAATAACCAAAGGCTTCCTGCATGCGCGAACTTAGTACAAAGTAGAACTTGCTCCGGAAGTTTTATACTTAGAACAAGAATTACTCTAAGTATAAAATCTTCTAAAGCCAAAGTTGCTCTAAAAAGCTTTACACTATACTCAGAAATATTCTATGTGTAAAATCTTCCGAAGCCAAAGACCAAATCTTCCAAAGCCAAAAGATGAAGTCTTCTGAAGACAGAGGAGAACATGCTTTTCTCGGATGTACTTTTGCATAAAGCTGACATACTTTCCGCTGCAACTCTAAAGACTCACTAACTTGCATGAGTTGGTGAAAAGGTCCATGCTTTTGCAACTGTACATTAGGGTCTTGAGGCTGTAAGTTTCTACTTTATGTACTTTTATCCTTTTTATAATATATTAGGATATGGGCTATGGCATGTCATAGTCACTAGTCAAAAAGCAATCTGCCTTTTGACTCTACATTCATTTTGTTGTCTTTCAATGTTCTAACTAGCTTTTTAAGTATAGCCGGTTATAGGATGTAGTATAAAGTATCTCAGGGTCTTGTATTGTATTTGAACTTATGCATTGTAGCTCTTGTAAGAGAACTTGAGGTTAATATACAACATTCTTGAAAACCTTATATATTGTTCTTGAGTCTTGTCTCACTATTACTTGTGTTGTTTGCATCTTGTTCTTAAACATGGTTCCCTATTTGAACTGTTAAGTGTTCTAACACTCTCCTTATTGTGAGACTGATTGTATTGACCATCCCATAACCGGTTCTAAAGTACATATTATTATCAGTAGATTATTATGTAATGAAAGTGAAATATAAGAAGAATGAGAAAGTGAAACGTAATGAATGGATGAATGAAAGTCTTGGAAGCATGACAGATAGAGGTTTGTTGATCTGTGAAGAGGATAAAGCTACCGAAAACTCAAGGATTCACTATCGAAGTATGTCAAGTGCTGATCCACCGCTGATCAGCATCAAAAGTTATGAGTGTTGACTGTCTGCATATCCGCACTCAAAAGGATGCACTGCTGATCAATCATAACATTGGACAAGATGTTTGTACCGAAGTACTCTGGTAGCTGTTGTGTCCTACCTTTTACAGACAACATAGTACTGAAGCTACGTACCTCTGATGTGCCGATTGTTTGTTTGAGTTGTACATTCCTTTTGCAAACCAGGAGTAGATTTAAAGTTGTTTATTATTAGTTTTTACCCTTTCATTGTATAAAACATCTCTCACTTGTGTAGTTTAGAGGTAAGCTTGTAAGCCCACTTGTTTATCTGCTGATTGTATTATTTGTACTCAGAAAAGATCAATCAAGTGTATGCTTTAAAGATATTATTATGCTTATATTTAGTCAAAGTATATATGAGTGTGATATGTAAAACAATTAACTTAGATTAACAAAAAAGTCTTGTTAAGTCATTAACTTTAATCCAACAAGTGGTATCAGAGCTTTGGCTCTTGATTTGCTTGAAGTCACCTTTCAACAAAGCAGTTTTTTTCTTTTGATCACACTTTTAAACACAACTCTCAAGAAAGTCTTGATTAACTTAGATTCTACATTCATTATCTGTTGATCAACAAAAAAGTCTTGATTGTTGTAGCCATCTCAAGTAAGCATGACTTGGAGAATGGCACCCAACATCCCATGTTTACACCATATGATTATGATACTTGGAAATTTAAATGGAAGATTTTCTAAGAGGTCAAGTACTGAGACTCTGGCTCCCAATCCTAAAGGGTCCATACGTCCCTATGGTCCAAGCCGATGTTAAAGATTGAACTATGATTCCTATGGATCCTACAAAGTACTCAGATGAAGATCTAAAGAAGATGGATGTAGATTCTAAAGAATTGTTGCTGATAAGGATGAGCATACCTAACAATATCATTCATGACTTCAAGAAGTTTACAACTTCTAAAACATTGTAGGAAGTAGTTGAAGGCTAGACTTGAAGGAACTGAAGAGATGAAGGAAAAGAAAGATGTCTTAAAGTAGAAGTTTGAAAAATTTGGTTTTAGAAGGGGAGGAAACATGAATCCAACATATCTCAAATATGTTGAACTGCTAGACTATCTACATAAAGCTAGAGTGAAGATGGAGAATAATGATATTCTTTGGAAATGCTTGAGATCACTCCCGATGTAAGGCTTTGTTTCCAGAACGCTTAAAGTCGGACATTCATTGCATAAAAGATTTAAATCATAACATTTGCAGCGGAATTTAAACATTTCCTTCATATCACAAATCGTGTCAAATAGTCATATCGTTATATTTACATCTCAAAATCATATTAACACGATAACATTCTCAAACCGCGGATGCCAGTCTTGAATAATTTCCTAGTAGCTTATGCATCCATGTCTGCACCTCCTTAGCATTAAACAATTACCCGCCAACTTTTATGCATACAAAAGTCAGTGATGCTGAATGAGTTTTAGTTTTATAAATAAAATAATTTATTTTCATATAAACATATCCTTTACGTTCGTACATGATCATACATCATACATACACCTTGATAATAATTATTTATTATTTTTTCACCATCGTTCATTATCGTTCTTCATCATTCATTACGTCTGTTCATTTGTTAACATCTTTTACTTTCTTACGAATCCTGCCCTATGCTAAACCCGCAACATTATGCACGAAACTGGTACTTTATCGGGTTTGTAAACAAACCCATAAACATTGTGCACAAAGCATAAACATTGTGCATGAAGCACAAACTTTGTGCATGAAGCATAAATATATAGGCACGAAGCCAATTCATTGTACACGAAGCCAAACATTGTGCATGAAGCGGGTCATAGTACCTCGATAGTGACAAGGATCACATCATTCATTACTTCCATTTCTCATCATCGTTATCTTTCACCTTCATCACATCATACTTTACTTATTCATTCGTACGTATTAAGTAAAGTTACATCGTAAATTATATTGTTTTGGAAACTATTACATCATAGAAAGATAACTTATCACAAACATCATAGCAGGTCATTCAAAAGCATTGCATACATCAATTTCATCTTCTCGTGCGGACACTTGAAATTTTGCGCGAGAACAATGCATCACGCAAAACCTGCACTTTTAAATATCTAATCGCGTGAAAACTCAACCTCTCGCGTGATAACAGTGCATCACTTAAAACCTGCACTTTTAAATATCATCAGGCCGTACGAGAACTTCTTGTCGCACGACAACATACTCTCACGCGAGAACTATACGTCTCGTGCGAGAACCTTTCTTTTGCGTGAAACCTGTAGATTCAAATTTCCTAACGTACAACTTTAACTACTCGCGTGAAAATTATGTGTTTCCGGCCCAGTTCTTTAACTTTTCGCATCTAAGGCTGCCTAACATGTCTAACATCATAAACATCATCATTCTAGGCATAAACAATCATTTTCAAAAGTTATAGTATGCATAATAGTCCCAAAACATGAAAACTAATGTAAAAAGTGGACTAGAAACACACCTCGCGAAGTCTTAGCTTAAACACGACCTTCCCCAAGCCTTTAACAAACCAAAACTACATAACCATGTGTTATATTCGTAAATAATCGTTCCTTAGTACATAAAACTAGTTACTACACGAGTTACATACCTTAACACCTTGTTTCTTCACTTTCTCTCTCCAAACCGTCATTTTCACTCTCTAGCAGCAACACTTTTCGCATAAGTGAGTGCAATACATCGGTGTTCACATCTATTTATACCCCAGCTCAACTTTTCACAGAACCTCTCACGTGAGAAGTATCTTTCATGTGAGAACATCTTTTTCGTGCGAAATCTCCTGTTTCGCGTGAAAACTTCTTCTGCCTTTCTTCTCCTTGAAATTTCTGGGTGTTATAAGTCTACCCCCTTATTTAGGTTTTGTCCTTGAAACATGTCATTTGTCAAACAGATGAGGGTAATGCTACTTCATCTCTCCCTCGGTTTCCCAAGAGGATTCTGACCCCTTCCTGTGCTTCCACTGTACTCGTACAAGTGGAACAACTTTATTCCTTAGCGTCTTTTCCTTTCAATCAATGATGGCCACGGGTTGCTCCATATAATTGAGCTATTCACCGACCTTTATATCCCCAAGTGACACGATCATATCCTCGTTGGCTAAGCACTTCCTTAGATGAGATACATGGAATGTCAGGTGAATTCAACTTAACTCATCGGGTAGCTCCAATCGATAGGCTACCTCCCCTACTCGGGCAACTATTCGGAAGGGCCCAATATACCGCGGGCTCAACTTCCCTCGCTTCCAGAATCGGATGATCCCCTTCTAAGGTGAGTCTTTCAACATAATTCTATCACCCACCTTGAATTCGATTGGCATACGCCTCTTATCGGCTTACGACTTCTACCTATCCTTCGCCGCCTTCATAAAGGCCTTGATCTTCTCCAACTTTTTCAGTCATGGCCTCGATCACCTCAAGGCTTCCCAACTCTTTCTGCCCAATCTCGCCCTAACACAAGGGCGTCCTAGACCTCCTAACGTATAGCTTCTCATAAGGAGCCATACCAATATTGGCATGACAGTTATTGTTATATGAGAATTCATCTAACGGTAAGTGCTCATCCTAACTTCCACTAAAATCAATCACGGATGCCCGAAGCATATCTTCCAGTGCCTGAATGGTCCTCCCTGACTAACCATCTGTCTGAGGATGGTAAGCCGTACTGATATGTAACCTCATCCCCATCGCATTGTGGAATCTCTTCCAAAACATTAATGTAAACCGAGTGTCACGGTCAGACACAATAGATACCGGTACATCGTGACGAGCTACAATCTCCTTGATAAACAAGTCCACCAATCGCTCAGATGAATGCATCTCACGGATCGACAGAAAGTGAGCATTCTTCGTCAAACGATCGACTATCGCCAATATGGCATCGTAACCCCTTGCCGTGCGTGATAACTTTGTTATGAAGTCCATGGTGATCTACTCCCATTTCCACTCAGGTATATCCAAAGGTTGGATTTTCCCATATGGCTTCTCGAGCTCCACCTTTACTTGCAAACAAGTAAGGCACTTGCTCACATACTCCGCCACATCGGGCTTCATTCCCAGCCACCAATAATCTTTCTTCATATCCTGATACATCTTCGTGGCACCAGGATGAATCAAGTATCGAGTCTTATGGCCTCATCCATAATCTTTCCCCGTAGATCCCCATAACAAGGTATCCATATCCGTCTTGATCGGGTCCTAACACCAAGAGTGTTCTCTCCTAATTTTGCGACTAGGGGGATCATACGCTTGTGACTGGGTGTGAGGATGATATTCTCTGTTGTTATGAAACAACAATGACCGAATATGATGATTGAGTCAGTGATTATATGGGGGAATCGTACAAACACAGAACATTGAATGCAAGAAATACTCATAAATGCTTCTTTGCATTAATTAACCTGAATAGTTACAATAAATGCTAGGGTTTGAGCAATATACAGTAACCGGACAACTTGGGGACAAAAGACAGATATTCGGATTGTCTGAGGTTATCTGAAAGTATAGAGTCTAAAGTCTAAAGTCACCTCACATACGAGGTTGTCTATTCTATTTATAGGCTGACATGAAGCCTTTACAAAAAGACTAAAATACCCCTATACATAATCTAGTCCAAGTACAAAAGGTCTTCATCAGCATTTGTTTTGTTCATCCGCATTGACTAATGTGGATGTGTTGAACTCCATCAGCATTTGTTTTTCTTCAACCGTATTAGTGTTTGGTCATCGGCATTGACAAATACGGATGAACAAACACTTAGCGGATTTGTTGCTGAACATCCGCATTAGTTAATGCGGAAGAGTAAATTCTTGGCAGCATTTGTTCGGCTCTCCGCATTTGTTAATGCGGAAGAACAAGTACTTGTCAGCATTTGTTCTTTAGTCATCCGCATGTACAAATGCGGATAGCCTACACTTGTCTTCTTTGTTGATGCAGATTCTTCATCGACATTGGTTCTTGGTCTTAGGGAGATTCCAGCAGAATAACCATCATCCACTACTTGAATTGGCATGTACAATCCTTTGAGGGTCCAATAATACCCCCCTAAGGATCATACAGCCTATGAACTTCAAGGTTTTGGAGAATCAGGTTGTGAAGATTCTACTGGGTCTTGATCAACAGGAGGAGATAAAACAAGAGCTGTGTCTGTGTAAGAAGGATCCAGTATAGCTTTGATCATGTTGGAGAACTGTCTTGCATCAGCTAGCTTCTCTCTGCTCAGTACATGGATCTTTATTTGGCTCATGTATGGATGGCTTCAATGGGCAGCTTCTTCAAAGAGATAGGCCCCAGAATGACACAATTGACATCCCATCTCTGTAAATCAGTATAGATCCATCTGCATCCACCTCCAACTTCACAATGTTCCTAAATTGCAAAGGAGTCTTCTTCTTCCTCCTCTGCTCTCTCTTATGAAGTATTCTATCATAGGCCATCTTCAGGAGTTTTATGCATTTCAGAAAGAATTACATATCAGCTTCTCTAAGCTTGTTGCTGATATCTCTGAAGTGCCTTGTGTAAATGTAGTGGATATAGGACTCATCAAGCAGTCTTACCTCATATCCACTAAACAGTCTAATTTCAGCCCTTTCATTTCCTCCCCATCTTCTTTCAATAACTAACTCATATGTCTTCTCATCATAGTAGACATTTGTGATTGGGATGGAGGAATGAGTTCCAGCTACCATCTTTCTTTTCAAAGATTTAGTAGGCTTTACCTTGAGCTCAGGGAAGACTACTTCTTCAGCTGACTTGGTCTTTTTCTTTTAAAGTGGGTTAACAAAGGATCTATCTTTCCTCAAATAGATAGCCTTGAGAGATTTGAAGTTGTCTGTCCTTTTGAACATCCTCAGAATGTCTTCAAACTAATAACTCCTAAACATAGCCTTATGATTAATCAATCTCAGATTGGCTAGTTCTTTTAAATCATGGATCTGTAGGGAGTTCACCAGAGCAGAGTAATCTGTGAAGAATTAGACTAACCCTGAGATCCTCTTGACCATGAACATGTTCCAGTCACTGTCATACTTCCAGGCAATTATCTTTAAATCAGTCTTAGCTTGGGGAGTAGACACACCTCTAATCATCTCTACAGTGGTGAGTCCTTCATGTAGCTCTATCTGTGAAGGCTCAGCAAACCACTCAGGATATCTATGGAGTATAGGTGCCAAAGAGTCATGATCTCTATGGGTGAGCTGCATGTCTTGAGTTGAAACTCTTGATCTGGGCTGCTTTCTTGTTATTTCTTCTTCCATCTTCTTCAGCCTATCTTTCTTCTCATTAATCATTCTAAGGATGGTAGCCCTTAGAGAATTTGTCTTCATATTGCCTAATTTTCTTTTAGTAACTCCCTGTTCAGACAAATAGTCCTTCATTTCCTTGTTAGTCATACTGTAAGGATTAGGATACAGAGATTGAGAAGAAGATGTCTGCTTGGCTTTAGAAGATAATTTTAGCACAGGAGCCTTAGGAGAATGAGACCTTTCATACTCAGTCTCAAATGTAGGGTCCAGTAGTTTATTTAGCTTCTCTTCTTTGCTATCATTCCCTCATAGGGTCACCCCAAAAACCTCATCAGGATCATAACCATGGTCAATCAAGAATATGGCCTTTTTCATTAGATCATCTGACTTGGCTTTCTCAACCACCTCATGAACTGATGGTTTCTCCTCTTCAGGGCTTTCCTTAGCTATTGGTTCATCAACAACATAGCCACCCTCTATTTCTCCTTCTTCTAAATCAATGACCTCATCCTTCTTTTTCAGTTGTGCTTTACCTTTTCATGTTCTTCCCAAAATTCAGCAATTGCTGCAAGGCTACGGGGTCATCCTTTTGCTTTTTCTTAACCGGTTCTTCCTCTTCAACTGGTCTTTTTCCCTTGGCTTTTTCGTCCAAGTACTTCCTTCTTCTGGTGTAAGTTTGCACTGTAGGATCAGAAGAGGATTCAGCTTGTTCTGCTTCCTTGGGCAGTGGTTCAGATTCAGCTTTTTATTGCTCATCTACAGCAGCCGTAGCTGATTCTCTTTGCTGCTGTTCTTTATAAAGCTTTCTGATTAGCTCTTTTTGTTCATCAGATAGGGACACAGCAGGTACTATTTGTAAACTCAATTCCTTCTCAATTAGGACAAGAGATTGAGGGATAATTACTATTGATTCAGTACCTCCCCTCTGATTGATTATGAAATCCCAGAAGTCATCATCAATGATAAATTCTTCAGCAGCGAAGGAGTCAAGAGCTGTGATTATGTCACTGAATTCAGCCTCTTCAGTGTGAGTTTCTGTTTGTTCACTTGAATACACCACCATTTCCATATTAGATTCATCTGGTTTACTTTCACTAGTCTCTGCCTCTTTTTCAGGCTCAGTGAACTTCATCTTTTTAGCCTGTGGGGAGTCATTATCACTTTCCCCTAATGAATCTTGATCACTATCATCTTTGTCACTTTCCCTCTTTCTCTTCTTATCTTTGCCATCATCTTGATCATCCTGGTCTTTTTCATCTTCTTGTTTAATTCTGACTAACATCTCCAACTCAGACACTCTCTTGTTTAGAGATGCTACCTAAGCTTGCAGGTCAATGATTGTGATAGCTTGTTCTTTAATTGGTAGCACTTCTTGTTCTTCCATTGCAATAGTTAGTATAGTCCGTGTCTAAGTGACCACTTACTTCATCCTTTGAGTGCTGAAGAGCTTCTTTTAATTTCTTAATCTCCTCTTCCTTTTCTTTCTTCTCCTCCTCATACTTACTCTTTATTTCTTTCAGCTCTCTTTCTTTTTCATCCATCTCCAGAAGTCTGTCTTGAATGATACCAGATCTTCTTTTCTGGAGATTTTACATCTTTCCTACTTTCTTTAGAAGTTCAGAGATCATTTCATCTGGTTTGTTAATCTCTGATTCAGCAAAGCTCTCAGAAGGAGCAGCTTCTGAAATTACTTTCCTTACAGGCATAGGCATCTGATCATACTTATCATCAGATGATGATTTGAATTCATCTGAGGAGCTAGCAGAGTCACCAAACTCAGCATGAGCAACAAAGGGAGATGAAGGAATATGAGATATGGGTGAGTGATGAATTGGTGAAATATGGGGTGAATGAATGGGTGAGACATGAGGTGAGTGTATGGGTGATATATGTGGTGAGATGATTGGTTGTGATTGAGGAAATGGGATTGGTGATCTTTGAGGAGATGGGATTGGTGTAGGTACAAAAGGTGAGGCTATATCCGCTGCATGAACAGAAGGTCCAGTGTGAAGATCACCACCTATATTAACTTGTGGTGACACTTGGCCTTTGTCCTTCTTCAGCCATGCCAGCTTGCTCCTCAATATTGTGTTGACTTGGAGCAGCTTGCTCTTCTTCTGGAACAGGCTCATTCACAGCAGCCACCTGTCCTTGATCCTCAACATCCTCATCTGGGTTGATTTGTTGAGGCATCCATGGTAGTAGAGGAAAGAAAGTCCTACTGTAAAAATTCATTGGATCTCTTTTCTTCAAGTAGTTGTAGGACTTTGCGGTGTAGTAAGGAATGTCCATCACTGGTCCTACAGGTACTAAGTCTGGATCTGTACCAATCTCCACTTTAGTGTCAACAGGAGTTCTAATGGACCGACAATTAGCAAACTTGAACTTCTTTAATATTGTTTCCGCATATTTTGATTGATTAATGAAGATTCCATCTGCTGTTTGTTGGACTTGCACTCCTAGAAAGAATGTGAGTTCCCCCATAGCAGTCATTTGAAATTTTGAATGCATGAGTTCTTCAAATTCTTTACAGAGTACCTTGTTTGTTGAACCAAAAATGATATCATCCACATATATTTGAACCAACAACATGTCTTTTCCTTTTCTTTTTCTAAAGAGAGTCTGGTCAATCTTTCCTCTTTGATACCCATTTTCAAGAAGAAAGGATGATAGAGTCTCATACCACTTCCTTGGAGCTTGATGAAGACCATACAAGGCTTTGTCAAGCTTGTACACCCTGTGTGGAAAATCTATGTCTTCAAATCCAGGAGGTTGACTCACATAGACTTCTTCAACAATCTTTCCATACAAAAAAGCACATTTCACATCCATTTGATAAACAGTGAATTTCATGAATGCTGAATATGGTAGAAAGAGTCTTATTGCTTCTAGTCTGGCTACAAGAGCAAACACCTCATCATAATCGATTCCTTCTTCTTGAGTATACCCCTGAGCCACTGGTCTTGCTTTATTTCTAGTGACGATTCCCCTATCATCAGTTTTGTTCCTGTATAGCCACCTGGTACCGATAGGGTATTGTCCTTCGGGAAGATCTACCAGTTGCCATACTTCTTGTTTCTTGAATTGTAGCAACTCTTCCTGCATTGCCTCAATCCAACTATTGTCTTGAAGAGACTCTTTGATATTTTTGGGTACTGTTTGACAAAGAAAGCAGGAAAACAAACAAATGTTTGCTAAGCATGATTTGCTTCTTGTCACCCGCTCATTAAGTTCACCAATGATGCTATCTACTGGATGATTCTTGTGTATTCTGGTGGATGGAATTGAGTCACCAGCAATGGTTACATCAAGATTGGAGACATTTAGATCATCTTGGTATGAGGCAACTCCATCTTGTACTGTAGGGGAGTTATGAAAATAATCAAAGACTATTTCAGTTCTTGCTTCAGCATCAGTAGCACTTTGATCACTTCCATTATTTGAAGTTCTTTCAGTTTCAACTGGTGGTGCAACATGATCTTGATTTCTGACTTCAGTGGATGGTTCTTCTAAAGGAGATGATTGTATGCTTGGACCATCTTCAGTTGCACCACTTTGATTTTGAAGTGAATGTCTGATAGGATCAGCTTGCAATGGCACATCTTCATTAAGTTGCTCAGTAGAAATTAGAGGAATCATTGGAAAGTCATTCCTTCTTTCTACTAATGATGAAGATTCAGCTGATTGTAGGTTTCCTGCATCAGACAAGTGATATTGACCAAATGATTTTGTAAAGGAGTCAATATCAAACAACCAGCCAGGACCATTTGTAGATTTGGGAAAAGAATGTTCCTTGAATTGAAATTTGTTGATTCATCAATTATGTTTAATCTAGGATTAAACACTCTATAAGCCCTTGATACAGAAGAATAACCTACAAAGAATCCTTCACCAGACTTGGATGAAAACTTTCCCAAATGGTCTCGGGTGTTTAATATTGAGACAGGACAACCAAATGGCTTACAAAATCCAATAAATGGTTTTCTTTAAAAGATTAGTTCATAAGGAGTCTTGTTGCTTTCTTTTACAATCAAAGTTCTATTTTGTACAAAGCACGATGTGTTAACTGCTTCTGCCCAAACGGTAATTGCCAGTTTAGCATCTGCTATCATGGTTCTTGCTGCTTCAATTAGTGTTCTATTTCGCCTTTCAGCTACCCCATTTTGTTGAGGAGTTCTAGTTGCACTAAATTGATGAGCGATGCCTTTGGTTGTACAAAATGAACTCATGTCTTCATTCTTAAATTCTGTCCCATTATCACTTCTAATTGTTTTAACTTTATGATCAAGTTGGTTTTCAATTTTTGTGATAAAATCTTTTTTTAATTGGGACGCTTCATTTTTGTGAAGCAGAAAGAAGACCCATGTAAATCTGGAAAAGTCATCTATGATCACCAAACAATATTGTTTCATTCCAATACTCATAACATGAGTTGGTCCGAAAAGATCCATATGAAGTAACTTCAATGGATAATCGTTTGAGTTCACTAGCTTTGGCTTGTGGGAAGATTTATGTTATTTTCCTTTGAGACAGGCTGAACAGTGGTCAATAAAGTGAAATTCTTTTTGGGGCAAACCAATGACATGATTTCCCTTGACCAACCTGTCACACCCCCGGGCCCAGGTAGGGTGGGACATCATAGATTAGCAACAACATACATGGCAGCAGAAACAAACCAATATAGGAGCTCAAAGGGAGAGAACATCACATGGCATTTAAAGTTTTAAAAGACACCGGGCTGGAAACAGATCCAGCCCCAAATGTTTACATAGTTCAACAAAATAAAAACAGTCATTGAATCAAATTGTTCAAGTCATGATTTTGATCACACAAGCAAATGCCATGGTCTCGGGGTTGAGTCTAAGTCTTCCATAATAGCTAAGAGTCTTCACGGGTTACCTAAAACATGCTCAAAAGAAAATAGTGTCAACTAAAAAGTTGGTGAATTCAAGTGCCTAAAGTCTCAAAACAATAAAAGGAACTCTTAAAGTCCACAATAAAGGTTTTAGGATCAAGTGTGAAAGCTTATGAAAAATCTCATTTGAATTTAAAAGCACCATTTTTAGTATCAGTCATCATGGGGTATCACAATCAACCCTACACTTGGTCCCCGGTTGGCCTCTTCTAAACTTGTTTTTAACCGGATATTCCCAAAGGAAGGAACCAAGCCTTAAATCAGTGAACCATACCTGCTAGGATGGTTCACCATAGTTTCTTAATCAAAACTTATTACATGATGACCTCATTCCCTGGGTTAGCATTCCCCCCGATGGGAGTCTCTGGAGGAGTAGGAGGTTGATTTCTGGTTCGCCTTGTTCCTTCATGATGACCTCGGTAGGCTCCATGTCTCCCGATACGTGTTCCTCTTCTGGTAGGCATTCTGATAGTATCACAGATAAAGTCGTTTTAGCGTCTCATAATTTGTTTCAAACAATCTATGCATCACTTCCCTACAAGGCTTCCTTTATATGAGGAGGGAATACGGTGTGTAATTATACACAACCTTCCAATTTGCCACAGATTACTAATTTAAAGAGTTTAAACAGTCATCAAGAATGGCATGGCCCAACACCATGAAATACACAACACATGACAGATAATCATAAATGTTTCAACAACATTGTATCGTAGAAATCAGTTCAAAATAAGACAAAGTCAATAGTATCAGAGTCTAGCTCTTACAAAGTGGAAGGTGCCATCACCCCCATGAATAATAATAATAATAATAATAATAATAATAATAATAATAATAATAATAATAATAATGTCAAATAATGATAAGATTGTTTCCTTCAACTGTTCAAAGACAGATATCCTTCCTTTTTCCACATGTCACCTTCACATCCACTTTTTCTTTAGCCATCCCATCCATCCAGAGCTCTTCTTCTTCTGCTCTTGCTCCAACCTCTGCACCCCGTGTGACGCCATCATAGCTTGGAATTGAGCAGACTGGGAAGTTCGGGTAGCGTGCTGAAGAGTCAGCTCGTGGCGACGGACGGTCCTCAAGAGTTCCTCCTGTGCTACATCAGTGGGTCCTACGTCACTTGCCCGGCGGCTGGATTGGGAGTACCTGTCCCCTGCTAGTACGCTAGGGCCATCGTACTTGCTGTGCCTCGGAGGCATCCAGGGCTCCTCCTATGGGTGGCGTCGGTGTGGCTCGAACGGCGGTGGTGCGGGTATAGGAGTCCTAACCGGTGGTGGAGGAGGAGGTGGCATCCTAAATGAGACCGAAGGTCCAGGTCTAGCACTCTTACGTGGACGAGTGATGGTACGTGCTCCCCTATTCCCAATAGGCGGGATAGGTGAGTGGGACGGAGCGGCAACATGCGGCGAGTGGGAGCGCGTCCGGCTCCTGGAAGGTGTCGTCGAAGAAGAGTCCTCGGAAGCTTCAGTGTCCTCTGATGTGAGGGATATCCATCCTGGGTGTCCACACCTCCTAAGGTATTCCTCATACTCAGTGCGAGGTTTTGCCTTCTTGGTGTCCCCCGTTGGTGCACTGCTCTCAGTAGGGTAAGCAGGTGCCTTTCTCTTGTCAGCCATATTTGTTTCCTGTAAAAAGACATCATGAGTAATTTGGTTTCTCATAACTCATGATAGTCTTACTAATAATAATATACTCATAGTACTAGTGATGGCATTAGTATCAGGAATCTCTATGTATTCCTCATCAATGATATTAGAATCAATTGTTTCTCAAAATAATGTCAGGCAAAACAGTTCATCTTTAAAATTCCATTTCAAATATCCAGTCAAAATAAGTTTCAAAGTTAATCAGCATTAAACAGAAAAGTCCAAACATAACTTAGAGGTTCGTGATGGAAATTACGCGTCCGGTAAATTCATGATTACGTTGATCAAGTGTAATTATCAATTTACCCAACCCGATCATTCCAACACTTTCCCCACAAGGACAGTCCTAGGGTATCAGGGTTGTAGCCTAGGGTCTACTATGATATTCTTGACTTCTCTACAACCTTTGGCTCTGATACCAATCTGTCACACCCCCAGGCCAGGGTGGGACGTCACAGATTAGCAACAACATACATGGCAGCAGAAACCAACCAATATAGGAGCTCAAAGGGAGAGAACATCACATGGCATTTAAAGTTTTAAAAGACACCGGGCTGGAACAGATCCAACCCCAAATGTTTACATAGTTCAACAAAATAAAAACAGTCATTGAATCAAATTGTTCAAGTCATGATTTTGGTCACACAAGCAAATGTCATGGTCTCGGGGTTGATTCTAAGTCTTCCATAATAGCTAAGAGTCTTCACGGATTACCTGAAACATGCTCAAGAGAAAATAGTGTCAACTAAAGTTGGTGAATTCAAGTGCTTAAAGTTTCAAAACAATAAAAGGAACTCTTAAAGTCCACAGTAAAGGTTTTAGAATCAAGTGTGAAAGCTTATGAAAAATCTCATTTGATTTTAAAAGCACCATTTTTAGTTTCAGTCATCGTGGGGTATCACAATCAACCCTGCACTTGGTCCCCGGTTGGCCTCTTCTAAACTTATGTTTAACCGGATATTCCCGAAGGAAGGAACCAAGCCTCAAATCAGTGAACCATACCTGCTAGGATGGTTCACCATAGTTTCTTAATCAAAACTTGTTACATGCCACATACGATCACTCAGGGTCTCACTGGGGTACCTCCCTATAGCGGGAGCCACTGTGTGTGGGGGATTCCCCAAATAGATCTATCCATATAAAGGAAGCGGTTCACAAAAGAATTAATGATGATGATATAAGTATCAGCAGGTATCCAAAAGTCCCACATACAAGCATCAAGTAAAGAACAATCATAGTTCATAAAACAAAGAGCATGCTTCATCCCAAAAACAGTAAGTAAAAAGGGATCACTAGAACTCACCTTAGATATTAAGCAAAGAAATCCTTCGTGTGCCGAGAATATCTCAAGTCTAGCACCCTAACATGAATATTAAGGGATTAGCTACTGCTCTAAACCTATTTAAGGTGCAACAAGAGTGTCTAAGTCTTAGTTGGTCGGATTCGGCTTTGATTCGATTAGGGTTTGTATAAAAAGTTTACTTTTATGGAAAGTCAAGGTTTCTCATACTATCCAGGGTTTCTATATTACTAAGTCAAGAATATATGGTAAATATGCTATTCAAGTGACTAAAGTGCTTATTGAAGTCGATTATGAAGTTTAACAAAATTTTACAGTTTAGCCCCTAAAGTTTCAAAATTGACAGTTTCTACCCTTAAGTTTGGTTTCTTGTATTAGATGACCTTTATAACCATAAATCAGGTTCAAGACCTTAATCTAACTTAATTTTAAGGACATATACCCAAATTTTCAGTTTATGGACTCGGTTTATAAATTACACGTTTAACGTTGCCGGTTACGGTAAAACTGAAGGGCTTAAGATGGTTACCTTTTTAAAGTCATTTTTATAAGTTTCCAACCTTTTAAATCACAAAATTTGCCTCTAGTAGTGGAAAGACTCGTTTTTACGTTTAAACCGTTAAAACGCGTTTTTAACCGGGTTTGACCATTTTAAAAGCTTGTTTGACCAACCTTTCTACTTTATAATTTATTTTATCATTTATCCTACTGAAATAACATATTTTTATAATTTCTAAACTTATACCCATTTTTCTTAGATTTTCCTCAAAAAGGTCTTTCGGTTAGCACCCGTTTTCACTTAAACATCCATTTAAATTACCTTTTGACAACCAAAAACTCCCATTGACTCCAGAACACTTTATTAATACTTAATGAACCTAGAATTCTCTTTAAAAAGTTTATAGCCCACTTTTTCTTGTTTTTAAGTAATTTTAACATGTTTTCGGGTTCCGAAAGTGACTAAAATGGGTCTAAACACAACATGTCCTTTATTCCAGAGATTAAACATTATTAACACTCTTAATATTCATCAAAACCTACTGAAATAAGAGTCCCAAATCATGGCCTAATTGTTCTACACATCCATAGACTTCAAATATATAGAAAGTGTCATAATCGACCATTACACATGTGTAAATCATTGTAACTTGAGTTTAACCATTACCACAACTTGGCCTAACTTAAAAATCAGATTGTTGGGGTGTCTAAAACTTATTTTTGAGCAGGTTATGACCCTTGTTTGAGAGGGTTTTCAAATTAGTGTTTAGAGAGGTTGCTACTTGTAGAAAAAGGGGTTTTTCATGGTGTTCTTGTGCTAATACTTTCCATTCATGGTGTACAACCCTTTGAAACATTCAAAACAGATTATTAGGATTTTAATGAGCCATTAGAAAGTAGGTTACAAGGTTAGTTCTCAAAGGTTACAAGGTACACAAGTTGGATGGTGCAAAACACCAAAAATAGGGTTTTCTAAGGGGTAAATTGGGTTCTACCCCTTAGAATGACTATTCTACCTTGTGATATACCTTCAAGAACATTGGGAACTCCTCAAGAACAAGGTGATGGTGAGAAGTTTCTGCTACAACAAGAAAAGTAGGGTTTTTAGGTGAAAAAAGAAGACAAACTTGAGAAATGACCAAAACCGACATATGGAGCTTACACTTGATGTAACTCATGGTTTGGAAGGTGTTGATGGTCGTGGATGGTCTGGAACTCCTTGGATAAGGCTGGAGAATCTCGAACAAAGGCTGGAACCACAGGTCTTGCACGTTTCAAGCTTTAAAACTTCACCAAATGGACACCTTCTTGCGGTTCTGATGTTGGCCAATGGATGGAAGCTTGTTCTTCAGGATTTTTGCTGCTGAAATGGACTTAGAACCATGGTGTATGTGTGTGTTTTTCTGGAGACAACCGAGAGAGAGTAGAGAGAATGAGGGTGGAGTGGTCTTGCAAGAAATGAAAATGCATAAGAGTTGTATGGTTGATAGGAAGGGTGGAGTGTTGTGGTGGACAAGGAAATCCTATTGGGGACAGGGGGGCGGCCGAGCTTGGCATCTAGTGTGGGTTTTGACTTTTAATTTTTAATTAGAAATTGATATTATGTAGTGTAATGTGTAGTATAATGTAGTATTTTAGGTGATTAATTTTTGTTAGTTGATTAAGTGTCTTGCATGATAATGCATGCTTAAATCTGAAAGTTAAATGTGTGTATGAGTACACATGCTAATTGTTTCAATTTGGATCTTAAATTCTAGCTAGGGTGACTAATCAACATTCCCGGGCACTAAGTTTCTAAAAGGCAAGACTTAAAATAACTAAAATTCATAAAATCACATAGAATCATAAAATTGGATCAAATAACCAATAATGATTCTAATCTTATTGATATAATTAAATTGTTTCTATTATTAGTACTCATAAGATGGGGAAATGATGCAATTAAATTAGGGTTTAGAATAGTGACCTTGGGACCGGTTGTCACATTCTCCCACCGTTTAGGAAATTTCGTCCCAAAATTTTAGCTTCGATTAGAATTTGAACGGGTGGGTTTGAAGAGATGCGGGTAATTCTTCCTCATCTCGTCTTCACGTTCCCAAGTGAATTCCAGCCCTCGTCTCGAGTTCCATCTAACCTTAACCTTAGGTATGCGGCTTCGCCTGAGTTGCTTAACCAAGCGGTCCGTGATCTCTATGGGTTCTTCCATGAAGTTCAGCTTATCATTGATTCTTGTCTCCTTCAACGGTAGCTCCAAGGTTTTGTCTACCAGGCATTTCTTCAAGTTTGTCACATGGAAGGTGTCGTGTATATAACTCAATTCCTGAGGTAGTTTCAACTTGTAAGCCACAGGACCAATTCTTGCAAGTATTTTGAACGGTCCAATGTATCTTGGGCTTAACTTTCCTCTTTTTCCGAATCTCATGGTTCCTTTCCATGGTGCTACCTTCAGCATTACTCTATCACCTATCTGAAACTCTAATGGTTTGCATCTCTTGTCAGCATATTTCTTCTGACGGTCCCGTGCTGCCCGTAGACGCTCCTTGATTTTGAAAATCTTATCGGTGGTTTCCAATATGATGTCGGGTCCCAGGACTTGGCTATCACCAATTTCGTTCCAACTCAAGGGTGACTGACATTTCCTACCATAGAGAGCCTCATACGGAGCTGCATTGATGCTTGTATGGTAGCTGTTATTATAGGAGAACTCCACCAATGGAAGGTGGTTATCCCGGTTCCTACCAAAATCAATCACGCATGCTCTCAACATATCTTCTAAAGTTTGAATAGTCCTTTCGCTTTGACCGTCAGTTTACGGGTGGTAAGCCGTGCTTAAGTCCAGCCGGGTTCCTAGAGCTCGTTGGAGTGATTTCCAGAAACACAAAGTGAAACGACTATCACGGTCGGAGATTATTGATAGTGGCACACCATGCCTAGCCACTATTTCATTGATATACAGTTGAGCCAGTCTTGACACGTCATAGTCTTCCCGAATTGGTAAGAAGTGAGCTGATTTGGTTAGTCTATCCACTATTACCCAAATAGCATCATGACCTCTAGACGTTCTGGGTAACTTAGTAACAAAATCCATCATGACATTATCTCATTTCCATTCTGGGATTTCTGGCTGCTGCAACGTCCCTGATGGTTTTTGGTTTTCAGCTTTTACCATGGCACACGTTAGACATTTTCCGACATAAATAGCGATTGATTTCTTAATTCCAGGCCACCAGAAAAGTGCCTTTAAGTCCTTGTACATTTTATCACTTCTAGGGTGAACTGAATACCTAGATTTGTGAGCTTCGTCGAGAATTACCTCTCGAATTCCCCCATGCTTTGGCACCCAAGTTCTCCCTTCGCACTTATACGTACCATCATTTCCTGTTTTAAATCGCTTTTCCATTCCAGTTAAACCTTCTTCTGCTAAATTTTCCTCCTTTAACGCTTCACTTTGAGCTTCACTTTGAGCTTCTTTGAGCCTTGCAATTAGGTCAGTGTACACACTTATCCTTAAGGCTCGTACACGAAGAGGTTTTTCTCTCTCCTTTCTGCTCAAAGCATCTGCCACCACATTGGCCTTATCAGGATGATAACGGATTTCACACTCGTAGTCGTTTAACAACTCAACCCATCTTCTCTCACGCATGTTTAGCATCTTCTGGTCGAGAATGTGTTGCAAACTTCGATGGTCAGTGTAAATGACGCACTTCGTGCCATAGAGATAGTGCCTCCATATTTTCAGGGCAAACACCACGGCACCTAATTCCAGATCGTGCATAGTATAGTTCTTCTTGTGATCGTTTAGCAGTCTAGATACATAGGCAATGACCTTGTTGCGTTGTATTAGCACACATCCTAACCCCTGACGCGAGGCGTCACAATAGACTAGAAAGTCTTAGATTCCTTCTGGGAGGGCCAGAACAGGTGCACTGCATAACTTCTCCTTGAGCGTCTCAAAGGCTTTATCTTGCTCTGGTTCCCACACAAAGGTTTTGTTCTTCTTAGTCAGTGCGGTCAAGGGTTGCACAATGCGTGAGAAGTCTTTTATGAATCGTCGGTAGTATCCCGCCAATCCTAGGAATTGCCTAATCTCAGTGGGAGTTTTAGGAATCTTCCAATTCTTGATAGCCTCAATCTTGGAAGGGTTAACTTGAATTCCATTCTCATTCACTACATGCCCTAGAAATTGGATCTCTCGTATCCAAAATTCACATTTTGAAAATTTGGCATAAAGTTGCTCATTCTTGAGTAACTCAAGAATTAGTCTGAGATGCTTCTCGTGCTCTTCCTTATTACTGGAGTAGATCAGAATGTCATCGATGAACACAATCACAAACTTGTCGAGATATGAGCGGCATACATGGTTCATGAGATCCATGAATGCTGCTGGTGCATTAGTCAGTCCAAAAGGCATGACTAAGTACTCATAGTGTCCATACCTAGTTCGGAAAGCCGTCTTAGGTATGTCTTCTTCTCTTATCTTCAGTTGGTGGTAACCGGATCTCAAATCTATCTTGGAGAAGTAGCTTGTTCCTTGAAGTTGATCGAATAGGTCGTCTATCCTCGGAAGAGGGTAGCGGTTCTTTATGGTCAACTTATTTAACTCCCGGTAGTCAATGCACATGCGTAAGGTTCCATCCTTCTTTTTAACAAATAACACCGGTGCACCCCATGGAGAGACACTCGGACGTATGAATCCTTTGTCCAATAGTTCTTGAATTTGCATCATCAGTTCCTTCATTTCAGGAGGGGCGAGTCGATACGGCGCTTTGGCTACCGGTGCAGCGCCAGGCAGCAAATCTATTTGGAATTCTACTTGTCGATTCAGGGGAAGTCCCGCTAGGTCTTCCGGAAACACTTTCAGTGTATTCAGAAACCACTGGGATATCTGAAATCTTCTTCTCCTCTTTGGTCTTCATCACGTAGACTATGAAAGCTGAGCATCCCTTCCTTAAGCTCTTGGTAGCTTTTAAATGGGATATCATAGGGCATAAGGTGTTACTCCTTTCTCCTTGCACCACTAACACTTCCTTGTCGTTCAACGGTATCTTGAGTAGGCGTTCATCACAAATAATTTCGACTCTGTTCTTAGCTAACCAGTCCATGCCAACAACCACATCGAATACTCCTAACTTAATGGCCACCAGATCTATTTTAAATGTATTTCCATTTAGGTTCATTGAACAATACTTGACGATTTCATTAGTTTCTAAAATGTTGCCATCAACTAATTCGACGGTAAACGTATTGGCTAAGGTACACGTAGCTAGGTCAATCAAGGATCTAAAAGCACTAGAGATAAAACTAGAAGTCGCTCCAGTATCAAACAAAACGGTAGCAGGATGATTGTTTACAAGGAACGTACCGTTAACCACGTCAGGTTCCTTTCGGGCTCCAGCTGGGTCCATCACAAAAGCTCTTCCCTTAGGCTTATTGGGCTTGGCGTCCTTATCTCTACCCAGCTTAGGACACTTGCTCCTCATGTGTCCCGGATCCCCGCATTCATAGCATTGCTTCCCTGGTATGAAAGTACAATCCTTGATCAGGTGCCCAGTCCTTTTGCACCTAAAGCAGGGCATTGGGTTGCATTCCCCTTGATGGTGTAGCTTGCACTTGTTGCAAAACGGGCTTGTTCCCGTATACAGCCTTCGGGTCTTGCTTCCCTGATCATCACGCCTCGCACCTTCGAAACTTTTCCTTCCTGACCCGCTACTACTTCCAACTGCTTTCTTTGCTTCAAACCACCTTCTTTTCTCTCCGATAAACTTCTTCTTCTCATCACTCCTAGCTTGCTCAGTCCATCCAGCCCTAACTAGGTCATCGGTCAAACTGTTGGTGAGGCCAACAGCGGATTGTAGAGTCAAGGGCTTGGAGGATCGAACCATTCCTCTATGTAGCCCCCAGATGAATCATGCTACGCCTTTGGATTCGGGTGTCACCAGGTGTGGCACCAGTCGGGATAGGGCTAAGAAACGATTGATGTACTCCGTGTAATTGGGACCTTTCATCTCCAGGCTCAGGAACATCGATTCTAGCTTTTCAAGTAAATTGACGGGGCAATACTTGTTGGTTATCAGCTCTCTGAATTCGGTCCAGTTCATTTGCATTGCAGCATTCCTTCCCCGAGCTTGTGTGATCGTCTTCCACCACTCCAATGCCGATCCCTTCAGTGATTGAGAAGCAAATCTCACCATGTGGTCCAGTTTGCATTCGCTGATATCCAGTACAGCCTCCATCTCGTCAATCCATTTGTAAGTCTCTATAGCACCCTCAGTGCCATAGAAGTCCTTAGGTTTGCATGCCATAAAGGTCTTATAGGAGCATCCATTCCTTAACGCCTCAGATTCCTCGTTGTTTTTAGTCCCATTACTACCTCCAGCATCGTTCCGGTCAGCATTGATCTGAGCGATGATGGTTGGTATCGCGTGAGCAATTTGTTGTGCTACGAGATTTGCTATCCTCTCCTCATTCCATGGGTTAGCATTCCCCTCGATGGGAGTCTCTAGAGGAGTAGGAGGTTGATTTCTGGTTCGCCTTGTTCCTTCATGATGACCTCGGTAGGCTCCTTGTCTCCCGATACGTGTTCCTCTTCTGGTAGGCATTCTGATAGTATCACAGATAAAGTCGTTTTAGCGTCTCACAATTTGTTTCAAACAATCTATGCATCACTTCCCTACAAGGCTTCCTCTATATGAGGAGGGAATACGGTGTGTAATTATACACAACCTTCCAATTTGCCACAGATTACTAATTTAAACAGTTTAAACAGTCATCAAGAATGGCATGGCCCAACACCATGAAATACACAATACATGACAGATAATCATAAATGTTTCAACAACATTGTATCGTAGAAATCAGTTCAAAATAAGACAAAGTCAATAGTATCAGAGTCTAGCTCTTACAAAGTGGAAGGTGCCATCACCCCCATGAATAATAATAATAATAATAATAATAATAATAATAATAATAATAATAATAATAATAATAATAATAATGTCAAATAATGATAAGATTGTTTCCTTCAACTGTTCAAAGACAGATATCCTTCCTTTTTCCACATGTCACCTTCACATCCACTTTTTCTTTAGCCATCCCATCCATCCAGAGCTCTTCTTCTTCTGCTCTTGCTCCAACCTCTGCACCCCGTGTGACGCCATCATAGCTTGGAATTGAGCAGACTGGGGAGTCCGGGTAGCGTGCTGAAGAGTCAGCTCGTGGCGACGGACGGTCCTCAAGAGTTCCTCCTGTGCTGCATCAGTGGGTCCTACGTCACTTGCCCGGCAGCTGGATTGGGAGTACCTGTCCCCTGCCAGTACGCTAGGGCCATCGTACATGCTGTGCCTCGGAGGCATCCAGGGCTCCTCCTATGGGTGGCGTCGGTGTGGCTCGAACGTACGGGTATAGGAGTCCTAACCGGTGGTGGAGGAGGAGGTGGCATCCTAAATGAGAACGAAGGTCCAGGTCTAGCACTCTTACGTGGACGAGTGATGGTACGTGCTCCCCTATTCCCAATAGGCGGGATAGGTGAGTGGGACGAAGCGGCAACATGCGGCGAGTGGGAGCGCGTCCGGCTCCTGGAAGGTGTCGTCGAAGAAGAGTCCTCGGAAGCTTCAGTGTCCTCTGACGTGAGGGATATCCATCCTGGGTGTCCACACCTCCTAAGGTATTCCTCATACTCAGTGCGAGGTTTTGCCTTCTTGGTGTCCCCCGTTGGTGCACTGCTCTCAGTAGGGTAAGCAGGTGCCTTTCTCTTGTCAGCCATAGTTTGTTTCCTGTAAAAAGACATCATGAGTAATTTGGTTTCTCATAACTCATGATAGTCTTACTAATAATAATATACTCATAGTACTAGTGATGGCATTAGTATTAGGAATCTCTATGTATTCCTCATCAATGATATTAGAATCAATTGTTTCTCAAAATAATGTCAGGCAAAACAGTTCATCTTTAAAATTCCATTTCAAATATCCAGTCAAAATAAGTTTCAAAGTTAATCAGCATTAAACAGAAAAGTCCAAACATAACTTAGAGGTTCGTGATGGAAATTACGCGTCCGGTAAATTCATGATTATGTTGATCAAGTGTAATTATCAATTTACCCAACCCGATCATTCCAACACTTTCCCCACAAGGACAGTCCTAGGGTATCAGGGTTGTAGCCTAGGGTCTACTATGGTATTCTCGACTTCTCTACAACCTTTGGCTCTGATACCAATCTGTCACACCCCCAGGCCAGGGTGGGACGTCACAGATTAGCAACAACATACATGGCAGCAGAAACAAACCAATATAAAAGCTCAAAGGGAGAGAACATCACATAGCATTTAAAGTTTTAAAAGACACCGGGCTGGAACAGATCCAACCCCAAATGTTTACATAGTTCAACAAAATAAAAACAGTCATTGAATCAAATTGTTCAAGTCATGATTTTGGTCACACAAGCAAATGTCATGGTCTCGGGGTTGATTCTAAGTCTTCCATAATAGCTAAGAGTCTTCACGGGTTACCTGAAACATGCTCAAAAGAAAATAGTGTCAACTAAAGTTGGTGAATTCAAGTGCTTAAAGTTTCAAAACAATAAAAGGAACTCTTAAAGTCCACAGTAAAGGTTTTAGAATCAAGTGTGAAAGCTTATGAAAAATCTCATTTGATTTTAAAAGCACCATTTTTAGTTTCAGTCATCGTGGGGTATCACAATCAACCCTGCACTTGGTCCCCGGTTGGCCACTTCTAAACTTGTGTTTAACCGGATATTCCCGAAGGAAGGAACCAAGCCTCAAATCAGTGAACCATACCTGCTAGGATGGTTCACCATAGTTTCTTAATCAAAACTTGTTACATGCCACATACGATCACTCAGGGTCTCACAGGGGGTACCTCCCTATAGCGGGAGCCACTGTGTGTGGGGGATTCCCCAAATAGATCTATCCATATAAAGGAAGCGGTTCACAAAAGAATTAATGATGATGATATAAGTATCAGCAGGTATCCAAAAGTCCCACAGACAAGCATCAAGTAAAGCACAATCATAGTTCATAAAACAAAGAGCATGCTTCATCCCAAAAACAGTAAGTAAAAAGGGATCACTAGAACTCACCTTAGATATTAAGCAAAGAAATCCTTCGTGTGCCGAGAATATCTCAAGTCTAGCACCCTAACATGAATATTAAGGGATTAGCTACTGCTCTAAACCTATTTAAGGTGCAACAAGAGTGTCTAAGTCTTAGTTGGTCGGATTCGGCTTTGATTCGATTAGGGTTTGTATAAAAAGTTTCCTTTTATGGAAAGTCAAGGTTTCTCATACCATCCAGGGTTTCTACATTACTAAGTCAAGAATATATGGTAAATATGCTATTCAAGTGACTAAAGTGCTTATTGAAGTCGATTATGAAGTTTAACAAAATTTTACAGTTTAGCCCCTAAAGTTTCAAAATTGACAGTTTTTACCCTTAAGTTTGGTTTCTTGTATTAGATGACATTTATAACCAAAAATCAGGTTCAAGACCTTAATCTAACTTAACTTTAAGGACATATACCCAAATTTTCAGTTTATGGACTCGGTTTATAAATTACGCGTTTAACATTGGCGGTTACGGTAAAACTGAAGGGCTTAAGATGGTTACCTTTTTAAAGTCATTTTTATAAGTTTCCAACCTTTTAAATCACAAAATTTGCCTCTAGTAGTGGAAAGACTCGTTTTTACGTTTAAACCGTTAAAACGCGTTTTTAACCGGGTTTGACCATTTTAAAAGCTTGTTTGACCAACCTTTCTACTTTATAAGTTATTTTATCATTTATCCTACTGAAATAACATATTTTTATAATTTCTAACCTTATACCCATTTTTCTTAGATTTTCCTCAAAAAGGTCTTTCGGTTAGCACCCGTTTTCACTTAAACATCGATTTAAATTACCTTTTGACCACCAAAAACTCCCATTGACTCCAGAACACTTTATTAATACTCAATGAACCTGGAATTCTCTTTAAAAAGTTTATAGCCCATGTTTTCTTGTTTTTATGTAATTTTAACATGTTTTCGGGTCCAGAAAGTGACTAAAATGGGTCTAAACACAACATGTCCTTTATTCCAGAGCTTAAACATTATTAACACTCTTAATATTCATCAAAACCTACTGAAATAAGAGTTCCAAATCGTGGACTAGTTGTTCTACACATCCATAGACTTCAAATATATAGAAAGTGTCATAATCGACCATTACACATGTGTAAATCATTGTAACTTGAGTTTAACCATTACCACAACTTGGCCTAACTTAAAAATCAGATTGTTGGGGTGTCTAAAACTTATTTTTGAGCAGGTTATGACCCTTTTTTGAGAGGGTTTTCAAATTAGTGTTTAGAGAGGTTCCTACTTGTAGAAAGAGGGGTTTTTCATGGTGTTCTTGTGCTAATACTTTCCATTCATGGTGTACAACCCTTTGAAACATTCAAAACAGAATATTAGGAGTTTAATGAGCCATTAGAAAGTAGTTTACAAGGTTAGTTCTCAAAGGTTACAAGGTACACAAGTTGGATGGTGCAAAACACCAAAAATAGGGTTTTCTAAGGGGTAAATCGGGTTCTAACCCTTAGAATGACTATTCTACCTTGTGATATACCTTCAAGAACGTTGGGAACTCCTCAAGAACAAGGTGATGGTGAGAAGTTTCTGCTACAACAAGAAAAAGTAGGGTTTTTAGGTGAAAAATGAAGACAAACTTGAGAAATGACCAAAACCGACATATGGAGCTTACACTTGATGTAACTCATGGTTTGGAAGGTTTTGATGGTCGTGGATGGTCTGGAACTCCTTGGATAAGGCTGGAGAATCTCGAACAAAGGCTGGAACCACAGGTCTTGCACGTTTCAAGCTTCAAAACTTCACCAAATGGACACCTTCTTGCGGTTCTGATGTTGGCCAATGGATGGAAGCTTGTTCTTCAGGATTTTTGCTGCTAAAATGGACTTAGAACCGTGGTGTATGTGTGTGTTTTTCTGGAGACAACCGAGAGAGAGTAGAGAGAATGAGGGTGGAGTGGTCTTGCAAGAAATGAAAATGCATAAGAGTTGTATGGTTGATAGGAAGGGTGGAGTGTTGTGGTGGACAAGGAAATCCTATTGGGGACAAGGGGGCGGCCGAGCTTGGCATCTAGTGTGGGTTTTGACTTTTAATTTTTAATTAGAAATTGATATTATGTAGTGTAATGTGTAGTATAATATAGTATTTTAGGTGATTAATTTTTGTTAGTTGATTAAGTTGTCTTGCATGATAATGCATGCTTAAATCCGAAAGTTAAATGTGTGTATGAGCACACATGCTAATTGTTTCAATTTGGATCTTAAATTCTAGCTAGGGTGACTAATCAACATTCCCGGGCACTAAGTTTCTAAAAGGCAAGACTTAAAATAACTAAAATTTATAAAATGACATAGAATCATAAAAATGGATCAAATAACCAATGGTGATTCTAATATTATTGATATAACTAAATTGTTTCTATTATTAGTACTCATAAGATGGGGAAATGATGCAATTAAATTAGGGTTTAGAATAGTGACATTGGGACCGGTTGTCACACAATCTGTTCATGTTTTTGAAATTTGTGTGTCCTAAACTTCTGTGCCAAAGCTGTGACTCATCAAAAGATGCTTTTGACAGTAGACATGTTTCTTCTTTTGGTAAGGCAGAATTGAGGTTTAAGACATAGGTGTTATTCTTCCTCGGGGTCTTCAAGACAACCCATTCTTTAGGAATTTTGAAATCCTGGTTTCAGAATGTAGCAATGAGTGTCAGTGAAGTGAGTGGAATATTTCTTGTCATAGATCTAAGACATGCTGAGCAGATTGAAAATTCAGTTGTTCATAGTAGTTCACTCTATCAAAGCTCAACATCCTATTTGTCATAGATCCTTCACCGGTAATTCTGCGACCTTGTGAATCTCCACCAAATGCCACAGTTGTTCCTTGAATATGCTTGAAGTCATGAAGGAGGGAACGATCTCCAGTCATGTGTCGGGAACACCCACTATCCACATACCATAAACTGTTGGACCTGTATGAGTGACCCTGCAAGTATAAAAAGAACTAATTAGAGTGTGGAACCCAAGCCATGATGGTCTTAGGTTTCCTATTCCTATCCATGATAGTAACTTTTTGGTACTTTCCTCTAGTTTGTGACTTGGGTGATGTGGTTAATTTCTTTTTATGCCTTGGGTGTTTCATCACATCTGCATCAACTGAAGAGTCAGAAGAGTATTCAAACCTTTGATCCCTATTTCTCTTCAAAAAGTGAACCCATTTTTTATTATCAAACTTCCTTTTTGAATCATGAAAATAATGATTTTGTCTGAAGTTGTGTTTTATATTTCTTTGAGCTCTTTTTAACTCTTTTAGATTACTCAAATCATCATCCGACCTGGAAGTCTTGAATAGTTTATTATAATAATGACTGTTGATTTTTGGTTCTGCAGATGTGCTTGGTGAAATGGGCTTGTTTTGAGGAATTCTTAGTCCCTTTTGTTTGAAGAAACAATCAGATGTGTTGTGGTTGGTCATATCACAGACAGAACAATATTTATTAAAATAACAATTTTTGGTGGAATGATTGTTCATGTCACAGATTGAGCAATATTGATTGAAAAAGCACTTATCTGTTCTGTGATTCGACATTTCACACACATCACAATACACATGTTTGTTTCTAGACACTGATCCTGGTGTTGATGTCTCAGTGACTTTACCAGTTTTGGACTGAGCCTCAGTTTTTGATTTTGGTGAGGAATCATGATCAGTCCTTTTAGTAGCTTGTTTCACGACACTACTAGTCTTGATTTTCCTTGACTGATGTTGCTTTCTTAAACTTTTCCTATCCTTGTTTTCTATTTGGTTTACATGATCTTTATTAAAAATATCAAAACCAACTCCTTGCTTTGGTTTTGATGGTTGAGGGTCTGATCTGATCTTTGATTTTGAAACCACTGAGATTTTACTTTTGATTTTTGATGAAACTTTGTCTGATTTGATTGAATTCTTAGGAGATTTGATCTCACAATCAGATCCACTTTTAGTAGATGTTATCACAGAATCATCAGATATCTTCTTTTCTTTTGAAATTGCAGGAACAAATTTCACAAAAGGCACTATGATTTGACAGGACTTGTTGGTTTAATGACATTCACTATCTTGTCTGAATACTCTTTGATTTTGATAGGATGACATAACTTAATTTTCTCCTCATTTGTTTCAATGTAAACACTTGGTTTGTTTTGAGGATTAGTGATTTGAGTTACTATTGACTTAGGTTCAATTGTTTTAGGTTCATTTTTATCAAAAAGAGTGACAGACTCAGGCATGACAGTATAGATATCATTATATGGTGGGGGATATGAATTGTATCCAATCCCAGTCATATCACTGTGCTCCTCCTGTGAATCAAGCATCTCTTGCAGATTAGCTGATGACAGTTGAAACTTTTCAAGTTTCACTTCAGTAACTGATTGCTCAGCCTTGGATTGGGCTAGCATTTCAGTTAGTTTGTCATTTTCAGCTGCAAGAGTGTACTATTCTCCATGCATTTTTTCTATATCCGAGATGAAAGATTTGATTTTTATTTCAAAGCATTTGATTTCTCTTTTATACATCTCAGATTTTACCTTTTCTTCTTTGATTTGAGCAGCCAATTTGTGATTATGCTCATGATAACCCTGTAGTTCAGCAATGCATTTATCATTACACAGATTAGATTTTACCTTAGATGGCATTGGAGTTGGGCCATCATTGATGTGAGCCATGAGAGCATGATTTTGAAATTGCGGCTTCACTTCCTTAGCATATAAGCTCCAGTCACACACTCCATCTTGTCTGATGACAAGTGCATTTGAAGTAGATTGGTTGGCTCCATGAGATTGATTTGTTAGTTGTGGCTGACTCTGGTATGGATGATGATGTTGTTGGTGGTGATAATACTGCTGTTGTTGATGATTGTTGTTAGGACCGTGTACTTACGGAGTACTAACTGATTCTACGTTAAACAAGATCAAATAGTGCGGAATCCTATTTGATTGGGGATCCAATCAGGGAACACGTTAACAAGATCAAACCTAACGATTAGAAAACGTTAAGAACAAACTAGGAATGATCTGAAACGTTTTATGAACTTGGAAGGGACGAACAGGGCGCTCTGGGTCGACTAGGGTTATAAATATTCGAAGTGTTACATTTTTCCACGAATTAAGTGGTATTTATAGGTTACATCTTTCATTCGTACGACTGAGCCAAGCGACTGGCTCAGTCGTGCGACTGAGTCATACGATTGGTTCGTTCTTACGACTGAGTCAGTCTTATGAATCAATCTTGCGATTGACTCAATCACCTGGTTCAGTCGTGTAATTTGCCCATTCGCATGGTCCAGTCGTGCGACTGAATCAGGATACTTAGTTAAACACATTCTTAAACCTTTAATGGTTCAGAACTATGTCTAACAACCGTAAACCTATTTAACATTGTCATATATGTGTGTAACAATAAATAATATAAATAGATATAACATTAAACAACCAATAAACATATATAGAAGAGTTTCTCATTTGTATTGATCAAACATTATATAAGTGTTACAAGAAAAGAAAGTCTATTACATTTAAGCTCACTAGACTAGAACTGGGGACATGTGTACCAACAAACTCCCCCTTGGACCTAGTTCTATCTAGACTTTGACTTCTTTCTTGAACTCTTCAAATCTCTTAACCCTCTTCTCTTTCGCAACCCCGGCATGGATATTAAGTGCAAAGCATAGACGTATGATATGCTGAAACTGTAGTGCTTGCACTATATCCTGCGTGTCAAAAAATAGTGGCCACTTGTATAGCGTATAGACATCCGAAGCTGACAAGTTTATTAGCCACATGGGGTCGAACACTCTGATTGTGTCCACATATCCTTCCCTATCCAAAACAATGACTGCCTCTCCCGAGCGCCAGTCATAATACCACCACTTAAAATGTGGGGTAAAGTCCTGTGGCATCTCCCTCAGTGGAATTCTGGACATTGTACGCGGAGGGCGCCACTTCAGGACAATCTTAGGTAAGCCAGTAATGGGATTCACTTCAGTCCTTCTGATGTAACGTGTGGCCTGCTGTGGTCTGAAGTTGACCCATCTAGTCCTGTATTCCCTCCTCAGGGCAGCCTCAAACCAGCCTGACATTTTCTTCGGATCATCGTATAATAACTTCAGGCGCGCCAGCTGGTTGAGCTTAAAACCAGGGAGAGTCTTCAGATCATGAGGGAATCTGAAGTACTCGATACCCCTCTCTCGTTTTACTGCATACACCCCGAGGTCATCAAAATAGGCCCAAGCAATGATTTTCCCTGACACCTTCATGTTTTTCTTGACTTTGTAGAGTTTGGTGTAGGTACTCTGTGTCGCTGCAGCACGTTGGGCTTGGACCTCGGCGAAGCAAGCCGCCCATTTAGCATTTCGAATATCAACATCAGCGTCCGAGGCTTGGGCTTGGCTCGTTGAGGCTTCTGCTCTCTTCTCTTTTTCACTGAGTTTACCCAGAATATCACTGTCGAGAGTGTTTACCAAATCTGGAAACATGTTTCCCTCTCGGTCAGTGTATATTGGGTAGTGCTGATCTGTGATGTCTTCAATTTCTATTTCTTCAACGTCGTTGAGCTCGTCATCATCAGCATCATCAAAAGTTGGTGCATCTTTAGTAATTTCGTCTGGATTTAGACGAAATATTTCAGCAAGCTGCTCATCAGTAAGGTCGTGAATTATTTCTCATTCTTCAGGAGTATAACTCACCGACCTTCTAACGATCCCCTGCAGATCAAGAATCATTACGAGTTGAGACTTGATATGTTGGAGGGGAGCAACATCATGCTCATCTTGCTGAAATCCTTTATCTGTTTAATATCAACATGTAAAGTAGCAATCATTAGTATAAACTCAAGTTAAATAAACATTAATCATTAAATATTTACATGAGTTTCGTATACATCAATAGAAGAATCAAGTACAAAAGTTTAAGAATAAAACATCTAATCAATACTTTTGTCCTGGATCCTGGCTGGGTCTTCTGCAGATGGGGAGGTCGGTGGGGCAGCAGCTGATGCTCCCTAGTCTTGTCTTCTCTTAGTCCGCTGCTCATGACCAGGGGCAGATGCAGATGCATCTCCTTCATCTTCATCACCATCTCTTTCTTTATCCTCATCATCACCTCCCTCATCATCATCATCACTATCCTCTTCTTCATCATCTTCCTCATCATCATCACCGTCTTCATCTCCTTCATCGATCTTTAACGGCTCATCCTGCGACCCTTTTAGTTTCAGCAGAATCTTCTTATTCGCAGACTCCAACTCCTCAATCTTCTGAGTAGAAATGACATGTTGTTCATGGAGTTGGGAGATCTACTCAGCTTGCTGAGCAATAATATGGGCTTGAGAAGCATTTTGCTCCTTAAGCTGTCGAAGTCGAGCAGTCTTGTCATCATCAGCGGCTAACAACTTCAGCACCATCTGATTTAGTGCTGACAGTTGTTCCTCTACTCCACTTGGAGGTAGAGACGATCCAGATGGGAAGTAGGATGGGTTGGCTTGATGGCTTGTGGTGGTAGCTGTGGCGGTGGTGAATATAGGTGGTGGTATAGATGAAGTTGGTGGTGGAGTAGGTGTGGTAGTGGTGTGTGAGGTGGTAGAGGTGGTAACAGGTGGTGGAATGGGTATAGTGGTGGCTGTGGTAGAAGGAGTGGTTGAAGTAGTAGGGGTGGTTGTGGTAGTAGTAAGTAGAGTAAGCCTTCGGCGTTTGGGCTTCTTCCCGTGGAGCTGAGCCATCCTCTTTAGCCAGGATCCCTTGGATCCTGATGCTCCCCCTTGGCTGATGGGAGTGTCTTGGGGTATAAGATAGGTCTGCCGTAGAACCCCCAGACTCTTCCAGGCGTCGACCAACCTCCCGAATCCCATGCTCAGTCGCCACAACCCGGCTGCCCACTCTCCGAGTTAGAGGCTCTTCATCAGACGCCTCTTCCTCATCAGGCTGTAATCCCTGATGGAATCCCGCTGTCTATAACTCTTTAGTTGGGGATGATGGAGATATAACATGTGCTGATGTAGAAGTGGTCTCTGGACCTAGATCTCACCATCATCGCCATCATCATCTGAGTCATCACTCGGCACAGCGATTGGCTCTGTATCAGACTCACTATCGTCGTGATGCCACTTTTTCCGAGCTGGCGCCACATAGTCTTCTCGGGCCAGATGCCCAAACAAACTCCTCATCGGGGGTTTCACCTCCTTCCCCCGGTAGACCTTCATCCTTCCTAGAGTCGTATCATCCATAATCTCTAATACAACTGCATCGTCTTGGGCTTTGGGTAGTTGTGGAAGTTTCTGGTCAATCATCATCTCAAGAAATCAAGGGTACATGCAGAATCCCTCTTTTCCTTTAGCCTCGATATTCTCCACCATATACGTGGTTCAGCACCAGAGCGACGTATGCGTTTTGCATCTGGTCTGAGTGCTCGTCAAATCCACCCTTTCTGGATGCTATGCATCGCAGGAGTACGTGCGCCAAGTATTTAAACTGGGGCACAAGTTGCTCTTGTTGAGCATGCTCGTGTTGACATCCCCAGAATACTTGGCCCTCATGAAGCAGCCACGGACGGTCAGGGGATGTAGTGTTATTGGGCAGTCTGCATCATCCCCAAACTCAAGGACCGTCCGTATGTCCTCCTCCGTAATCTGAATGGACTCCCCAAAGATAGAGCTCCTGATGGAATAGGGATCAGTCGACCTGTCCACCATTGCGTTCTCCCAGAACGCCTTCTGAATCGAGAGATAGGGAGTGCATAGAGATGAGATAGCTCGATATATCCTCGATCGTCATAGAAAAGTGATAATCCCAACAAACTCAGCAAAGTTGCGGGATGTCAAATCGAGATAAGCACAGATGTTGTGCTTAGTACTCATTGGCCATCTGCTCGCCATCTGTGACACAAAACAGGTAAGCGTTAGAACATGTGGAAGATAGCTAGTTTCAGTCAATGATCTTCAAACATTTGACTTAATCGTGTGACTGAACAAACGACTGAGTTTCAGTCGTACGATTGTACTGTGCGACTGAGATCTAGTCGTACGATTGAGTTCATTCGTACGACTGAGTCATGTGATTGGCTCTTAGTCGCATGTCTTCTCATACGTGTAACTCAGTCGTGCGTCTGAACTCATTCGCATGGTTCAGTCGTACGATTGAGCCAATCGGACAGTTCAGTCGATGTGACAACTCGGAAAATTTCATGATTTATATATATACAAATCTAGTATTTGTGTGTTTATACAAATTTGTTTTTATATTTTTATATTATTTAATGATAATATTACTAAAAATAAAAATATAAATAACAATAATAATAATAATAATAATAACAATAACAATAATAATATTGTTAAAAATAATAATAACAAAAATAATGATAATAATAATATTGTTATTATTAATAATAATTTTTAAAAATTTATTAAACTTGATTTAATATAGTTCAGGGGGTGTTTATGCAAATCCTGAAACTTGAATTTGAAACTTCTAACATAAAATGATAACTATTGTAAACCCAGGGACCAATTGTGTAATTTTGTTTAAATCCCAAACCACCCGCCGCCGACCCCTTTTTCCGGCCACATCTCCGGCGGCCTCCGGCCTCTCCCAAAGGCCAAGTTAGGCAAAGGCCAAGTTAGGCCGGTTTTAATCCAATCAAACGATGCCGACACTTTCGCGTGAGTGTCTTGAACACATGGGCCACATCAATTTGAATAATCGAGTTGATTAGGTGCGATTACCACTAAACTGAATTATTTCAGCCGACCACCACAACCAAAATGCACTAAACAATAAAAATTATCGAACTGATTGAGCACTCACAATCTTTTGATTATTTATAAATTGTTATCAAGTTCAATTTCACACAAAACACAACACAACACCACCATTGATTGTCATCTTCATTCGCGGACCTGCAACTGATCAAACACCCATATTCGAGTTACAAACCTCTAAATTTTCAGAGGGCTTTTGATCATTAGAGTCATTGGAAACTTCCTATGAAGTTAATTTCATTTTTATCCACGTTTGATCATCGTTTGAATCTTCCCCAGGCCGCGACCTGTTCTTCGACGATTTGAACATCTCGAGCATCGAAATAGGTAATTGAAGCTACCTACAAACTCGTTTTTATGCAGGGATTAAAAGCCATATGGTTAATTTCATTATCATAACTGATTGATGGATCAATTTGATCCAAGACCGATTAGGGTTCATCGGTTTGGGGAAATGGGGTTTAACCTGTTTAAAAGAATTCGGGAAGGGTTTCTATCGCGGCTTGTGCCTTCGGTTCAGTGGTTCGGGTGTGGGGGTGTATGTTTGTGGTCACGGGTTCGAACCCGGCCACCAACATTTATTTTTTTAAGCTCTTTTTAGCATTTTAAAAATACAGAAAAATTATTAAAAATTTTAAAAATAATTTTTATAAACTTTGTTCATTTTAGAATTATATAATTATTTCTGGAAAAATATTTCTATAAAAACCTTATTTATTTATTTATTTAATTATTACAAATGTTATAAAATATTGATCATAAATGTTACAAATAGCCATTTTTATAAAAATAGACTCTAAATAATAATGTAAATTATTAATTTATTATTAGACGTTATATTATCTGTAATTATGGATAAAAATGATTTTATAAATTAAATCATAAAATCATACTAAATAATACATGATTTACTGAAAATCATAAATAGATTTTTAAATAAAATAATAACATAGATTATTACACATAAATAATGTTTATACATGATATAAATATGGATAACATAATTAATAATTACATAATTTATATTATTTATTGAACATAAATCTATTATGTTATGATTATTAATTATTGAACATAATTAATAATTAGATAAATTATATTATGTTTTATCATGTAAATATGTTATAATTTAATGATATGTTATTATTCATTATTTATACATAATCTATGTTCAGTTATAAAAACATTATCATATAAATATAATGTCTAGATAAATTGTGTCTATTTACAAAATCTTACAAAATTAAATATAATTTTATATTTAACGTCTAAGATTTATTTGGATCATAATGATATGTTAAAAATCATTATTAAACTAATTAAATATTATGAAATGTAAATCTTTAGTTATTAAAGAATTAACAAATAACTAAATGATTTAGTTATATGTTTATAACAAATCCCCGAAAACCAAATCCTAGATCAATTGAACACCAGGTTCAAGATCTAACTTATTTAGGTTTTGGATTTGTATCTGTTTGCTGACGTGAAATATAATTCCTTAGCAGGAATTTACTAGGTTGTCAACACCACACAAGGACTGAGGTGAGTTCATAACTATTCCCCTGTTTAATCATTTAAATATTTTGGGGCTGGAATACATGTTGTAATTGAAATTACAAATTATTTTTGTGTATTATATTAAATAATAAATTGGTCACATTTACGATTACATATGGTTATTATGAAAATCCTTCTCTGTATACAGGACTATAAATAAGCAGGGATCTTTTGGATAGTACTATCGGGGAGTGACTTACCCCCACAAAGGTATGGACATGTGATCCATATCAGATGCACAAGGATCTTGTTGTCATTTGGGATGACTGTTTCTGTAGTGAGAAGACAGATGTGCACTTTATAGTTTGCATTATAGTTTCACATACTGTAGGATTCTATGTGCCCAAGACACATAAAATATTGATGTGGTTAGTACGTTATGATCCAAGTCGGGTTATACCCAATAACAAGCTTAGCAAACACCAATTAATATTTAATTGGTGATATGATCATGCAATTAAATATTTACACCAATTTAGAAAATAGGTTTTTCTAAATAAGTTGCATATGAGATGGAACAATTTATTAGGATATTTTGTTCAATAATATTATTTGTAGTGTTATTTAAATTAGTTGTATAACACCAAATAATAATGAGAGTATACTACTTATACAATTAATTGGTTAATTGTATAAACTAGCTAAAATACTAGATAATACATGTGTGTTATTATTTGAAGTTTATAAAAAAAAAAGGGAAGACTCTTTTTTACTCAAACCCGTAGCATGCATGCATGTGCTTGTGTGTGTAGCTTTATTTTGTTCCTTATTCTCTTGGTAAGAGAAACACATGCATGCCCATGCTCCTAGTGTTCCACCAAGTTGACCACACACACATGCTCATGAACTAGTTCCACTAACTAGAAATACTCTCTATACTTCTCATTCAAAAAAACATGCAACTAAGAACAAAAAAAACTCTCTCTATCTTTCTCTAACAGCTTCGGCCAAAGGGCAGCAGCATCAGGGTTTTTTGAGGGCTGTTTTGTGTTCATTAAGGTGTTGAATCTTCCTAACAAGAAGGTGTATTGCAAGAGCTTGGGGTATAGACACTTGAGGACCTCTACACTTGAGTTCTGGGCCATTTCAAACATCCAAAACCTTTCATCTTGGTCGATTTTTCTGCTGGAGAAAGGTAGCAAATCACAGCTTCATATAGCTGTGATTTTATGTACATTTGTGTATGTTCATAGCTTGTCCATTCACATATTTAAGATCCTATTGTTTTGGGTTTTGTTTTCCATCTTAAAACTACATTTAGAACACAAAATTTTCAGATTATAAACTTGTTATAATCCTTAACATCCGCTGCGTTTTCTGAAAGTTTAAAAGGTTAAACTATGTTTTAGTGTTCTAACAAACCCAACAATGGCATCAAGAGCCGGTTATGTGGATGACTTGCTTGTTTTATCTTTTGAAATTGGTTTTAAAAGATGTTATTAGACATGTTATAGGCTGTTTTTGGGCTGGAATATCATGTCTTGTTGAAACCCCAACTTTCAAGGTTATATTACACATGCTTGTGATTAAACCTTGAAAGATATGTATGTTGATATATTAATTGTTTGGACAATATTTAAAACCAAAAATTTCAGTTTATGTTGGCTGAAATTTAAAGGTTTTAAGTGGGGTTTCATTATATATTTTGATGATTTGATCATTGGATGTTTTAGTGCATAACCTAGCCATTGACCTTGTGATTGTTTGGATATTTATGATAGTTGTATTCATTCATTCAATTGGGTTGTATTATATGTTATTTGTACTTTGTTTCAAATGTAATTTATTTATTATTGGGTTGTAATAAATAGATTAGGTGTATTTTCATTTTACTAGATATCTTGTACTAGGACTTTATATCTTGTAATATGAAGACATACACATTGGAAGCACAAAAGAGAAGACACAAGAAACATGGAGCATTTGGATGCGGTTTCTAGTGGGAGGTTCTTGGAACTTTTATGATGTGTTTGACCCTTAGAAAGACCAAATGACAACACTTGTGATGGCAAACAAGTGTTGTCAACATAAGGGCTATGGTTATGCACATATGATTGTTAATGTTTATGCTTGTTTAAATGTTTGTTGTTTGTTTGAATGGTTGATATTTTGACATGAATAACAAACTCATTAACATCTTAACAAGCTGAAAATTAATGATTTTAAAAGATTAAAATAGGTTTTAATCAAAGAACCATAGGGTACCTTGTATTTGAAAGCATGCAAATACAAGTACATAGAGTTTTCTAAACTAGAATTATGAAACCTCTAAACATTTAACAAACAAGTTAAACACCATCCTTTTACACAACACTTAGGTTACTTGCAAACTCCTAGTGGGATAAAGGTCACCTAACCACTTTGAGGGAACTTGTAACTTGAGGTGAGAATACCATACTTGTGGGATAAAGGTCACCTAACCACTTATATAGTAAACTCACACGTGTGTGTAAGTAGGACGACTTGATTTGTAAAATATATTGAATGGATCACCTAAAATATGTTTTATAAAAGGTGTTGATGGGATAAACATGCCGTGATAAACATATGATGTTTAAACGATCCCATACCTCTAGAAGTTGCAAATGGTTGCAATCGTCAAACGTTGACCACCTTATTAATTTAAATCGTGGGATAAAGGTCACCTAACCACAATTTAAATGTAATGTTGGGTTCTAGATTTTAATATAAAATTGACCTTAAAAGGCATTAATTATTAAAATTAGCAATATCGAAAATACTAAAATTGATCTTTGTTAAATTTTGTAGATGGCCACCAATAATGAAAATCACGATAACTCATCCGCGTCAAACCAATCACTCCGAGCGATCCTCCAAAAGGAACGTCTAAATCATAACAACTTTATTTATTGGTATCGAAACTTGAGAATTGTTCTCAAGCAAGAGAGAAGATCATATATTTTAGACGACCCTATCCCCGATCAACCTAGCGAGGATGATGAGGAGGCCTTTAACGATTGGCTGAAATACACTGAGGACTCCGTTCAAGTGTCTTGTCTCATGCTAGCGAGCATGACTCCGGATCTCCAAAAGGAGTATGAACATCACGGAGCTTACGACATGATAACCCAGCTGAAGGAAACGTTCCAACAGCAAGCAAGGGTTGAGCGCTACGAAACGGTTCGAGCACTCCATGCATGTCGTATGGACGACAACCAATCTGTTTCATCTTATGTACTTAAGATGAAAAGTCATATTGACCGCCTCGAGAGGCTAAATTGTCCCGTCTCAAAGGAGTTAGCCACGGATTTGATCCTAAATGGCCTAACCAAGAAGTTCGAGACATTCGTGTTGAACTACAACATGAATGCATGGGACAAAAGCATTGGTGAGCTTCACTCAATGCTTAAAACGGCCGAGGCGGCCATGGGTAAAAGGGTTTTACCCGTTCTCACCATCAATGAAGGTGTGAACAACAAGAGGCCTCATCCTGCACCTAAGGCAAAGGTTACCAAGGGTAAGGGACCCGTTAAGGGAAAGGGGAAAGGGGTGGTAAGGGTACCACCCAAACCACATGAGAAGAAACAAAAGGTTGCTACTAATGACCCATGCTTCAAGTGTGGGGAGATAGGACATTGGGCAAGGAATTGTCCTGTCCATCTCCAAGAGTTGAAAGCAAAGAGGGATGCCGGGCAGACCTCAGGTACAATATACATGATTCATATTGATCTTAATGTTACATCTTCTAACACATGGGTATGGATACCGGATGTGGAACTCATATTTGCAATTTGTTGCAGGGGTTCAAAAGAAATAGGGACTTCAAACAAGGGGATGTTAGCCTCTTCATGGGCAATGGAACTAAAGTCTTAGTAGAAGTTCGTGGGGACTACATCCTAAGACTTCCAAGTGGTTTGGAAGTTATTTTGAAGAATGTTTTGTATGCTCCTAGTTTGACTAGGAACATTATTTCTGTATCCCAATTAAGACAATATGATTATGTATTATCCTTTATTGAAAATGATATTCATGTTTCTTTAAATGGTATGTTCTATTTTAAAGCTATTCCCATTAATGGTATTTATGAATTGGTTCATGAAAAAACTTTAAATAGTTCATTGTACCAAACTAACACCAAGAAACTCAAGTTGGACTTGAGTGATACCTATCTTTGGCATTGTCGTCTTGGTCATATAAACAAGAAACGTTTACAAACACTTCAAAAGAATGGTCTTTTACAAACAAATGAATGTGATTCATTTGATGTTTGTGAATCTTGTTTACAAGGCAAGATGACTAAGGCGCCTTTTAGTGGAACTACCGAAAGGGCAAAAGATTTATTAGGAATCATACATTCGGATGTATGTGGTCCTTTTAAGCCAATGACTAGGAATGGTGAAAGATACTACATTACCTTTACCGACGACTATAGTCGCTATGGGTATGTGTACTTATTAAGGCACAAAGATGAAGCTTTTGAAATGTTCAAAATCTTCAAGAATGAAGTAGAAAATCAACTCAATAAGTCAATTAAAGTTCTTCGTACCGATAGAGGAGGTGAATACCTTAGTGATGCTTTTCAAGATCATCTTAGGAGTTGTGGGATTGTCTTACAACTCACTCCACCTGGAACACCACAACATAATGGTGTGTCTGAGAGGAGGAATCGAACCTTATTGGATATGGTCCGATCTATGATGGCTAGAAGCACATTACCTCTATCATTTTGGGGTTTCGCTTTGCTCTCCGCGGCTCGTATTCTAAATATGGCCCCAACCAAAAAGGTGGAAAGGACACCTTTTGAGATATGGCATGGAAGAGTTCCATCCCTATCATACTTAAGGGTTTGGGGATGTGAGGCTTATGTTAAGACTCCCACTCCAAACAAATTGGAAGTCCGATCCACCAAGTGTATCTTTGTTGGATATCCTAGAGATTCTATGGGATATTATTTCTACGATCCACTGGAACAAAAGGTGTTTGTTGCCAGAAAGGGTGAGTTCTTAGAAGCAAAGTTCCTTATGGAAGGAGCTGGCAGTAGAACAGTGGATCTTGAAGAGGATCAAGAACCACAACCCGATACACGTTTGGTTGAAACTAGCACTCAACATGAGGATGTTGAGGAAGATCAAGGGGTTGATCAACACACACAAGACGTTCGCAGAAGTGGTAGAACTAGTAACCCACCTGAAAGATATGGATTTTTCATGGATGGATGCTATGTGATAGATTCTGATGAACCAACCACATACCATGGAGCAGTGTCCAATACGGATTGTGACAAATGGCTTGAAGCCATGAACGTTGAGATGCAATCCATGTATGACAATCAAGTATGGGACTTGGTTGTACCACCTCTTAACTCCAAAGTAGTTGGAAGTAAGTGGGTTTTCAAGAAGAAGACTGATATGCATGGAAACTTGGATACTTATAAAGCTAGACTTGTAGCAAAGGGTTTCACTCAAACTCAAGGGGTTGATTATGATGAAACCTTCTCACCAGTTGCGATGCTAAAGTCTATAAGGATATTGTTTGCCATAGCTGCTCATTATGATTATGAGATTTGGCAAATGGATGTCAAAACCGCTTTCCTAAATGGATATCTTGAGGAAGATGTCTACATGGTTCAGCCTGAAGGTTTTGTCGATCCAAACATCCTAATAAAGTATGCAAGTTAAAGAAATCAATCTATGGATTGAAACAAGCATCGAGAAGCTGGAATCATCGTTTTGATGAGGAAGTCAAGAAATTTGGCTTCATCAAAAACGCTGATGAAGCTTGTGTATATAAGAAGGCTAGTGGGAGCACAGTAACTTTCCTAGTATTGTATGTTGATGACATACTACTATTTGGAAATGACATTCCAACCTTGGAAGGTGTAAAAACCTGGCTTGGAAGTTGTTTTTCTATTAAGGATCTTGGTGAAGCCGCCTATATTCTAGGAATAAAGATCTATAGGGATAGATCAAGGCGGTTGATTGGTTTGAATCAAAGTGCATACATTGATAAGATCTTGAAAAGGTTCAAGATGGAAAACTCTAAGAAAGGTACCGTACCTATTCAAAGAGGAACGATGTTGAGTACGACTCAATGTCCAAGCTCAAAGGATGAGCAAGATAAAATGAAGGGAATCCCATATGCATCTGCTATTGGATCCATCATGTATGCAATGATATGCACTCGACCGGACGTGTCATGCGCCTTAAGCATGACAAGCCGTTACCAGCAAAATCCTGGAAACAGTCATTGGATGGCTGTTAAGAACATACTTAAATACCTAAGGAGGACAAGAGATATGTTCCTAATCTATGGATCTGGTGACGAGGAACTCGTTGTAAAAGGTTACACGGATGCGAGTTTCCAAACCGATCGTGATGATTCTCGGTCACAATCAGGATACATCTTCATTTTAAATGGAGGAGCGGTCTCTTGGAAGAGCTCCAAGCAGGATGTGGTGGCTCTATCAACTACAGAATCAGAATACGTCGCCGCCTCATTGGCAGCTCAAGAAGCTGCATGGTTGAAGAAATTCATTGCCGATCTAGGGGTTGTCCCTTCCATTCAGGACCCCCTAGAGATCTTTTGTGATAACGAGGGTGCGATTGCACAAATCAAGGAACCCCGTGCTCATCAAAAGACTAGGCACATTGAGCGGAGATTCAACTACATACGAGATGAAGTTGAAAAGGGAAAGATATGTATTCGCAAAGTTCACACGGATCAAAACATTGCGGATCCTCTCACGAAGCTCCTTGAAAAGGCAAAGCATGAAGGTCATACTTGTGCCATGGGACTTCGATATTCTAGTGATTGGATTTGATCTGTAAATTTTGTATTTGGATATGTGGAACTTTCTATTATTTGAATAAAATTATTTGGTTATAATGTTTCAAATAATATTCCAATTTAGCATGTTTAATCCATGAGTAAAATGTTTACTCTAAAAGTCCGTAGTCGTTCACACTTGTGGGAACAAGTTTGAAGGTAAGACTATTATGAACTTGGATTGGTTGATATTCATAAGGATGAATATAGAGCAATGGGTTGCTACCAAGGTTCATAGATATTTGTGGGATACAAATATTGGACTAACCCGCATCTCAAGTTTTACTACATGGACTCTTATTGATTGATCATAAGTAAATTTGAGTAAAGGCGAATATCATTTGGTATCCTCCGACCTGAGATACATATTGGGTTTTGATATTCACCAAGTATTATACCTTGAGCCTATTCTTCACTGTCCTGAAATAGTGGACAGTACATAAGGATATGTTCAGGTATAACACGAGGTGCTTGTGAGAAACGTATGTAGTCAAGATGGAATTTGTTCCTCTTATTCGTTGAGAGTTAGATGTCTAAGGCCTGATTAAGTTAAATCAACAAGGAATGATCATTCTGTGTCCTTGGATTTAACATGACATCTGTAACAAAAGGATAGATGATTAATTCTCCTAAATCATTTCAAGTGGGGTACTTGAATGAGATGATGTTATTGAATGGCTATAAGTCATGCGTATTAAGGGTAGTAAACCGTTGTTAGGCGTCATTTACTGCTTGCATCAATCTTCTATGAATCTTGGGCAAGTGGGAGATTGTAGGATTCTATGTGCCCAAGACACATAAAATATTGATGTGGTTAGTACGTTATGATCCAAGTCGGGTTATACCCAATAACAAGCTTAGCAAACACCAATTAATATTTAATTGGTGATATGATCATGCAATTAAATATTTACACCAATTTAGAAAATAGGTTTTTCTAAATAAGTTGCATATGAGATGGAACAATTTATTAGGATATTTTGTTCAATAATATTATTTGTAGTGTTATTTAAATTAGTTGTATAACACCAAATAATAATGAGAGTATACTATTTATACAATTAATTGGTTAATTGTATAAACTAGCTAAAATACTAGATAATACATGTGTGTTATTATTTGAAGTTTATAAAAAAAAAGGGAAGACTCTTTTTTTTTACTCAAACCCGTAGCATGCATGCATGTGCATGTGTGTGTAGCTTTATTTTGTTCCTTATTCTCTTGGTAAGAGAAACACATGCATGCCCATGCTCCTAGTGTTCCACCAAGTTGACCACACACATGCTCATGAACTAGTTCCACTAACTAGAAATACTCTCTATACTTCTCATTCAAAAAAACATGCAACTAAGAACAAAAAAACTCTCTCTATCTTTCTCTAACAGCTTCGGCCAAAGGGCAGCAGCATCAGGGTTTTTTTAGGGCTGTTTTGTGTTCATTAAGGTGTTGAATCTTCCTAACAAGAAGGTGTATTGCAAGAGCCTGGGGTATAGACACTTGAGGACCTCTACACTTGAGTTCTAGGCCATTTCAAACATCCAAAACCTTTCATCTTGGTCGATTTTTCTGCTGGAGAAAGGTAGCAAATCACAGCTTCATATAGCTGTGATTTTATGCACATTTGTGTATGTTCATAGCTTGTCCATTCACATATTTAAGATCCTATTGTTTTGGGTTTTGTTTTCCATCTTAAAACTACATTTAGAACACAAAATTTTCAGATTATAAACTTGTTATAATCCTTAACATCCGCTGCGTTTTCTGAAAGTTTAAAAGGTTAAACTATGTTTTAGTGTTCTAACAAACCCAACACATACAACCCATATGAGGATAAATGTAAAGGAGGATTTGCTCCCTCTGATTTGAAATTATTATGATAATATAATATACACATGAAAAGGATATTAAACTATGGTACATGGACAAATCCTATGTGAAGGACTTGTTGGGCTTGTACATAGTGGGTATGTGGGATAGCGGGTTCACCTAAATAAAAAGGGTTCCGATAGGCTATTCATATACCGGTGAGTAAATTAAACTCACACTTTTACAGTAAATCCTAATTGAGGATAATTGATGATTTATCATTATGTTTTACTTACCTATGAACTCACCAACCCTGTGTTGACACTTGATTTACATGTATTCTCAGGTATCTATTAGGAGCTTATGGACACGCACGTAGGATCATATAAGAGCTCAAGATACATATTGCTTAATATTTGAGATATGAATAGACGTATTGTTAACAAACAATTTATCTTTTGCTTCCGCTACGCATAATATTTATTACTCCGATTATCAATGTAATGATTAGCTAAAATCTATCATATAGACAATTGCATCTCATGTGTGACTACTGTGTTTGATCCTGTTTGCTCACCCCTCCGTGATAGATTCCAGACCCGGAATTTGAGGGTGTGACAGATTGGTATCAGAGCCACTGGTTATACTGAGTTAGGGATTGCATCTAGCCTATAGCCACACACAATAGTTGCACAAAGTAAATTGCCTTAGTTAGAGATAGAATAGGATTAAGAAGTTATATGCTTAAACTTAGATAGTTGTGTTCCTAAACATAACTTTGACTCTTTGACTCTTTGACTCTTTTCGATAATTCCTAAACTTATTCTCAACGACATGTGGAATCTACACTTATCATCGTGCCTAAATCAATTTTTTTTTTAATTCGTCAAAGTCTGTGTCTTACAACTTGAAACATGTAATGCTGGAAGAGCGTGATGCCTGTATCTCGAGGTGTTCTGTCTAGGCAAGGTATTCGCATAAATCCAAATCAACCGATGGACCTGTTTACCTTACCTGGTAACCCTTGGGATGAGTATCTGCTTATAGGTACGCATGTCTTCAACAAAGTTGTGATTGACTCAATACTTTGATTAGTCAACGTACTCGCTTTGATTTACGAATCAAACGATTACACCTGGAACATCTCATTGCTATTATGCCAAATTCTCGACTGTCGTTTTCGTGTTGAATAGCTCGTATTACCCAATTTCCATGAAAATTCTTAATAATCTTTTAGAATGACTTCTCGTCAAATCCATTCACGGTCTAGAAACTCTGGCTGTAAGATTTCTGCTATTGTAGCACGTGAAGTTACTGCGATCATACACGTCTTTAAGGCAATTAGGTCAAATTACCTTGATATGTTCCATTCGGTAATCTAAGCTACGCTTGTCCTAACCTAAAGCGAGACTTGTTTCCTTAGTACTCGTGCCTTGCCGAATTTAATCGAAAAACCCAGTTTTCTTAAATTCCCATCTGTCCTACAGTAATTGTCCATACTTTGAATATTTAATATAGAATGTATCTATTGAATATATCAAAGTGTGAATTCTCACCAAACAATTTCATGATAGATGGACGCACCAGCGGGCAGAGGCAGAGGTAGATGACGCGCTAGAAGAACTGTCCTAACAGGGATGACTCCTGAAGAAATACAATCCTTGGTCAATCAAGGTGTTGCTGCAGCCCTAGCCACTCAGGCTGCTCAGAGTGGTCATCACTATTCGTATAAAAAGTTCCTAGACTGCAAGCCAGATATCTTCACTGGGGCAGAAGGGGCCATTGGGCTCATAAGGTGGTTCAAGAAATGTGAATCCATCTTCGCTATATCTGAATGTCCCGATGAGAGTAGGACCAAGTATGCCTCCGGAGCCTTGAGTGGAGCTGCACTCTCGTTCTGGAAGACAGAAGTTTCAAGACTTACTCTCTCCCTAGCCAATGCTATGGATTGGGAGGAATTCAAACAGCTGATGATGGAAGAATTCTGTCCGAGAGAAGAAGTACAAAGGTTTGAAACGGAGTGCTGGAACCACAAAATGGTGGGATCTGAAATCGAAAAGTATACCACCGAAAATCATTAGTACGCAACTTTGTGTCCTCATATGATGGAGCCTGCTCACAGAAGAATTGAAGGCTATATCCGTGGACTGTCTTCGGTTATTCAGTCTATGGTCACTTCCTCCAACCCAACTTCAATCCAACAGGTTATTAGGATAGCTCACAAGCTGACTAATGAGGCTGTGGCTCAGGGGAAGTTACCACCAAGAAACAAGGGTAAGGGTGTTGCTGCTGAAAGCTCGGGAAAGAGAAAGTTTGAAGATGCTAAAGATAGTGAGAGTCAAGGTACAAGCAAGAAGCAAGATCAGAAAAAGCACCAAGATAATCAGGGCATTCCGCCTAGATGTCAGAGGTGTAGCAAGCGTCACCATGGCAAGTGTACTGCAATCATTTGCTACAAATGCAACAGGAGGGGGCACACTGCTCTTGAATGTAGGACCAAGACTCAAGACCAAGGAAAGAAGGATGGTAATCAGCAGAATGGTGGAAAGAAGGAAGTTATTTGTTTCAAATGTGGAGAAAAGGGCCATATTGCTAAAGACTGCACTGGGGAAAAGAAAGATACAGCCAAGGGCAGAGCCTTCGTTATTGGCAAAGGTGAGGCTCTAAAAGACCCTAACGTTATTATGTGTAACACCCGGAAAATTTTCTAATCGAGTCAAGTGATAGTGATGGGCTCGGATGAAAAACCATTTAATAAATATAAAATGGTTGCGGGTATTACACCTAGTTAACCCAACGGGTCACGAGTTTAACGAGTTTGGGGTCCCGGGAATGCCTGGCATATAAATAGATGGATCAGCTGAGCAACTCTCATTTTCACTCAAAAGCCATTCTAGAGAGAGAAAGTGTAGAGAGAGAAAGTGCCGGATTGAAGCTCGGGTGGTCAAGAATCGAAGGCTGGTGTTTGTGGACACCTAAACTACAAGAATCAAGGTAAGAAACGTATCTAAATTGCTGCATTTGGTGAAAAACCTGAGTTTGGGTTTTTGGGTTTTAAAGTGGCAAAAATCACCCCAAAACACACGTTTTAGAGTAAGAAAACGTGTAATGAGCTTAGATATAGCTTCCTGGATGATAAACCAAGGGTTTGGGTGGAAAGGATTGGATTTTTGGGCTGAAACGAGCTGATTCGTAAATTTCAGCTCGTTCTGCGAATTTAAGGTCTCGACCAGCGAAACTGTGAGTTCGTCCAGCGAAAATGGAAGGATTTGCAGCGAAGTTACAGTTTCGCTACCGCGAAACTACATATTCGCCTTAGCGAAACTATAGTTTCGCTGATGACTATGCCAATGCCCAAGTTGACCTTAGATATTGGGAAACTAGGGAATTCCAACGAAAGTTGGGCGCTCGAGGTAGCGAATCTGTCCAGCGAAACTGGCAGAATGCTGCCCGGCGAAACTAGCAGCGAAACTGCTGATTCACCCGGCGAAACTGCTGGTGAATTTACGGGCGAAACTACCTGCGAACTTAGCAGCGAAACTAGGCAGAAATTAACTCATTTGAGTGTTAACTTATCTGCAGGCAGTGTAGTGTGACCCGCGACTTTAAGGCTTGATTGAGAAGCTGCTTGTCAAGCACAGGTGAGTTCTAGGACCCCTCATTTACTGATTTTAAATGATTTTTGGGGCTGGAACGCATATAAACTTGTTTACTGACGTATGTATGTATGACCCATTTGGATATAATGTTGTGTTATACGTCTAAGGTATGGTTGTGGACTCGACACGTTATATAAGGTCCTAGTATGAGTCCCCACGGTCTTGGAGGGACAGTTAGTGCTACTGCACCAGGATGACGCATAGTAAGTCCCGGATTAGGGAAGGATACGAGAGTAAGTGCCTAGTGCTGATTGATGATGTAGGCTATGTATGTACGAGGTTATTTATGACGAGGATGATGATGCATGTATGATGTTATGTATGATGATGTACGTATGATGTTATGTATGATGATGTACGTATAATGCTATGTATGATGATGTATGTATGATGTGTGTGTTCCTTATGATAATGTACGAATATCTTTCCATGGCTTTACGTATTAATGAACAAACAAACGAAGTATTATGTAACGTAAAGTGAAAGATAACGAAAGAGGAACACGATGACGAATGCATGTATTAATGAATGAACGAATGATTAAAAGATGATGAATACATGCATTAACGAACGAACGAACGAAAGATGTCTTGCAAACATTGGATAAGGTTAACGGGTCCTTCTTAGTGATTGACCATATGTATGGTATCCCTACCGCTTACCTCTAGTACCGTGGCATACGTTTTGCTGTTCATTTAATGACTTCGGCCCGGTAGCTAATAACGTTTGGGGGTATAGCAAAAGGTAGTGATACAGAAGATATCCAATGTGCAAGTAAAGATGTAACGGGGTCCTTGTCATTCGACCACAGTAATCATGGCTGCGTGCCATGAAGTGGGTAAAGCCTGACAGGACCTAAACGAGAAGTGAAAGATAACGATGTATGATGAACGAACGAATGAACGAATGAGATAATAAAGATATTATCTACATGTATGTACGATGTATGATCACGTGTAAAGAATGAACGGTTTTAATATAAACAAAGTATGTTTATTATAAAACTAGAACTCACTCAGCAACGCTGACTTTTTATGTGTTTCCAGTTGGCAGGTAGCGTTGCTGGGGATGGCACGAGGCGGCTACTCAGCTCTTTTGGGATGGCATTCTCCATTTGATAATGCTGCAACGTCATGCGTTGTGGGCCCATAACGCACGTAACTCATCACATTGCATGCCATTACGAGATTTCTTGAGGATTCCTATAAAAGGGATTACTTAAGAAATCTTCTTTAGTTTTGATAATGCTGCCACGCACTGGAAGTGCGTGTGCATAGCACATGCAACGAAATATGTTGCATAAGAGTGTCAAGAGTGTTCCTTAAGGGTTCCGATGTACGGAATTACTTAAGGAATATTCTTTAGTATAAAAATATAATTTTTATATTTTTGAACTTAATATCTTCTCTAGAGGTCGCTGTATGACCCTATGAGGAGAGACAAAGTAGAGAAAGCTGTATTTTGTAATCATGTCAATTATGTAATGACTTTTATGAATGAATGAGAATGTATATTTTATTAATTCCGCTGCGTTATTTATGATTATATACATTATGTATGTTTTACGTGCGATGAACCACCAACCGTAAGGCGCCCGGGAGCGGGGCCTTACAAGTTGGTATCAGAGCAAAAGTTTAAGTAAAATGGGTAAATTTTCAAAAATAAACCTAAAACTTAAACTAAGAAATGGGACAGAAAGGGGATGAATGCCATCTGAGTAGCTGCGTGCCATCAGGTATTTTCTTAATGATAATCAAAGTTATGTGCGCGTGTAATGTGGTTTATGTGTGCTGTTAGATTTAGATACTGATGTAGTCAGTAAGGGTAATGCTTGGGGTGCGAAAAGTAAAGTAAGTGACTAATCACAACTGGCCACTGTAATTAGCAACTTACTGTACTTGACATAAACTGAGCTATTTCCTTGAATGAACGTGTTGGTATTTGAACCTTTCAGTGTGAGATAGAAGATGGTCGGTGGTAGATCATCTAAAGCCCCACTTGGTGGAGGCAGTGGCGGAAGTGGTGCGGAACCACGAGCCACAAGAGGAAGGCCTAGACAAGAGAAGAAGGTTCCTGAAGAACCTAATACTACTCCCTCGGGGGGAGTGGATGAGAGTGATGATTTGAGGGCCTCGGTGAAAGAGACAGTGATCGAGGAGGTGCACCAAGTCATGCAGACGATCTTACCGTCTGTAGTGACTGAGGTGATAAAAGCTGTACGCGAAGATGAGAGGCGAGGGAGGAATCGAGCCTCAGGGAGGCGACAACAGCAACAAGGGCCGGAAACGGTTCTTTCTGATGATGAAGAAGAGGAGGAGGAGGAGGTCGAGCGTGAGACAGCCCGGGGTTGTGACTACGGGAAATTTATGAGGTGCAAGCCCCCGACTTTTGATGGTTCGGGTACGGCTGCGGATGCTCACCAATGGGTGAGGGAAATGGAGGCGGTCCTCGATATCAGTGACTGCCAGGAGGATAAAAAGGTGAAGTTTGCTACCCATTCATTTACGGGGACGGTGTTGTGCTGGTGGGACAATATTGTCCAGGCTGAGGGTAGCAGGACTATAGGGAAGATGAAGTGGGCTGAGTTGAAAAGGCTGGTGATTGAGGAATTCAGTCCTCGACGGGAAATGGACCGAGTTGAGAGAGAGTTTCTGCAGTTGGAGGCAGGGACGATGACCCACCAACAATACACTGCCAAATTCAACGATATGGCGCGGTTGGTCCCAGAGCAGGTGACGCCGGTGTCTCGAAAGATCAACCGGTATATTCAGGGGTTGCCAGCCGAAATACATTGGCATTTGATTTCCGCTCGACCAAGTACTTTCAGGTCGGCGATGGATTTGGCGGGGAGGTTGTACGATGAGCGAGCTACATTGGTGAAGGCTGAGGGCAGTAAGAAAGGAGGTGGTGAGAAGGGTTGGCAGGGAAAGAGGTTTGGTCGAGGTGATACCTCGACAAGTAACAAGAAGGCAAGGGTAGACGACCGCCGAGTGGTCGCGAAGGGAGCAGGGATGAGGAAGTGTGGACAGTGTGGGAAAGAGCACTCGGGGGAGTGTAAGTGGGGATCCAACATCTGTTTCAAGTGTGGGAGGACTGGGCATATGGCAAAGGATTGCCGAATGGGCAAGTGTTTTAACTGTGGGGAAGATGGTCATATGAGCAGAGATTGTAAGAAGCCAAGGGCTGAGGGCTCAGGGGAGAAGAAGAAGGGAGGAGAAGCACCGAGGGCAAAGGCTAGGGCGTTCACCATGACGCAGGAGGAGGCTAGAACGGACCCTGACGTTGTGTCCGGTACGTTCCTAATAGACCAAATTTTAGCCTCTGTGTTATTTGATTCGGGTGCAAGTATGAGTTTTATTTCTACTACCTTCTATGCTAAATTGCCTGTTAGAAGTAAATGCCTCGATAAGTCCTTTGAAGTAGAAACCGCTATTGGTAAATCCACTAGGGTTACGGATGTGATAGAAGGCTGTGCCATAGAATTAGAGGGCCATAGGTTTGCTGCCGAGTTACATGTGATGCCTCTAGGAGGATTTGATGTAGTGTTAGGGATGGACTGGTTAGCAACCTACGAAGCGAATATCGTGTGCCGAAAGAAGATGATTAGACTAACGGCGACCGACGGAAGTCCGGTGACAATATATGGCGATCGAGTTACGACGATTCTGAAGGTGATCTCGATGGCGGTGGCGGGAAGGTGTATGAGGCGCGGATGTAACGCCTACTTATGTTATGTAAAGAATGTAGAGACGCCAACACCACAGCTATGCGATGTACCAGTGGTGTGTGACTTTCCAGACGTGTTTCCCGAAGACTTATCGGGATTGCCACCTGACCGAGAGATCGAGTTCCAGATCGACCTGATACCGGGTGCCCAACCTGTCGCAAAAGCACCGTATCGCTTGGCTCCGACGGAGATGAAAGAGTTGATGGAACAGTTGCAGGAGCTGCTGGATAAGGGTTTATCCGACCGAGTATCTCACCTTGGGGTGCTCCGGTTCTGTTCGTAAAGAAGAAGGATGGTAGTATGAGGATGTGCATCGACTACTGCGAGCTGAATAAGCTGACGGTGAAGAACAGATACCCTTACCAAGGATCGATGACTTGTTTGATCAACTTCAGGGTGCCAGTTGGTTTTCAAGGATAGATCTTCGATCGGGGTACCATCAACTGAAGGTGAAGGAGCAGGATATCCCTAAAACAGCCTTTCGTACGCGCTATGGTCACTACGAGTTTCTTGTCATGTCTTTTGGGTTGACCAATGCGCCGGCTGCTTTTATGGATTTGATGAACCGAGTGTGCCGACCAATGTTGGATAAATCAGTAATTGTATTCATCGATGATATCCTGATTTATTCGAGAAGTGAAGAAGAGCACGCCGGGCATATTCGGGAAGTGTTGGAAACGTTGGGAAGGGAGAAATTGTACGCCAAGTTCTCCAAGTGCGCCTTTTGGTTACGCGAGGTGCAATTTCTGGGTCACGTAGTGAATGAAGAAGGAATAATGGTGGACCCAGTAAAGGTTGAGGCCGTGATGCAATGGAAGTCACCGAAGACGCCAACCGAGATTCGCAGCTTCTTGGGGCTGGCGGGCTACTATAGAAGATTTATTCAAGACTTCTCCAAGGTAGCCTCACCTTTGACAAAATTGACTCGCAAGGATGTAAAGTTCGTGTGGGGTCGAGAACAGGAGGACGCTTTTGAGGAATTGAAGACAAGACTGACACAAGCTCCTGTCTTGACATTGCCCGAGGGAAATGAAGACTTGGTGGTCTATTTGGATGCATCCTATTCTGGGCTGGGTTGCGTATTGATGCAACGCGGAAAGGTCATAGCCTACGCATCTCGACAACTGAAGACCCATGAAGTCAATTATCCCACGCACGACCTAGAACTAGTTGCGGTGGTTTTCGCGTTGAAGATTTGGCGGCACTATCTATACGGGACGAAGTGCACCATCTTCACGGATCACAAGAGCTTGAAGTACTTCTTCGAGCAGAAGGATCTAAACATGAGGCAGAGACGGTGGTTGGAGCTGATAAAAGATTATGATTGTGAGATCCATTACCACCCGGGCAAGGCCAATGTGGTGGCTGATGCCCTTAGCCGGAAGGAAAGGCCCGAGCCGATTCGGGTGAAGGCTTATCAGCTAATTATGACCTCTGACGTGATGACGCAGGTTAAGGAGTTCCAAGACGAGGCTTTGAAGGAAGATCGTCTTAACTCTGAAAGGATGAGAGGTCTAGTTACAGAACTGGGTGAGAACACTCTTGGTGTTAAGACCCGATTTGGGCGAGCGTGGATTCCTCGGTACGGGGATCTACGTGGAAAGATCATGGATGAGGCCCATAAGACTCGATATTCCATTCACCCCGGCGCTACCAAGATGTACCGAGACATGAAGAAAGACTATTGGTGGCCGGGCATGAAGCGTGATATGGTGGAATATGTGAGTAAGTGCATGACTTGTTCACAAGTCAAGGCAGAGCATCAGAAACCGTACGGGAAGATCCAACCGTTGGATATACCCGAGTGGAAGTGGGAGCACATCACCATGGATTTCATCACGAAACTACCACGTACCCCGAAAGGGTATGATGCTTTATGGGTGATAGTTGATCGATTGACGAAGAGTGCCCACTTCCTACCGATCCGCGAGACGTATTCATCTGAAAGATTGGCGGATCTATTTATCAAAGAAATTGTAGCTCGTCATGGCGTACCGGTGTCTATTGTGTCTAATCGTGACACCCGGTTTACCTCCAAGTTTTGGAAGAGGTTTCATGATACAATGGGGACGAGGCTACACATTAGCACGGCATATCACCCCCAGACAGACGGTCAGTCTGAGAGGACGATCCAAACACTCAAAGACATGCTTCGAGCGTGCGTGATCGATTTTGGAGGAAGTTGGGACGATCACCTGCCGTTAGCAGAATTCTCGTACAATAACAGTTATCATGCCAGCATTGGCATGCCGCCCTACGAGATGTTGTACGGTAGGAAGTGTAGGACGCCTGTATGTTGGAGAGACATTGGGCAGAAGGAACTGGGTGGTGTCGAGGTGGTTGAAGCAACGACTGAAAAGTTAGAAAAGATCAAAGCCTTCATGAAGGCGGCGAAAGACAGACAAAAGTCGTATGCTGACAAGAGGCGAAGACCGATAGAATTCAAGGTCGGTGATCGGGTCATGTTGAAAGTATCGCCTTGGAAAGGAATTATTAGGTTCCGAAAGCGGGGTAAACTGAGCCCGCGGTATATAGGCCCTTTCCGAATTATCGCCCGTGTGGGAGAGGTGACCTATAGGTTGGAACTGCCAGATGAGCTGAGTGGAATTCACCCGACCTTCCACGTATCTCATCTGAGGAAATGCTTGGCCGACGAAGATATGATTGTACCGCTGGAGGATATCGAAGTAGACGAACGACTTAACTACGTGGAGCAACCAGTGGCGATCATCGATAGAAAAGAGAAACGGCTAAGAAACAAAGTGGTTCCTCTTGTGCGTGTACAGTGGAAGCACAGGAAGGGATCTGAGTCTACGTGGGAGACTGAAGAAGAAATGAGACAACATTACCCACATCTGTTCGAAGAATAACAGGTTTCGAGGACGAAACCTAAATAAGGGGGGTGGACTTGTAACACCCGGAAAATTTTCTAATCGAGTCAAGTGATAGTGATGGGCTCGGATGAAAAACCATTTAATAAATATAAAATGGTTGCGGGTATTACACCGAGTTAACCCAACGGGTCACGAGTTTAACGAGTTTGGGGTCCCGGGAACGCCTGGCATATAAATAGATGGATCAGCTGAGCAACTCTCATTTTCACTCAAAAGCCATTCTAGAGAGAGAAAGTGTAGAGAGAGAAAGTGCCGGATTGAAGCTCGGGTGGTCAAGAATCGAAGGCTGGTGTTTGTGGACTCCTAAACTACAAGAATCAAGGTAAGAAACGTATCTAAATTGCTGCATTTGGTGAAAAACCCGAGTTTGGGGTTTTTGGGTTTTAAAGTGGCAAAAATCACCCCAAAACACACGTTTTAGAGTAAGAAAACGTGTAATGAGCTTAGATATAGCTTCCTGGATGATAATCCAAGGGTTTGGGTGGAAAGGATTGGATTTTTGGGCTGAAACGAGCTGATTCGTAAATTTCAGCTCGTTCTGCGAATTTAAGGTCTCGACCAGCGAAACTGTGAGTTCGTCCAGCGAAACTGGAAGGATTTACAGCGAGGTTACAGTTTCGCTACAGCGAAACTACATATTCGCCTTAGCGAAACTATAGTTTCGCTGATGACTATGCCAATGCCCAAGTTGACCTTAGATATTGCGAAACTAGGGAATTCCAACGAAAGTTGGGCGCTCGAGGTAGCGAATCTGTCCAGCGAAACTGGCAGAATGCTGCCCGGCGAAACTAGCAGCGAAACTGCTGATTCGCCCGGCGAAACTGCTGGTGAATTTACGGGCGAAACTACCTGCGAACTTAGCAGCGAAACTAGGCAGAAATTAACTCATTTGAGTGTTAACTTATCTGTAGGCAGTGTAGTATGACCCGCAACTTTAAGGCTTGATTGAGATGCTGCTTGTCAAGCACAGGTGAGTTCTAGGACCCCTCTTTTACTGATTTTAAATGATTTTTGGGGCTGGAACGCATATAAACTTGTTTACTGACGTATGTATGTATGACCCATTTGGATATAATGTTGTGTTATACGTCTAAGGTATGGTTGTGGACTCGACACGTTATATAAGGTCCTAGTATGAGTCCCCACGGTCTTGGAGGGACAGTTAGTGCTACTGCACCAGGATGACGCATAGTAAGTCCCGGATTAGGGAAGGATACGGGAGTAAGTGCCTAGTGCTGATTGATGATGTAGGCTATGTATGTACGAGGTTATTTATGACGAGGATGATGATGCATGTATGATGTTATGTATGATGATGTACGTATGATGTTATGTATGATGATGTACGTATAATGCTATGTATGATGATGTATGTATGATGTGTGTGTTCCTTATGATAATGTACGAATATCTTTCCATGGCTTTACGTATTAATGAACAAACAAACGAAGTATTATGTAACGTAAAGTGAAAGATAACAAAGAGGAACACGATGACGAATGCATGTATTAATGAATGAACGAATGATTAAAAGATGATGAATACATGCATTAACGAACGAACGAACGAAAGATGTCTTGCAAACATTGGATAAGGTTAACGGGTCCTTCTTAGTGATTGACCATATGTATGGTATCCCTATCGCTTACCTCTAGTACCGTGGCATACGTTTTGCTGTTCATTTAATGACTTCGGCCCGGTAGCTAATAACGTTTGGGGTATAGCAAAAAGGTAGTGATACAGAAGATATCCAATGTGCAAGTAAAGATGTAACGGGGTCCTTGTCATTCGACCACAGTAATCATGGCTGCGTGCCATGAAGTGGGTAAAGCCTGACAGGACCTAAACGAGAAGTGAAAGATAACGATGTATGATGAACGAACGAATGAACGAATGAGATAATAAAGATATTATCTACATGTATGTACGATGTATGATCACGTGTAAAGAATGAACGGTTTTAATATAAACAAAGTATGTTTATTATAAAACTAGAACTCACTCAGCAACGCTGACTTTTATGTGTTTCCAGTTGGCAGGTAGCGTTGCTGGGGATGGCACGAGGCGGCTACTCAGCTCTTTTGGGATGGCATTCTCCATTTGATAATGCTGCAACGTCATGCGTTGTGGGCCCATAACGCACGCAACTCATCACGTTGCATGCCATTACGAGATTTCTTGAGGATTCCTATAAAAGGGATTACTTAAGAAATCTTCTTTAATTTTGATAATGCTGCCACGCACTGGAAGTGCGTGTGCATAGCACATGCAACGAAATATGTTGCATGAGAGTGTCAAGAGTGTTCCTTAAGGGTTCCGATGTACGGAATTACTTAAGGAATATTCTTTAGTATAAAAATATAATTTTTATATTTTTGAACTTAATATCTTCTCTAGAGGTCGCTGTATGACCCTATGAGGAGAGACAAAGTAGAGAAAGCTGTATTTTGTAATCATGTCAATTATGTAATGACTTTTATGAATGAATGAGAATGTATATTTTATTAATTCCGCTGCGTTATTTTATGATTATATACATTATGTATGTTTTACGTGCGATGAACCACCAACCGTAAGGCGCCCGGGAGCGGGGCCTTACATTATGGGAAAATTTTTGGTGAATATGTTTATGCCATAGTATTATTTGACACGGGAGCTGATAGAAGCTTCGTATCTAATACTTTCTATAATCACTTGAATGTAAACCCTGTACCCCTAGATGAGCCATATGTTGTAGAAGTAGCGAATGGTAAATCCTTGACCGCATCACAAATCCTGAAAGACTGTACACTAGATTTATCAGGTCATATCCTACCAATAGACCTCATGCCTATTACTTTGGGAAGCTTCGATGTAGTAGTTGGTATGGATTGGCTATCCAAAAACTCTGCAGAAATTATCTGTAAAGACAAAATGATTCGTATCCCCCTACCAAATGATGAAGTCCTGTGTGCGGAGGGAGATAAGACTGGTGTCGTGATGGGAGTTATATCTTACTTGAAGGCTCAAAAGTGTCTTCGAAAAGGACATACTGCTATCCTAGCCTTAGTCACTGACAAAGAGAAGAAGGAAAGGAAGATTGAAGATGTACCCGTCGTCAGGGAATTTCCTGAAGTGTTTCCTGATGAACTGCCTGGGTTGCCCCCTAAAAGAGAGGTCGAGTTTTCAATCGAGTTAGTACCTGGAGCTACACCTATAGCTCGGGCACCATACCGTCTCGCACCTTCTGAATTAAAAGAACTATCTGACAAGCTTAGGGAACTCCTTGATAAAGGATTCATCCGACCTAGCTCGTCACCATGGGGAGCACCGGTGTTATTTGTGAAGAAGAAAGACGGAACCTTCAGAATGTGCATTGACTATCGGAACTGAACAAAGTGACGATCAAGAACCGTTATCCCTTGCCACGTATTGACGACTTATTCGACCAACTGCAAGGTTCGAGCATTTACTCCAAGATAGATCTTAGAAGCGGTTATCATCAGCTGAGAGTCAGAGATGAAGATATTATGAAGACGGCTTTCAGAACTCGATACGGTCACTTTGAATTCACAGTCATGCCGTTTGGGCTAACAAATGCACCTGCCGTATTCATGGATCTCATGAATCGTGTATGCAAGCCTTACCTAGACAAGTTTGTCATTGTCTTTATTGATGACATCTTGATCTATTCCAAAAATGAGCGTGAGCATGAAGAACATCTGAGATTGGTCCTTGAACTACTAAAAAGAGAGGAGCTCTATGCTAAGTTCTCGAAATGTGATTTCTGGCTTAAAGAAGTTCAATTCCTTGGTCATGTGATTGATGCTAATGGAATTCATGTAGACCCAGCTAAAATTGAATCCATCAAAAGTTGGCCTACACCTTCTAATCCAACGGAAATTAGACAATTTCTGGGACTAGCCGGCTATTATAGGAGATTTATCGAGGGATTCTCCAAGATAGCTCAACCATTGACCATGCTTACCCAAAAGGGGGTAACATATCATTGGGGATTCAAGCAAGAGGCTGCTTTTCAAACACTGAAACAGAAATTGTGCAGTGCACCTATATTGTCCCTACCCGACGGTATTGAAGACTTTATAGTCTACTATGATGCTTCTGTTCAGGGACTGGGATGTGTTTTGATGCAGCGAGACAAAGTCATAGCCTATGCCTCAAGACAGTTAAAGGCTCATGAGAAGAACTATGCAACTCATGACCTAGAACTGGGAGCTGTTGTGTTTGCTCTTAAATTATGGAGACATTACTTGTACGGTACTAAGTGCACTATTTATACCGACCACAAGAGTCTTCAACACCTGTATACTCAAAAGGAGCTGAAAATGAGGAAGAGGAGATGGCTTGAACTACTAAACGATTATGATTGTGCCATCAAGTACCATCCTAGTAAAGCAAATATTGTGGCTGATGCTTTGAGTAGGAAAGAACATGTGAAACCTCGTAGAGTGCGAGCTCTACAACTTACCATTCAAAGCAACCTGCCGGCACAAATCTTGAATGCTCAGACTGAAGCCCTGAAAGAAGAGAACATTAAAGATGAAAACCTTCGAGGGCTAGACCAACAGTTTGAAGTTCATTCGGATGGGATACGCTTTATAGCAGGAAGGATTTGGGTACCCCTATACGGGAATCTTAGAAGCTTAATCATGGATGAAGCCCACAAGTCTAGATACTCTATCCACCCAGGTGCAGATAAGATGTATTACGACTTGAAGCTTGTTTATTGGTGGCCAAGAATGAAGGCAGATATTGCAACCTATGTCTCGAAGTGCTTGACTTGTTCTAAAGTCAAGGTCGAATACCAAAAGCCTTCAGGAATGTTGACCCAACCAGAAATTCCAGTGTGGAAGTGGGAAATAATAACCATGGATTTCGTCACTGGTTTACCCAAGTCTCAAACGGGCAATGACACCATTTGGGTTATCGTTGACCGTCTCACCAAATCCGCTCATTTCATACCCATTCGTGAGAAAGACAAGATAGAGAAGCTTGCAAGGGTGTACATCAAAGAAATTATCTCTAGACACGGAGTGCCAGTGTCTATTATCTCTGATCGTGATGCACGGTTTACATCGATCTTCTGGGGAAAACTTCAGAAAGCTCTAGGCACTCGCCTAGATATGAGCACAGCCTATCACCCTCAAACTGATAGTCAAAGTGAAAGAACCATACAAACCCTTGTGGATATGCTTAGGGCTTGTGTTATTGACTTTGGAAAGAACTGGGAAGGTCATTTACCTTTGGTAGAGTTCTCATATAACAATAGCTATCATGCGAGCATCAAGGCGGCACCATTTTAGGCCTTATATGGACGTAAATGTAGATCACCGCTTTGCTAGGCAGAAGTTGGAGATAGTCAACTTACTGGTCCGGAATTGATCTTTGAAACTCATGAGAAAATTGTCCAGATAAGAGAACGCATGGCTGCTGCCAGGGATCGCCAGAAAAGCTATGCAGATAAACGCCGCAAGCCACTGGAGTTTCAGGTAGGAGATAAAGTTTTGCTAAAGGTATCTCCTTGGAAGGGAGTTGTACGCTTTAGGAAACGAGGGAAATTGAACCCTCGCTACGTGGGACCTTTTGAAATTGTCAGAAGGATCGGCCCAGTAGCCTATGAATTAAATCTACCTGCTGAACTTGGTGGTGTGCATAATGTTTTTCACGTATCAAATCTAAGGAAGTGTTTATCCGATGAATCACTTGTTGTGCCTTTAGAGGAACTGCAAGTAGATGAGAAACTCAGGTTTATCGAGGAACCAGTTGAAATCATGGATAAAGACGTCAAACAACTTAAGCATAGCAAGATTCCGATTGTCAGAGTTCGGTGGAACTCCCGGTGTGGTCCTGAGTTCACTTGGGAACGAGAGGACGAAATGATGCGCAAGTATCCCAACCTGTTCAAGAATGTTGCCAATACTTCTTAATTTTCGGGACGAAAATTCCTGTAACAGGGGGATGATGTGACAACTCGGAAAATTTCATGATTTATTACAAATCTAGTATTTTTGTGTTTATACAAATTTGTTTTTATATTTTTATATTATTTAATGATAATATTATTAAAAAAAAAATACAAATAACAATAATAATAATAATAATAATAACAATAACAATAATAATATTGTTAAAAATAATAATAACAAAAATAATGATAATAATAATATTGTTATTATTAATAATAATTTATAAAAATTTATTAAACTTGATTTAATATAGTTCAGGGGGTGTTTATGCAAATCCTGAAACTTGAATTTGAAACTTCTAACATAAAATGATAACTGTTGTAAACCCAGGGACCAATTGTGTAATTTTGTTTAAATCCCAAACCACCCGCCGCCGACCCCTTTTTCCGGCCACATCTCCGGCGGCCTCCGGCGTCTCCCAAAGGCCAAGTTAGGCCGGTTTTAATCCAATCAAACGATGCCGACACTTTCGCGTGAGTGTCTCGAACACATGGGCCACATCAATTTGAATAATCGAGTTGATTAGGTGCGATTACCACTAAACCGAATTATTTCGGCCGACCACCACTACCAAAATGCACTAAACAATAAAAATTATCGAACTGATTGAGCACTCACAATCTTTTGATTATTTATAAACTGTTATCAAGTTCAATTTCACACAAAACACAACACAACACCACCATTGATTGTCATCTTCATTCGCGGACCTGCAACTGATCAAACACCCATATTTGAGTTACAAACCTCTAAATTTTCAGAGGGCTTTTGATCATTAGAGTCACTGGAAACTTCCTGTGAAGTTAATTTCATTTTCATCCACGTTTGATCATCGTTTGAATCTTCCCAAGGCCGCGACCTGTTCTTCGACGATTTGAACATCTCGAGCATCGAAATAGGTAATTGAAGCTACCTACAAACTCGTTTTTATGCAGGGATTAAAAGCCCTATGGTTAATTTCATTATCATAACCGATTCATGGATCAATTTGATCCAAGACCGATTAGGGTTCATCGGTTTGGGGAAATGGGGTTTAACCTGTTTAAAAGAATTCGGGAAGGGTTTCTATCGCGGCTTGTGCCTTTGGTTCAGTGGTTCGGGTGTGGGGGTGTATGTTTGTGGTCACTGGTTCGAACCCGGCCACCAACATTTATTTTTTTTAATCTCTTTTTAGCATTTTAAAAATACAGAAAAATTATTAAAAATTTTAAAAATAATTTTTATAAACTTTGTTCATTTTAGAATTATATAATTATTTCTGGAAATTATTTCTATAAAAACCTTATTTATTTATTTATTTAATTATTACAAATGTTATAAAATATTGATCATAAATGTTACAAATAGCCATTTTTATAAAAATAGACTCTAAATAATAATGTAAATTATTAATTTATTATTAGACATTATATTATCTGTAATTATGGATAAAAATGATTTTATAAATTAAATCATAAAATCATACTAAATAATACATGATTTACTGAAAATCATAAATAGATTTTTAAATAAAATTATAACATAGATTATTACACATAAATAATGTTTATACATGATATAAATATGGATAACATAATTAATAATTACATAATTTATATTATTTATTGAACATAAATCTATTATGTTATGATTATTAATTATTGAACATAATTAATAATTAGATAAATTATATTATGTTTTATCATGTAAATATGTTATAATTTAATGATATGTTATTATTCATTATTTATACATAATCTATGTTCAGTTATAAAAACATTATCATATAAATATAATGTCTAGATAAATTGTGTCTATTTACAAAATCTTACAAATTAAATATAAATTTATATTTAACGTCTAAGATTTATTTGGAACATAATGATATGTTAAAAATCATTATTAAACTAATTAAATATTATGAAATGTAAATCTTTAGTTATTAAAGAATTAACAAAATAACTAAATGATTTAGTTATATGTTTATAACAAATCCCCGAAAACCAAATCCTAGATCAATTGAACACCAGGTTCAATATCTAACTTATTTAGGTTTTGGATTTGTATCTGTTTGCTGACGTGAAATATAATTCCTTAGCAGGAATTTACTAGGTTGTCAACACCACACAAGGACTGAGGTGAGTTCATAACTATTCCCCTTTTTAATCATTTAAATATTTTGGGGCTGGAATACATGTTGTAATTGAAATTACAAATTATTTTTGTGTATTATATTAAATAATAATTTGGTCACATTTATGATTACATATGGTTATTATGAAAATCCTTCTCTGTATACTGGACTATAAATAAGCAGGGATCTTTTGGATAGTACTATCGGGGAGTGACTTACCCCCACAAAGGTATGGACATGTGATCCATATCAGATGCACAAGGATCTTGTTGTCATTTGGGATGACTGTTTCTGTAGTGAGAAGGCAGATGTGCACTTTATAGTTTGCATTATAGTTCCACATACAACCCATATGAGGATAAATGTAAAGGAGGATTTGCTCCCTCTGATTTGAAATTATTATGATAATATAATATACACATGAAAAGGATATTAAACTATGGTACATGGACAAATCCTATGTGAAGGACTTGTTGGGCTTGTACATAGTGGGTATGTGGGATAGCGGGTTCACCTAAATAAAAAGGGTTCCGACAGGCTATTCATATACCGGTGAGTAAATTAAACTCACACTTTTACAGTAAATCCTAATTAAGGATAATTGATGATTTATCATTATGTTTTACTTACCTATGAACTCACCAACCCTGTGTTGACACTTGATTTACATGTATTCTCAGGTATCTATTAGGAGCTTATGGACACGCACGTAGGATCATATAAGAGCTCAAGATACATATTGCTTAATATTTGAGATATGAATAGACGTATTGTTAACAAACAATTTATCTTTTGCTTCCGCTACGCATAATATTTATTACTCCGATTATCAATGTAATGATTAGCTAAAATCTATCATATAGACAATTGCATCTCATGTGTGACTACTGTGTTCGATCCTGTTTGCTCACCCCTCCGTGATAGATTCCAGACCCGAAATTTGAGGGTGTGACAGATTGGTATCAGAGCCACTGGTTATACTGAGTTAGGGATTGCATCTAGCCTATAGCCACACACAATAGTTGCACAAAGTAAATTGCCTTAGTTAGAGATAGAATAGGATTAAGAAGTTATATGCTTAAACTTAGATAGTTGTGTTCCTAAACATAACTTTGACTCTTTGACTCTTTGACTCTTTTCGATAATTCCTAAACTTATTCTCAACGACATGTGGAATCTACACTTATCATCGTGCCTAAATCAATTTTTTTTAAATTCGTCAAAGTCTGTGTCTTACAACTTGAAACATGTAATGCTGGAAGAGCGTGATGCCAGTATCTCGAGGTGTTCTGTCTAGGCAAGGTATTCGCATAAATCCAAATCAACCGATGGACCTGTTTACGTTACCTGGGAACCCTTGGGATGAGTATCTGCTTATAGGTACGCATGTCTTCAACAAAGTTGTGATTGACTCAATACTTTGATTAGTCAACGTACTCGCTTTGATTTATGAATCAAACGATTACACCTGGAACATCTCATTGCTATTATGCCAAATTCTCGACTGTCGTTTTCGTGTTGAATAGCTCGTATTACCCAATTTCCATGAAAATTCTTAATAATCTTTCAGAATGACTTCTCGTCAAATCCATTCACGGTCTAGAAACTCTGGCTGTAAGATTTCTGCTATTGTAGCACGTGAAGTTACTGCGATCATACACAAGTCTTTAAGGCAATTAGGTCAAATTACCTTGATATGTTCCATTCGGTAATCTAAGCTATGCTTGTCCTAACCTAAAGCGAGACTTGTTTCCTTAGTACTCGTGCCTTGCCGAATTTAATCGAAAAACCCAGTTTTCTTAAATTCCCATCTGTCCTACAGTAATTGTCCATACTTTGAATATTTAATATAGAATGTATCTATTGAATATATCAAAGTGTGAATTCTCACCAAACAATTTCATGATAGATGGACGCACCAGCGGGCAGAGGCAGAGGTAGATGACGCGCTAGAAGAACTGTCCTAACAGGGATGACTCCTGAAGAAATACAATCCTTGGTCAATCAAGGTGTTGCTGCAGCCCTAGCCACTCAGGCTGCTCAGAGTGGTCATCACAATTCGTATAAAAAGTTCCTAGACTGCAAGCCATATATCTTCACTGGGGCAGAAGGGGCCATTGGGCTCATAAGGTGGTTCAAGAAATGTGAATCCATCTTCGCTATATCTGAATGTCCCGATGAGAGTAGGACCAAGTATGCCTCCAGAGCCTTGAGTGGAGCTGCACTCTCGTTCTGGAAGACAGAAGTTTCAAAATACAAATACGCACCGGCTCGCCTAGGACTTTACCGACATGCCAATTAAAATACAAATACGCACCGGCTATCACTTTATCATTACTTTATCATTATTGTTATTTATTACTCTTCTTTATCCGTCAATTCTCTGTCACTATCGGTGCCTAGGCTCGCCTAGGACTTTACCGACATGCCAATTAAGGACTTACTGTCGTACCCGATCAGGCCATTATTGTCATGCCAATTTAGGACTTACTGACCTGCCTGTTCGAGCATACTTTATCACTTTATCACTGGTGAGGGTACAACGAATGCAACCCTCCTTTATCAATTGCTTGCAAGGCTTTACTTTATCATTTATCAAGGTACATGTTATGGGCCTCATAACCTTTCTTTATGTTTCACTGTCGTGTTTAAGTTATACATAATATAACACAACACAATACCTAATAAGAAGCAAACTCTTAGTCTAAGCATTCACATTTCATCAATCATGAGAGATAAACCAGATAAGTGACCCTCCGCGGGACAGCGGGGGTTCGGGGGCGGCAGCCCCTGATAGTGGGGTTCTAGGGGCGGCAGCCCCTAGTGGGGTCCAAGGGGCAACGCCCCTGGCTGGGGTCGGGCTGCCAGGTCAGCGCGCCCGAAAATTATTTTGAACTATTTAAAGGGCACATTTTTCTTTAGGAAAATTTATTTTCTTGAATAAAGGTCTTAAAGACCGTCATCATAAAAGTATGTAATTTAGTATGCATATCACCCCAAAACATTGAAAACGGGTAAAGGAGGGGTCTAGAACTCACCTGAACTCGTCCAAGCAGCTTAAATTTCTAAGTCATTTAGGCTATAGCCTGAATGCTCTAGCTGCACGAAAGTTAACATGCAAAAACGTCATTTTCTTCATAGTTTCGCCAATAGTTTCGCTGTAGCGAAACTGCAGTTTCGCCTGCAGTTTCGCTGGGCAGCACTTCTGCTAGTTTCGCTAGACAGATTCGCTGCCTTGAGCGCCCAACTTTCGTTGGAGTTTCCTACTTTCGAAATATCTAAGGTTAGTCTAAGTACTTAGCGAACTTATCAGCGAAACTGTAGTTTCGCTGCAGCGAAACTGTAGTTTCGTTGGAAACCCCTCAGATTCGCTGTATAACTAAGCAGTTTCGCTGGATGAAATACTCAGTTTCGCTGGATCGGGGTCCAGTTTCGCTGGATGAATATAAACTCAGATCCAGCCCATTTTTAACCCAAAATCTTAACTTTTTACGTCCAAATCCTTGGTTTACCTTCCATGAAACCAAATCTAAGCTTTTTACACGTTTTCATACGTAAAAATTCGACCTTTATGTGTTTCTTTAAACTTTTCAAAACCCCAAAACCCTAGAATCCGGGTTTGATCTACAGAAGGCCTTAGAGGTCGATTCTTACCTTGTTTTGTTGCCCTTTTCTTCAGATTTGATGTTCAAATCTCCCAGAACTTCAATCTTTCCAACTTCCAAGCTCCAAATCTCAAGTTTCTCCACTTTCTCTCTCTACTTTCTCTCTCTACGAATTTGGTGGCTAGGGTTTGAAATGGTGAAGATGGAGCTGTTCATGCATGTTTAAGGGCTGATTAGGGCTCTTAAACCCATTAAGCCTAGCCCATTAAGACTAATTTTATCCATAGCCCACTAATTTACCCCTTTATTTCTTAAATTAACCCTTAAAAGCCCGTTATTATTAAATGGCTTGTTTCGGGAAATTTCGGGGCGTTACAGTAATCTAAGCTACGCTTGTCCTAACCTAAAGCGAGACTTGTTTCCTTAGTACTCGTGCCTTGCCGAATTTAATCGAAAAACCCAGTTTTCTTAAATTCCCATCTGTCCTACAGTAATTGTCCATACTTTGAATATTTAATATAGAATGTATCTATTGAATATATCAAAGTGTGAATTCTCACCAAACAATTTCATGATAGATGGACGCACCAGCGGGCAGAGGCAGAGGTAGAGGACGCGCTAGAAGAACTGTCCTAACAGGGATGACTCCTGAAGAAATACAATCCTTGGTCAATAAAGGTGTTGCTGCAGCCCTAGCCACTCAGGCTGCTCAGAGTGGTCATCACTATTCGAATAGACGTATTGTTGAACCTTAGTACTCATATAAGAGCTCAAGATACATATTGCTTAATATTTGAGATATGAATAGACGTATTGTTAAGAAACAATTTATCTTTTGCTTCCACTACGCATAATATTTATTACTCCGATTATCAATGTAATGATTAGCTAAAATCTATCATATAGACAATTGCATCTCATGTGTGACTACTGTGTTCGATCCTGTTTGCTCACCCATCCGTGATAGATTCCAGACACGGAATTTGAGGGTGTGACAGTTCAGTCGTACGATTGAAGTTCATCAGCATGACTAGTCATTCATTCGACTGTTTGTCTATTCAAATTCTTGTTTTGAGCAATAATAAGTGTTAAACATCAAAATTATGCTCATTACACTTAGAACCAACCGATTAAGCCTATTGTAACCTTAATTTGATCATTAAGTTCAGGTTTTAAGGTCCATTAATCCTATTAAGGTTACTTGTACTGTTAGGTCATAATTTGTGCCCATTTTGATGATTTGACACAGTTTGTTCGATGATTTCTCTTGTGCAGTACCTGTATGATCGAAAGCAAACGTCAGAACTATGTAATCGAAGGTTCAAGTGATTTTGGGAAATTTTGGCCGAGGTTCGTCTATATCGTACGAATAAAGGGGGCGATCTGGGTGAATGAGCGACTGAGGGTGATTCCTCTAGTATTTATACTAGGGCAACCTCCAGTCATGCGACTGAGCTTAGTCGCATGAATTAATCGTGCGACTGTGCCTAATCGCATGGTTGAGTCGTACGACTGTGCTTGACTCGTACGGTTCACCTAATCGTCCATCTCCAATCGTACGATTGAAATTCATTTGGATGTCAAACATAGTCGGTCTTTTTCAATCGGATGATTGGGCTCATTCGCATGGTCTAATCGTACGATTGCACTCATTCGTATGCTCCATTCGTACGACTGGATTATACTTATCATTCAGTCGTGCGACTGGGCTATACTTGTGTCATTTTGACCATTTTACCTACCGACACTTAGTTTTACTAAACAATAACCAAGACATTTTGAGCAATTGTTCATCTCAGACATGACACTTTTAGATTAAAACCTATTGATCACCTCAGACGTGATCCATTTATCCACCCGATCACCTCAGACGTGATCCATTTATCCACCTGATCACCTCAGATGTGATCCTTTTAACCTTTCAGAAACAATTTGTTTAAATAAATGTTAAGCTCATTTGATGACATTCACAGAGAACAATACGCACAGTCCGACACTGACACACTATACAGATAACTAGAAAAGTTTGAAAGACTACGAACCAAATAAGCATCTTTTTGTAATTTTTGTTAGTGCAGGTCAGAGTAGCCTATTAGCATTGACATCCATTACTTGGAACCTTTTTATCTGTATTGAACTTTAAACACTTGCATAAATTACTTATCACAGTTTTTCACTCATCTAAGACTTCTAAGTTCTAACTAGGAATCATGCTTGATATGATACGTAACATCCATTGATTTTGAGCATCAGATGAAGCAGGCACGACGATTTTCAGTATACTTGTCCACTTAAATCCACACACAGACTTTTGACACGCATCAGTGATTAATTAGATGAATTAGGTCAACAAGTGTTTATGTGTTCCACAGGTATATGGTAATCAATCTTCCTCAGGAGATTTTTGAGCGGTCTTGGGACTTAGAAGATTTGGTTCTAAGAATTTTCAAAGAGATGCTAAGCCTCAGGTCAGTGCCATCGCACAGCAGAGAGGCGCAAACAACAATGAATTCTTAGAACGGATAGGTTATGCTAAACCTCAGGTCAGTGCCATCGCACAGCAGAGAGGCGCAATACCTATTCTCTTCTTAGAGCAGTATATTTGAATATACATTTTTTTTTTTCAGTGACATTTGTCATCTTTTGCTCTGTTTTTCAGGTCTTTGCTCACATTTGTGGCATTTGCTTGCTCCTCACCCCTTATTGGAAATTGATTGATTGTGCAGACCAGGGATACCATGAGAACTCACAACTTGTTAAATTATTTAAGTTTATGCCAAATCACTGATGATGTCTACTGATCTATTCTGTTGAATCTACCGACACACCGTCTAATGCACTGGCACCACCCTAGGTCTACTTTCTCCGGGTAGTACAATACCAACCAAGCGTACTATCATTTTCCCAATATGTTAGACCTAGACTTCTCTGATTTATAATTTTCTGTGATTTTATTTGACCTTGACAAACAGAAACTCTTTTTGGTGTTCCAAGTAAGGCGACGTCTGTGTACTATCACTTTCCATTTTGCTGAATCACATTTCCAGTCTTTCTGTCTTTACCTTTTCAGCTTAACTAACATTCCCCCCCCTTTTTTTAAGTAAATAATTACTGACCATAACCTAATCTCCCCCTAAAATTCTAAAACAGAAAATCTTTTTGTGTTTATGGATTTTTATATGACAAGGAAATTAAAAGACATAAACTAAAATAAAAATAAAAATAAAATTAAACATGTGTTGGACTACGCGTCTGTGTCTTCTGAGATAACGTTACCTTTCTTTTTAACACCGTTGACCTCTAACAGATAGAAAAATCTGGGTTTATCAAAGGCTTTAGTATAGAGGTCAGCGCGTTGAAAATCTGTATTAATTTTTATCACATCGATTAAATTCTTTTCAAAACAGTCACGTATAAAGTGATATTTAATTCCGATGTGTTTGGTCTTAGGATGTTGGGCCGGACTTTTAGTTACTGCAATTGTAGCAGAATTATCAACAAATATAGGAGTAGAAGAGAAATGCAAACCGTAGTCCCGCATTTGCTGTTGTATCCATATGATTTAAGAGCAGCAGCTGGCGGCAGCAACATATTCGGCTTCACAGGTAGATAGAGCAACTGATGTCTGCTTCTTACACTGCCAAGTCACCAATCTCCTCCCGAAAAATTGACATCCTGCTGACGTAGACTTGTAATTCATTGTGCAGCCTCCATAATCCGAGTCATTATACGCCGTTAGCTCAAAGTCATCATCATAAGGATACCACAACTCCAGTGTTGGAGTACCCTTCAGATAATGAAAAATCCTCTTCACCCCAATCAGATGATTTACTTTGGGTTTCGCTTGATATCAGGAACACAAACATGTGGCATACATGATATCTGGACGCGAGGCAGTGAGATACATGAGAGATCCGATCATTCTACGATACATGGTGGCATCCACTAAATCCCCATGCTCATCAGGTGCCACATCATGATTTGTGGCGAGAGGGGTACCGGCAACAGTGACGTTTTCCAAATCAAACAGACTCAGAATGTCTCCGACATACTTAGTCTGATGTAGAAAAATACCGGTTGGTGTTTGATCCACCTATAATCCCAAGAAGAACTTCATTTCTCCCATGGCACTCATTTCAAACTCTGCCTTCATCACAGATTTGAATTCTTTGCACAACTCTTCGTTTATGGAACCGAAGATGATGTCATCCACATAGATCTGCACCATAAGCAAATCACCATCCTTTTCTTTAATGAACAACGTGCAGTCAATCACACCCCTGCGCAAGCCGTGTTTCAGCAGATGGGTGGAGAGCTTCTCATACCAGGCTCGAGGAGCCTGATGTAGCCCATACAGAGCCTTGTCTAACTTGTAAACTCTATCCCGATGATAAGGATCCTCGAATCCCTCTGGTTGACTGACGTACACTTCCTCACGGATTTCCCCATGAAGGAATGCACTCTTCACATCCAGTTGATAAACTTTGATCTTCATGTATGATGCGTAGGCAAGGAATAACCGAATTGCTTCCATTCGTGCCACTGGTGCAAACACTTCATTGTAGTCGACTCCCTCGACTTGTCTGAATCCTTGAACAACCAACAGTGCCTTGTTTCTCATAACAACACCTAGGTCATCCTTCTTGCACTTTAGTACCCATTTGGTACCAATCACTTTCACGCCTTTTGGCCTGTCAACGAGTGTCCATACTCCAAGTTTCTTGAACTGTAGCATCTCTTCTTGCATAGCATTGACCCAGGCCTCATCTTTGAGGGCGTCACTGACGTACTTAGGCTCGATTTATGAAACAAAACATGAGAAAGCCCCATCATTGACGTATCCCTTTTCCATGACTGAGTTGATTTCCTGTCTTCACACCGGATTGAATATCCCTAATGATAGACGTGGGGGGATGATTCACACTGATCCTAGTCACTGGTGTTGTAGGAACAACAACTTCAGAATCCAGGTTTATGACTACTGGTTCAGTATCCGGATTTCCCAATGCCGGTTCAGCAGCTGACGAGCCAACTTCTTGATTTACATTATGCTCAATGTCTGGTTCAACTGCCTCTTCATCATCTGATGAATCATCACTCTCATCCTGAGCAGGAGTTGAGGAACCTGAAGCACCATCTGCAGGTGTCGTGTTGCTTGAATCCAGATTTGGTGTATTTAGAACATCGTACATCATCTGAGTAGCAATCTCATCATCTGAATCAAGCTGAGGAAGATTAAAGGATTTGAAAAAGCCATTGTAATCGAAGAATGACGATGGACCTTTTCCAGCAGGGGGTGGTGTATCTTATGTATCCTAGAAAAATCCCTTGATCGGCTTTCTCGCTAAACTTGCCTTCCTGAGACTTCTTCAACAGGGTACATGGAGCTCCAAATGGTTCCAGATACTCCAAATTAGGTTTTCGCTTCTGAAGCAACTCATAGCAAGTCTTGCCATGCCTTTTGACTACTAACACCCGGTTAAGAGTGTAGCAAGCATTTGCAACTGCTTCATTCCAAAACTGTACTGGAAGCTTAGAATCTGCCAACATTGTCCTCACAGTCTCGATCAAGCTCCGATTCTTTCGTTCTGCAACTCCATTCATCTGTGGCGTGTATGCTGAGGTGAACTGATGAACAATTCCCTTCTCCTTGCAGAAAGCATCCATCCACTGATTCTTGAACTCTGTTCCATTGTCTGAACGAATCTTCCTAACCTTCAGGTTGTAGAGTGACTCCCGCGTCATGACTAGCACCTTGAATGATTCAAACGTTTCTGACTTAGCTTTCAAAAACATCACCCAAGTAAAACGTGAGTAGTCATCTGTGACTACAAAGCAGTACCAGTCTCCTGCTATACTCTTCGTGCTTATAGGACTAAATAGATCCATGTGCAGTAGCTCCAGGGGCATCTCTATAAAATTGACATGCTTGGTCTTGTGAGATTTCCTGGTCTGCTTACCCTTCTTGCATGAGACACAAAAATTAGGAAGTTTGAAGTTCTTGACAGTAACTACATCAACTAAGTTGTTATGAATCAGATGATTCATCTTCCTATGATTAATGTGTCCCATTCTTCTGTGCCATGAGATGGATTCCTTCTCTGTTGCTTTGGATAAGAAACACTGAACTGTAGACTCAGAGGAAGAAGCATTAGACATATCCAATACATATAAATCATTGTACCTGGATGCTGACATTATGACCTGCTCCTCTGGAATCTCCATCTCTTTCTTCAGTGTGTAACACTTGTGATTGTCAAACATCACTTTGAAGCCCTTGTCACATATCTGAGACACTTTGTTGAAAAAAATTGACTTTGTCGAATCTTACCATTGCATTACCTACTTCGCCTTGAGCGGTAATGTATCCTCCTTTGTTACCAGCAAAGGAAACGTGTCCCCCTTTAATTTGTTTGACATTGAAAAGGAGAGACTTATTTCCTGTCATGTGCCTGGAAGCTCCGCTATCTACAATCCATGTATTGGTAGAAGCACTGTAGCGGAAAACCTGCACATAATTGAAAACAATTAGTTAAGGAGGGGCACCCAAGCCTTAACTGGCTTGGGTTTCCCAGAGGCATCACACATTATGAACTCTACCCACTGTCCTTTGTCAGTTGGTGGGACCTCAACCTTCAGTTTATCACTGCTATCAGACACATCAGACATTTTAGCTTTCCACATACCATCTTTATGAAAGATTGTTTGTGATAGACAGTTGATTGATTAACAGTTTGAACCTTTGGTTTAGTTTCCAAAACTGGTTTCACCTCAGGCATCACAGACTTGCCAATGACTTGTCTGTGTTGTCTGTGGTGTTGAGGAGATGTGTAAGACCTAGCAGGTGTGTTAGACCTAACAGGAGTCTTAGATATCTGTTTTAGGAACTGAGTAACTTCTTTGTCCAGTTCAATCTTAACCCTAGGAGTCTGATAGCGGGGACAACTAGAAGATATGTGACCTCGTTTACCACAAGCGTAACAGGATCTCCTTTCAAAGGGACTAGGAGATCTCCTGTGGGCTGGGGAGTAGACCTTAGGTATGGGCTCTTTGGTCTCGGTCTTTTGATGTTCACCTTCCTTGACAAACTTAACTTGTTTAACATTATGACTTAATTGCCTTAGAAGATGAGTGTTATCTTTCTTAACCGGTTTAGTTTGAGTGGTTTTGGAAATCTTGGATTGTGTGTTAGTAGACTTTGAACCCAACCCAAGAGATGCTTGAACATTCTCTTCCACCCCTTTTTCAGTAATTTCATTTCCAGTTGTGCCTGATGTTGAGGTTTTCTGATCAGCACCTGAAGAAACAGTTTTAACAGATGTGTCCGGGTCACTAACTAGAGGAGTTGTCACCACATGATCTTTAATTGGATTATTATTGATTGGACGTTGTTTGGTGTTCAATAGAATCTCATGCGGTGGGGGCACAATTTTATAACCCAAACCCTCCCCGTTGTTGCGTTCCTTAACCAAGTTTTTCAAAATATGTGAGGAGCTCGCAAGACTATGAAGTTTTTGTTTTAAAGACTCATTTTTAACTTGTAAAACTGCTTTATCCTTTTTAGTTTCTTCAATGGTCTTTAAATAGAATTTAATATCATTCTCTTGGTTGAGTCCAACAACTTCAGTCTCTTTTAATTGTTTCTTTAATGCCTCAACCTTCTCTTTGTAACTGCTTTCATTTTGTTTTAAAACTTTGTTAGCCTCTGTGCATAATTTTAAGTCCTTTACTAAGTTATCATTATGATCTAATAACCTAGAAAATTTTAAGTCAATGCTTTCCCTAAATTTTTCACATTCAACACAAGCATGTTTAGCAAACAGTTCATCTTTTGATTCTACCTGTGCAGATGTGGACGTCCCGGCCATGAAAGCATTTTGAGACTATGGTTGTGCTTTAGATTCAACATTCATCTCATTCTCAACAATTTGGTTAACGTCAGCTAAAGTCTCATACATTTTAGAAGTATCAATCTCAGCTGAGCTCTCCCCCTCACTCGCTGAGTCTTCATTCAAATCTTCAACTGATGCTATGTTGGCTTCACTATCAGATAAGAACCAGAAGGACCAATCCTGTCCTTCATCACCTTGAGCAACCATAGCTTTGGAGTCACTGCTTGTTGGAGCTGTCTTTTTCTCCTTATCTTGTTTGTTGAAAGATGAGAATGGATTCCCGTTGCCAGTTTTGTTTGGTTTGACACATTCCCTCTTGAAGTGGCCTTTTTCTCCACAGTTAAAGCAAGTGACTTTGGACTTGTCAAACCCAAATGTAGTATCTTTGGTAGCCACTAGATTCTGTCCCGTCTTTTTCACAAACTTCTTAGCCCGTCGCACAGCACTTGCTAGAGCCCACATTATATCCATCCGTTCCAGCTCATTCTCATCCACCTGCTCGTAGTCTTCATCAGCCAGGTGGCAGTTTCCAATCTTCCCGGCCACTAAACGATCATAGGAATGAACTACCGAAGCAAGTAGATCCATGTGCTCCTTTGCAACTTCCACAGTTACTTTTCCTAAATTTTCAGTCATTAACTTCGTTGATTGAGTAACTACAGGACTTTGTAAAACCCCAGATGCACCATGTGACTCACTAGCAGATGATGAGCCTTGATCAATAGATTGTGATGCATTTGACACAAAAGCAGTTTGTAGAGGAGCGCTGGAGGTTTTGGAAGTAGAAGTAGAAGTAGGAGTAACATTGTAGAGTGATGGATCTTGAGTGTAAGCTCCTTTCTTCGTTCTGTACTTATGTCGGACCTCTTCCTCTCTTAGTTTCAGGATGAAGTCATTAATATCCAAAGTCTCCAAAACTGAGTTATACTGTAAAGTGGAAATAAAGGAATCCCACTTCTCTGGTAGACCCTCAGCCAAGCTTGCAACTTTATCTTCTTTATACGTCTTAACCCCATGAGTGTGAAGTTCACTCATCAAATGGTAGAAGCGATCAATAATCTCATCCAAGCTTTCATTCCCAATAGACGAGAAGTTGTCAAACTCTTTCTTCAACGCTTTAGCCTTCAGTGACTTAAGTGTTGAATTGCAATCATATCTCTTCTCAAGAGCTTCCCATAACTTTTTGCTCTATTTGTGCTCTGAGTATTGGTGGAAGATGTCTTTGGGAATCGACTGTGTCAACATTGCATAAGCTTTCTTTTTAGCATTATAGGCAACCTTTTGTGCATCACTTAGTCCACTTAAAGTCAACGGTATTCCATTAGCACCAACAAGCATGCTATATTCAGTCTCAATCGAGTTCCACAAATTGGTATCCACACCATTTAGATGAATTTCAAATCTTTGTTTCCACTGAGGAAATTCATCAATAGACAGTAGTTTAGGTGGTTTATTGTGGTTTCCAATTTCATTTTCTAGTAACAGAAGGTTCTGAATCTTAGAGTCCTTTCCAGCTGAGAAGGCAAAATTTTTGGAGTCCATTTTGTCTTAGTTTAAACTTGAAGGCTGAACTGTTTGGGCGACTGGAGAGTACAACTGAGAGGCGACTGACACAAACAGTGTGCGATTGAACTCAATCGTACGACCTGACAGGCGATTATGACACTTGAGCGACTGGACAGACCGACTGACTCAACCGGGCGATTGAACAAGCGACTGAGTTCAATCGTACGATTGAACTAGGCGACTGGACTTCAGTCGTACGATTGAGATAATCGTGTGACTGAGACTGCTGAAATTGAGGTTTTTCACACACTTTGACCTAAAACGCAAGTTTTTACACCCTAGACGGCTAAAACTCAAAAAGATTGAATTTTCAGAATGTGCACACGTAAAAACTTGATTTTGAGCAGAAAGAATGGATCTTTTCGCTTAAAAACGTTGACTTTTTCAAAAACAAGATTGAATCCATGAAGAATCAAGAGCCAAAGCTCTGATACCACTTGTTAGGACCGATCCTGTCCTTACGGAGTACTAACTGATTCTACGTTAAACCAGATCAAATAGTGCGGAATCCTATTTGATTGGGGATCCAATCAGGGAAAACGTTAACAAGATCAAATCTAACGATTAGAAAATGTTAAGAACGAACTAGGAATGATCTGAAACGTTTTATGAACTTGGAAGGGACGAACAGGGCGCTCTGGGTCGACTAGGGTTATAAATATTCGAAGTGTTACATTTTTCCACGAATTAAGTGGTATTTATAGGTTATAGCTCTCATTCGTGCGACTGAGCCAAGCGGCTGGCTCAGTCATGTGACTGAGTCATACGATTGGTTCGTTCGTATGACTGAGTCAGTCTTATGACTCAATCGTGCGATTGACTCAATCACCTGGTTCAGTCGTGCGATTGGCCCATTCGCATGGTCCAGTCGTGCGACTGAATCAGGATACTTAGTTAAACACATTCTTAAACCTTTAATGGTTTAGAACTATGTCTAACAACCGTAAACCTATTTAACATTGTCATATATTTGTGTAACAATAAATAATATAAATAGATATAACATTAAACAACCAATAAACATATATAGAAGAGTTTCTCATTTGTATTGATCAAACATTATATAAGTGTTACAAGAAAAGAAAGTCTATTACATTTAAGCTCACTAGACTAGAACTGGGGACATGTGTACCAACAATTGTTTGACCGATAGCTTGAGTTTGGTTGTGATGTTGATTGGCCTGGGGTGTTCCTTTGAAAGCTATTATTGTTTCTTCTAGGAGCATTGCATTCTCTTGAAAAATGGCCAGTCATACCACAATTGAAGTATTTGACCTTGGATTTGTCATATCCAAGCTTTGTATTTTCATTCAAACTCAGCTTTCTACCTTTTCTAAAAAACTTCTTTGCTCTCATTGCTATCATAGCCATTTGCCATTGCAGATCCATTTCTTCCACATCATCTGGATCCATTTCCTCCAAGTCTTCTTGGATCAAGTGGGCAGAAGTGAGTCTGCCTCCCAAGTATGCTTCAAAGCTTGCAACAAAGGCATTGTAAGTAGCCTTTTGCTCTTCAGATCTTTGGTCTTCATACAAGCTAGTGGGAGTGGCAGTAAACACTGTTGGTTGGGCTGATGTTGATGGCTTGTTCGTTGATGGAGCAAAAATGAAACTAGTTGTCTTCACTTGATCTCTTGAGGACAGAAAATCATCATCTTTAGTAATGAAGGCATTTTCCACTGAGTGAGTGTCTGATGGAAATTTATATGCTTTAACAACTCTAGGTCCACCAAGGTTCCTGCTCCTTTCATCAAGTTCAAGAGCTTCAATTTTGGCTATCATGATGTCCAAGGTGGTACTCTCTAGATCAAGAGTGTTCTTAAGCATGGTAACATTTTGTTTCCAGCTTTCAGGAAGGCTGTGAAGCATTTTCTTGTTCAACTCCTTGACTTTACATGTAACCCCCATAATCTCTAAATCATTCACCAGCTGCATAAATCTATGCAATTGTTTAGAGATTGACTCCCTCTTCGAGTGATAAAAGGTTTCATATTGATTAAGAAGTTTGTCCTTATTAATTTCAGCCACTTCACTGCTTCCTTCGCACATAATTAGCAGTGTATTCCAGACAGCTTTAGCAGTTCCATACTTCTCAAGCCTTTTCAGCATATCCATTTTCAGTGCTTGAGTTAGAATGGAATAAGCTTTGAGATCAATTTTTGTCTTTTTGCAATCATCATCATCAAGAGTAAGATCCTCTATGGGTATTCTTGAGGTTTTGTATAGAGCAGCCTGATTAACAGAAAGTGTCACTGGAATGTGAGGCCCTTTGCATATGAAAATCCAATAGTCCGGATCTACACCTGTAATGTAGTTCATAAACCTAATCTTCCATTGCTTAAACTCAGATTTGTGTTTAAGCATAGGAGGTTTAGGAGTATGACCAAGTTCAGAGAAATTATGTAAATCCATGTTAGTAAGCTGTTTATAACTTGTTTAAGTACTAATTAGGTTGATTATTAAGTCCTCCTAGTCTAGTAAGTCCAAAAACAGAATGTTGTTAGAACTTCTTTTGCTCAGTTTTTGCTTTAGTTTCTTGTATAATTTTATGTTGAAGTTACTGTTCACATATCTGTTTTTAGAGGTTGATGATGAATGAACAGTGACCGTTGAGGTATTTCAGCAGGTATTCAACTTGTATGTTGGATAGAGGTAGTTGAACACTCTATCAGTAACTCAATCATTAGATTAATCGAGTTCAACTTAGATCTGAGCAGATCTGAAGAAGAACCGAGAGCCAAAGCTCTGATACCAATTGACTGGGTGTGAGAATGATATTCTCTGTTATTATGAAACAACAAGGATCGAATATGATGATTGAGTCAGTGATTATATGGCGGAATCATACAAACACAGAACATTGAATGCAAGAAATACTCATAAATGCTTCTTTGTATTGATTAAGCTGAACAGTTACAATAAATGCTAGGGTTTGAGCAATATCCAGTAACCGGACAACTTGGGGACAAAAGACAGATATTCGGATTGTCTGAGTTATCTGAAAGTATAGAGTCTAAAGTCTAAAGTCACCTCACATACGAGGTTGTCTATTCTATTTATAGGCTGACATGAAGCCTTTACAAAAAGACTAAAATACCCCTATACATAATCTAGTCTAAGTACAAAACGTCTTCATCAGCATTTGTTTTGTTCATCCGCATTGACTAATGCGGATGTGTTGAACTCCATCAACATTTGTTTTTCTTTAACCGCATTAGTGTTTGGTCATCAACATTGACAAATGCGGATGAACAAACACTTAGCGCATTTGTTGCTGAATATCCGTATTAGTTAATGCAGAAGAGTAAATCCTTGGCAGCATTTGTTCGGCTGTCCGCATTTGTTAATGCAAAAGAACAAGTACTTGTCAGCATTTGTTCTTTGGTCATCTGCATGTACAAATGCAGATGGCCGACACTTGTCTTCTTTGTTGATGCAGATTCTTCATCCGCATTGGTTCTTAGACTTGGGGAGATTCCAGCAGAACAACCATCATCCACTACTTGAATTGGCATGTATGATCCTTTCATGGTCCAACAGCTCGGAATTAATCCGATCCTCCTTTAGAGCTTCGTCCTAAAACTCTTTGGCATGTTTCATCACGTCAGCGGTCATGACTAACTGATAAGCCTTCACCCGAATCGGCTCGGGTCTCTCCTTTCGGCTAAGGGCATCAGCCACTAGGTTGGCCTTACCGGTTGGTAATGGATCTCATAATCATAATCCTTAATAAGCTCCAACCATCTCCTTTGTATCATGTTGAGTTCCTTCTGCTTGAAAAATACTTCAAGCTCTTGTGGTCGGTGAAAATGGTGCACTTCGTCCCGCCCAAGTAGTGCCTCCAAATATTCAACGTATAGACCACAACCGCCAACTCCAAATCATAAGTGGGGTAGTTAGATTCATGTATCTTCTACTATCAGGATGCATAGGCTATAACTTTCCCCCGTTGCATTAGCATGCAACCCAATCCCGAATAAGAAGCATTCGACTAGACCACAAAGTCATCGCTTCCTTCGGGTAATGTCAAGACAGGAGCTTGCATCAACCTCGTCTTTAACTCTTCGAAAGCTTTCTCCTGCTCTGGACCCCATATAAACTTCACATCCTTACATCTCAACTTGGTTAACGGAGAAGCTATCTTAGAGAAGTCTTGGATGAATCTCCTGTAATAACCCGCCAAGCCAAGAAACTACGAATCTCGGACGGCATCTTTAGAGACTTCCATTGCATCACTGCCTCAACCTTCACTGGGTGTACCATGATCCCTTCGGGATTCACCACGTGACCTAGAAACTGAGTTTCATGCAACCAGAATGCACACTTGGAAAACTTGGCGTACAACTTCTCCCTTCTAAGCGTTTCTAGCACCTCGCGAATGTGACCGGCATGTACCTCCTCGCTCCTTGAATAAATCAGAATATCATCGATGAACAAAATTCTTGATTTGTCCAACATCGGCCGATACACTCGATTCATCAAATCCATAAAAGCAGCTGGCGCGTTGGTTAAACCAAAAGACATCACTAGAAACTCGTATTGTCCATAACGCATACAAAAAGCTGTCCTAGGAATATCCTACTCTCCACCTTCAGTTGATGATAGCCACATCAAAGATATATCCTCGAGAACTAACTGACACCTTGAAGCTGATCAAACAAGTCGTTAATCCTAGGTAATAGGCACTGATTCTTCACCGTCAACTTGTTTCGCTCTCGGTAGTCGATGCACATCCTCATACTACCATCCTTATTCTTCACAAACAAAACTGGAGCACCCCATGGAGAGATACTCGGTCGAATGAACCCCTTGTCTAGAAGCTCTTGCAACTGAGTCATCAGTTCCTTCATCTCAGATGGAGCCAGACGATATTGCGCCTTAGCAACAGGTTCGGGACCAAATATCAGATCAATTTGGAACTTGATCTCATGGTCCGGTGGCACACTGGATAAATCCTCTGGGAACACGTACAAAAAGTCACGTATAACCGGTACGTCTGATAGTCGTGGCACTATCACATCCACATCCTTCACGTAGGCCAGATAAGCACCACATCCATGCCTCATACACTTCTCTGCCACCACCATCGAAATTACTTTCGGGACCGTGCGAATCCTATCTCCGTAGATTGTCACTACACTCTCGTCGGGTTAAACCAATCGAACCATCTTCCTACGGTACATGATACTTGCCTCGTAGGTTGCTAGCCCATCCATCCCTAGGACTACATCGACTCCACCGAAGGGCATTACGAATAACCTAGCAGAGAACCTATGACCTTCTAACTCTATTTCAGACTCCTCTACCACATCAGAAATCCTGGTAGACTTACCAATAGTAGTTTCTACATCAAAGGGCTCATCAATCTTTCTACTCCTAGCAGGAAACTTATCATAGAAGGTAGCAGAAATGAAACTCCTACTAGCACCAGAATCAAAAAACACAGAGGCACAAGTTTGGTTCACTAGGAATGTACCTGACACGACGTCTAGATCCACCCTAGCCTCCTTCATGGTCATAGTGAATGCCTTAGCCTTAGCCCTCTGCCCCTCTTTCTCCTTCCTAGTCTCTTTCCTTGCCCCGGAGCTCTCGACCCTTGACTTCTTGCAATCCATACTCAAGTGCCCCTCTTCACCGTAGTTGTAACACTTTAACCCTCTACAATCCTTCGCCCTATGGCCCTTCTTCCCACATTTAAAGCAGAGATTTGATCCTCACTTACATTCTCCTACATGCTCCCTCCTACACTTTCTGCATGCCTTCTCTCTCCCCATTAACACCTTTCAATCATCAACCCTCATCTTCTTACCACCAGCCATAACACCACCACTGTTGAACCGCTTCCCATTCCCATTGTTCCACTTCTTCTTCACCTCCACCATGACCACCGCCTCTCGCTCCTCATACAATCTCCCCGCAGATCGACCACTGACCTGAACGTACCTGACCGGGCGCCGATCAGATGTCTGCGGATATCCGTTGACATACCCTGAATATACCTCTTAATCTTTCGTGACACGAGCGTCTCCTGATCTAGCACCAGCCTTGCCATCTCATTGAATTTCATCGTATATTGCTAGTGTGTCATGGTCCCCGCCTCCAACTGTAGGAACTCCCTCTCAACCTTATCCAACTCCTTGTGAGGACAAAACTCCTCAATCACCAAAATGTTTAGTTCTAGCCACCTCATCTTGCCAATGGCCCTGCTACCCTCAGCCTGGACAATGTTGTCCCACTAGCAAAAGGCTGAATCCATAAACAAGTGGGTAGCAAACTTCACCTTCTGAACCTCTCGGCACTCACTAATATCAAGTACCACCTCCATCTCCCTCACCCATCGATGAGTAGTAGCAGAACTACCATTCCTATCAAACGTCGGGGACTTACACCTTTGAAATGCCCCATAGTTACAGCCCGTGCAGTTTCCTGCACAGCTTCTTCCGACTTATCATCACTTGAGACAAACATCTCAGCCTCTGGTTGCTCCTTTCCACCTCTCTCGTCATTCCCTCTCTCAGCGGTCTTCTTCCATTCCTCCTCATTCTTCTCATCCTCCCTCACAGCTCTAACGACTTCAGTTACCATAGATGACAGAATTGTCTGCATGACCTTATGAACCTCCTCTACTACTGTCTCTTTCACTGAGGCCCACAAGTTAGTTTCTTATCACTACCTTCTTGGTGATGAATCTCGGGCTCCTCTGGTGTCTTTTCAGCAGCTCTGGCCCTGTTCCTCTTTACACGCGGTCCAGCGCAACGTCCACCGCATACTCCACCTCGTGAGGCCTTTGATGATCTACCATCGCCATCTCTAAATGCTATAAGATTTAAAAACCAACACGATCATTCAAGGTAATAACTCAGTTTATGTAAAGTATAGTAAGTTCCTAATTACAGTGGCCAATTATGATTAATCACTTACTTTACTCTTCATTCGCTAAGCGTTTCCCATCCAAACTACATCGGTATTTAAACCTACTAAGAGCACATAATTCACATAACAGGACTACATAATTCCTTTTCATCATCACACGTAAAACGTTTACATGTAGACGTGTAGCTACTAGGACTGGCATCCCTTCCCTTTTTGCCCCATTCTCAGTTTAAGCTTTATGTTTTGAAAATAATTTACCCAATTCTCTTAAACTTTTTCTCTAATACCAACTTGTAAGGCCCCGTTTCTAGAACTCTTACAGTTGGACATTAATCGCATAAAACATTTAAAACATAACATTTGCAGCGAAATTTAAACATTTCATTCATATAAAAAATCACGTCAAATATTCATATTGTTATATTTACATCTCAAAATCATATTAACACGATAATATTCTCAAAATGCGGATGCCAGTCTTGAATCATTTTCCAGTAGCTCATGTATCCTTGCCTGCACCTCCTCAGCATCAAACAATTACCTACCAACTATTATGCATACAAAAGTCAGCGACGCTGAGTGAGTTCTAGTTTTATAACTAAAATAATTTACTTTCGTATAAACATATCCTTTACATTCGTTCATGATCATACATCATACATACACCTTGATAATAATAATTTATTATCTTTTCATCATCGTTCGTTATCGTTCGTCGTCATTCGTTTCGTACGTTCATTTGTTAATATCTTTTACCTTCTTACGGATCCTGCCTTATGCTAAACCCCCAATATTGTGCACGAAACTAGTGCTTTATCGGGTTTGTAAACAAACCCATAAACATTGTGCACGAAGCATAAACATTGTGCACGAAGAATAAACGTTGTGCACAAAGTGTAAACATATAGGCACGAAGCCAATTCATTGGACACGAAGCCAAACATTGTGCACGACACGGGTTATAGTATCGGGGTAGCACAAGGATCTCATCATTCATTACTTTCGTTTCTCATCATCGTTATCTTTCACTTTTGTCACATCATACTTTACTTATTCATTCATACGTATTAAGTAAAGTTACATCGTAAATTGTATAGTTTTAAAAACTATTACATCATAGAAAGATAACATATCACAAACATCACGATAGGTCGTTCGAAAGCATTCCATACATCAATTTCATCTTCTCGCGTGAAAACCTGACATTTCACGCGAGAACAATGCATCACTCAAAACCTGCACTTTTAAATATCTAATCGCGCGAACACTCAATCTCTCGTGCGATAACAATGCATCACTCAAAACCTGCATTTTTAAATATCATCAGGTCACGCGAGAACTTCTTGTCGCACGACAACATCCCCTCGTGCGAGAACTATACTTCTCGCGTGAGAACCTTTCTTTCACGTGAAACCTGCAGATTCGAATTTCCTAACGTACAACTTTAACTACTAGCGTGAAAACTACATGTTTCCCACCCAGTTCTCTAACTTTTCGCATCCAAGGCTGCCTAACGTGCCTACATGCCTAACATCATAAACATCATCATTCTAGGCATAAACAAGCATTTTCAAATGTTATAGTATGCATAATAGCCCCAAAACATGAAAATTTACGTAAAAAGGGGACTAGAAACTCACCTCGCGAAGTTTTAGCTCAAACACGACCTTCCAGGAGCCTTTAACGAACGAAAACTACACGACCACATGTTATATTCATCAATAATCGTTCCTTTGTACATAAAATGAGTTATTACACTAGTTACACACCTTAACACTTCGTTTTTTCACTTTCTCTCTCTAAACCGTCATTTTCTCTCTCTAGCAGCAGCACTTTTTGCATAAGTGAGTGCCAGACATGTGTGTTCGCAACTATTTATATCCCAACTCAACTTTTCGCATAACCTCTCACGTGAGAAGTACCTTTCGCGCGAGAATATCCTTTTGCGCGAGAACTCCTGTTTCACGCGAAAACTTCTTCTGCCTTTCTTTTTCTCAAAATTTTCAGGAGTTACACCCGAAGACATGGACAATTTACAATGTGTTCATCAGAAGAACTGGAATCTGAAAACAATAATCGTTGAGGAGTTATATAGCATTCTTAGTGCCTACTAAATGGAGATGGATGCTGATGAAGAATCACTTGGTAGATCATCAAACTCCTCAAAGTCATCAACGCTTATGGCACCTATCCAAGAAGCCTACCATTCCAAAGCTTATCAAGTTCCAATGGTGACTCACTAAGTACCGTGATCACCTATTTCAATTGCTGAATTTCAGTCCTCACCATCATTCAATAGACAGTATAAACATCCTTCATCATCTTTCTCACCAACTACCCATAAAGCTTAGCGCTTCTGAGTGAGGAGGCCAACTTCTTCCAACTCTCTAAAGAAGACTGAATGCATCCATTCAGATGATCTTGAAGAGATGGACATCAACTATCAAATAGCCATGATCTCCTTTAGGGCTAAACATGTAACACTCGAAAATTTATTAAGAAAAAGAAAAGTAAGTAAGAAATGAGAATTTACACAAGTGGAGGGACAAAAGTGTAAAAGGACAAAACTATATTATTATTATGTTTAAAGTGGGCATGGCCGCCCACTACTCAGTTCCATCAAACTGCTTTCAACATTTTAAAGAGAGAGAGAACAGATCTTCCATCGGTTTCTAGTGAGAATAAGAAAAAGAAGTTGTGAAAAGGTATGTTTTTCTTGTATTTTGCAAGGTTTCAACCAAGTTTCAGCCTTGTGACCGAGCCTTATATGTGTACGTGTGTTCGGTTGTGTGTGTTTTTGACATGTTTAGGTGTTAGAACTCTTTGTGCTTGCGAATTTGAAGGAGTTGTGCTCAGAAGCATTAAGAGGTGAGTTCTAGACCCTTGTTTTCTTGTGTTTTAAATTTTTAGGGCTGAAAATGCATGTTAAAAATGCTTTTTATAGTTCATGTATGAATCCGTATGTATTTATGTATGTGAATGCTTGTGTTTAAGGTTGTAAGTTTTTTTTGATGCTTAGAATAATAAGTTTATGTTGAATGTATGTTAGAAAGTAGGTTGGGACTAAAAATGGTTTAGAAATTTGTATAACGGTTGGCCATGCGCCCAAACAGGGTCCATACGCCTAGAAATTTGGCATAGAAAACATAAGTGTATTTCATGCGCCCAAATAGTTCCCATGCTGCTAAGAATTTGCCAATATAGCCTAAGTGTTAACCCATGCGCCTAAATAGTGACTCATGCTCCCAGATTGCCCACGCGCCTAAGTGTTGATGCACCTAAGTAGGGCTCATGCGCCTGCATAGTGGAAATGCGCCTAAGCAGGGCTCATGCGCCTGCATAGTGCTAATGCGCCTAGACTGTTGACTGGGTTATGAGAATGAACTTCTCTGTTGTTATGAAACAACAAGGACCGAATATGATGATTGAGTCAGTGATTATATTGTGGAATCATACAATCACAGACATTAAATGCAAGAAATACTCATAAATGCACTGTGTATTGATTAAGATGAACATTTACAATAAATGCTAGGGATTGAGCACTATACAGTAACAGAACACCTTGTGGACAAAAGACTGAATATTCTGATTGTCTAATGTTAGTCTAAAGTCAAAAGTCACCTCACATACGAGGTTTTCTATTCTATTTATAGGCTGACAGGAAGCCTTTACAAAAGACTAAAATACCCTATACATAATCTAGTCTAAGTGCAAAAGGTCTTCATCAGCATTTGTTTTTGTTCATCCACATTGACTAATGTGGATGTGTTGATCTTCATCAGCATTAGTTTTTCTTCTATCGCATTAATGTTTGGTCATCAGCATTGACAAATGCGGATGAACAAACACTTAGCGCATTTGTTGCTGAGTATCCGCATTAGTTAATGCGGATGTGTTGTTCCTTTGTAAGCATTTGTTCGGCTGTCCATATTTGTTAATACAAAAGAACAAATACTTTTTAACATTTGTTCTTTGGTCATCCGCATGTACAAATGCAGATAGCTTGTCTTCTTTTTTTGATGTAGATTATTTATCCGCATTGGTTCTTGGACTTGGGGAGATTTAGCAGAACAACCGTCATCCACTACTTGAATTGGCATGTATGATCCTTTTAGGGTCCAACAATACTCTCCCTAAGGATTATACAGCCTAGGAACTTCATGGTTTTTGTGAATGAGGTTATGAGGATTCTGTTGGGTCTTGATCAGTAGGAGGAGATGAAGCAGGAGCTTTGATCATGTTGGAGAATTGTCTTGCATCAGCCAACTTTTCTCTGCTTAATACATGGATCTTCATTTGGCTCATAGTATGAATGGCTTCAATGGGCAGCTTTTTTGTAGAGATAGGCTCCCCGAAGGACACAGTTGACATCCCATCTCTGTGATCAGTAGAGATCCATCCACATCTACCTCTAGCTTCATAATATTCACAAATTGCAAAGGAGTCTTCTTCCTCCTCCTCTGCTCTCTCTTGTGTAGTATTTTGTCATAGGCCCGTTAGGTTTGTTAGAACTTGAAACATAGTTTAACCATTTAAACTTTGTAAAAACGCAGAGGAAGTGAACATTATAACATGGTTTATAATCTGAAATTTCAGGTTTTATATTGATGTTATAAGTTATAAACAAACCCAAGAACAAAAGGATCTTTAATATGTGAATGATGCTAGCTATGGTAACACAAAACTACACATTATGGACAGCCATAAAGAGGCTTCCATAAACTACCTTTGAGCAGCCTAAAGGGGTCAAAAATGGATGAGGAGGATGATGATGTCTTTGAGCAGCAAGTCTTCAAAGTAGAAGACCTCAAACCGTGATACCCACAAGCCCTCCAAACACTTACTTGCTAGGTAGTATGACACCAAGTCTTGTCCCTCTTCTTGAAACCGAAAATCAGCCAAGAACAACTTCAACTTCAGCCAAAATTTTTGAGTTTTAGGAGAGAAGAAGGAGAGAAAACTTCTTTTGCATGTGTGAGAGAGAAAGAGAGTGTTGAAGTTCTAATGATGGAAGAGTGTTGAACTTATTAAGTCTTGCAAGAAACAAGACTAAATGGGTGTTCCCAAGGCCCCTTGGGCGGCCGAGTTTTTGGGTGTTCAAATGGGTTTCCCACCCATTTAATATTTTATAAAATCACACTCTTTAAATCATTAGAATTATAAAATTAAAGCCTAGTTTAATTTTATAACATAACACATTTTTATATGTCATTATTTAACCAACTTAAATAATGAAACAAATAAACATCTCATGAACAAATTATCCATATAATGTTGTTCTATCACAAAAGCAATTTTTAGAAAACCAATTTTCTAAATAGGTGTCAATATTTATTGTATGATCTTATCAATAAATAAATGTATGTTGGTGTTTGTATAGCTTGTTATTGGGTATGACCTGACTTGGATCATAACGTACTAACCACATCAATCTTGTATGTGTCTTGGGCATATAAGATCCTACAATATCCCACTTGCACAAGATTCATAGAAGATTGATGCAAGCAGTGAATACCACCTAGCAACGGTTTACTACCCTTAATACGTATGACTAAGTGCCATTCAATAACATCATCCTCTTCAAGTACCATACTTGAAATGTTTTAGGTGAATCAATCATCTATCCTTTTGTCACAGATGTCATGTTAAATCCTAGAGACACAGAGTGATCATTCTCCATTGATTTAACTTTATTAGGCCTTAGACATCTTACTCTCAACGAATAAGAGGGACAAATCCCTTCTTGACTACATACGTCTCTCACAATTACCTTATATCATACCTGAACTCAGACTTAAGTACGTCATATTTCAGAACAGCGAAGAACTGAGCCAAAGTATAATATTTGGTAAATATCAAGACCCAATATGTATCTCAGGTCAGAGGATACCTAAATGACGTTCGCCTTTACTCAAATTTACTAATGATCAATCAGGAAGATTCCATGTAGTAATATTTGAGATGCAGGTCAGTCCAATATTTGCATCCTACAAATATCTATGAACTCTGGCAGCAACCAATTGCTCTATATTCATCCTTATGAATATCCACCAATCCAAATTCATAATAATCTTACACTCATACTTGTTCCCACAAGTATGAACGACTACGAACATTTAGAGTAAACAATTTACCCATGGATTAAACATGCTAAATTGGAACATTTGTTGAAATATTATAATCAAATAATTTTATTCAAGTAATAAGATAGTTCCAAATATCCTAATACAAAATTACAGATCAAATCCAATCACTAGATTATCGAAGTCCCATGGCGCAGGCATGACCTTCATGATTTGCCTTTTCTAGGAGCTTCGTGAGAGGATCCACAATATTTTGATCCGTGTGAACTTTGTGAATACATATCTTTCCTTTCTCAACTTCATCTCGTATGTAGTTGAATCTCCGCTCAATGTGCCTAGTCTTTTGATGAGTACGGGGTTCCTTGATTTGAGCAATCGCACCCTCATTATCACAAAAGATCTCTAGGGGGTCCTGAATGGAAGGGATAATCCCTAGATCGGCAATGAATTTCTTCAACCGTGCAGCTTCTTGAGCTGCCAGTGAGGCGGCGACGTATTCAGATTCTGTACTTGATAAAGCCACCACATCCTGTTTAGAGCTCTTCCAAGAGACTGCTCCTCCATTCACAATGAAAATGTATCCCGATTGTGATCGTGAATCACGATCGGTTTGGAAACTTGCATCCGTGTAACCTTTTACAATGAGTTCCTCATCACCAGATCCATAGATTAGGAACATATCTTTAGTCCTCCTTAGGTACTTAAGTATGTTCTTAACAGCCATCCAATGACTGTTTCTAGGATTTTGCTGGTATCAGCTTGTCATGCTTAAGACGCATGAAACGTCCAACCGAGTGCATATCATTGCATACATGATGGATCCAATAGCAGATGCGTATGGGATTGCCTTCATGTTATCTTGCTCATCCTTTGAGCTAGGACATTGAGTCGTACTCAATATCGTTCCTCTTTGAATAGGTACCGTACCTTTCTTAGAGTTCTCCATCTTGAACCTTTTCAAGATCTTATCAATGTATGCACTTTGATTTAAACCAATCAACCTCCTTGATCTATCCCTATCGATCTTAATTCCCAGAATATAGGCGGCTTCACCAAGATCCTTGATGGAAAAACAACTTCCAAGCCAGGTTTTTACACCTTCCAAGGTTGGAATGTCATTTCCAAATAGTAGTATGTCATCAACATACAATACTAGGAAAGTGATAATGCTCCCACTAGCTTTCTTATATACACAAGCTTGATCATCGTTTTTGATGAATCCAAATTTAATTACTTTTTCATCAAAATGGTGATCCAAATTCTTGATGCTTGTTTCACTCCATAGATTGATTTCTTTAACTTGCATACTTTGTTAGGATGTGTTGGATCGACAAAATCTTCAGGCTGGACCATATAGACATCTTCCTTAAGATATCCATTCAGGAAAGCGGTTTTGACATCCATTTGACAAATCTCATAATCATAATGAGCAGCTATGGCAAACAATATCCTAATAGATTTTAGCATCGCAACAGGTGAAAAGGTTTCATCATAGTCAACCCCTTGAGTTTGAGTGAAACCTTTTGCTACAAGTATAGCTTTATAAGTATCCAAGTTCCTATGCATATCGATTTTCTTCTTGAAAACCCACTTACTTCCAATTATCTTGGAGTTAAGAGGTGGTACAACCAAGTCCCATACTTGGTTGTCATACATGGATTGCATCTTAACGTTCATGGCTTCAAGCCATTTGTCACAATCCAAATTGGACATTGCATCACGATAGGTGGTTTGTTCATCGGAGTCTACCACATAGTATCCATCTACGAAAAATCCATATCTCTCAGGTGGATTACTAATTCTACCAGATCTGCGAACGTTTTATGTATACTGATCAATCACTTGATCATTCTCAACATCCTCATGTTGAGTGCTAGTGTCAACCAAACGTGCATCGGTTTGTGGTTCTTAATCCTCCTCAAGGAACTTAGCTTCTAAGAACTCAGCTTTCTTCACAACAAACTCCTTTTGTTCCAATGGATCATAGAAATAATATCCCATAGAATTTCTAGGATAACCAATGAAGATACACTTAGTGGAACGGCTTTCTAGCTTGTTTGAGGTGGGAGACTTAACATAAGCCTCACAACCCCATACTTTTAAATATGAAAGTGATGGAACCCTTCTATGCCATATTTCAAAAGGTGTCGTTTCCACTTTCTTGGTTGGGGCCATATTCAAAATACGGGCCGTAGAGAGCAGAGCAAAACCCCAAAATGACAGAGGTAATGAGCTTCTAGCCATCATAGATCGAATCATATCCAATAGAGTTCGATTTCTCCGCTCGGACACACCATTATGTTGTGGTGTTCTCGGTGGAGATAGTTGTGAGACAATCCCACAACTTCTAAGATGGTCCCTAAAAGCATCATTTAGGTATTCACCTCCTCTATCGGTGTGAAGAATTTTAATTGACTTATTGAGTTGATTTTGTACTTCATTTTGAAAGATCTTGAACATTTCAAAAGTTTCATCTTTGTGTCTTAACAAGTACACATACCCATATCGACTATAGTCATCAGTAAAGGTAATGAAGTATCTTTCATTGTACCTTGTCATAGGTTTAAAAGGACCACATACATCCGAATGTATGATACCTAATAAATCCTTTGCCCTTTCGGCTTTGCCACTAAAAGGTGCCTTGGTCATTTTACCTTGTAAACAAGACTCACATACATCAAATGAATCACATTCACTTGCTTTTAAAAGACCATTCTTTTGTAGTGTTTGTATTCTTTTCTTGTTTATATGACCAAGACAGCAATGCCAAAGGTAAGTGTCACTCAAATCCGATTTGAGCTTCTTGGTACTAGTTTGGTACAATAAGCTATCATTCAATGTATTTTCACAAACCAATTCATAGATACCATTGATGGGAATAGCTTTAAAATAAAACATGTCATTCATAGTAACATGGATTTCATTTCCAATAAATGATTATACATATCCAAATTGTTTTAATAGGGCTACAGAGATAATGTTCCTAGTCAAACTAGGAGCATATAAAACATTATACAAAATTACTTCCAAACCATTTGGAAGTTTCAAGATGTAGTCACCACGGGCTTCAACTTGAACTTTAGCCCCATTGCCCTGTAGAGGCTAACATCCCCTTTGTTGAAGTTGCTACTTCTTTTGAACCCCTGTAACAAATTGCAAATGTGAGTTCCACATCCGGTATCAAATACCCATGTGTTAGAGGATATTATGTTTAAATCAATATGGATCATGTATATTGTACCTGAGGTTTGCCCGGTATCCCTCTTTGCTTTCAACTCTTGGAGATGGACAGGACAATTCCTTGCCCAATGTCCAATCTCCCCACACTTGAAGCATGGGTCATTAGTAGCAACCTTTTACTTCTTCTCTTGTGGTTTGGGTGGCACCCTTGCCACCCCATTCCCCTTTCCCCATATGGGTCCCTTACCCTTGGCAACTTATGCCTTGGGTGCGGGATGAGGCCTTTTCCTGTTCCCACCTTCATTGATGGTGAGAAAGGGTAAAACCCTTTTACTCATGGCCGCCTCGACCATTTTGAGCATTAAGTGAATCTCACCAATGCTTTTGTCCCAAGCATTCATGTTGTAGTTCAACACGAACGTCTCGAACTTCTTGGTAAGGCCATTAAGGATCAAATCCATGGCCAATTCCTTCAAGACGGGACAATTAAGCCTTTCGAGGCGGTCAATGTGGCTTTTCATCTTAAGTACATAAGATGAAACCGATTGGTTGTCGCCCATACGACATGCATGAGGTGCTCGAACCGTTTCGAAGCGCTCAACCCTCGCTTGCTGTTGGAATGTTTCCTTCAGCTGGGTTATCATGTCATAAGCTCCGTGATGTTCATAGTCCTTTTGGAGATCCGAAGTCATGCTTGCTAGCAGGAGGCAAGACACTTGGACGGAGTCCTTAGTGTACTTTAGCCAATCGTTATAGGCCTCCTCATCATCCTCAGTAGGTTGATCAGGGATGGGGTCGTCTAAAACATATGATCGTCTCTCTTGCTTGAGAACGATTCTCAAGTTTCGATACCAATCAATGAAATTGTTATGATTTAGACGATCCTTTTGGAGAATTGCTCGTAAAGACTGGGCGGACGTAGATGAGTTATCATGATTATCATTATTGGTGGCCATCTATAAAATTTAACAAAGATCAATTTTAGTATTTTTGATATTACTATTTTTAATAATTAATTAATGCCTTTTAAGGTCATTTTCATATTAAAATCTAGAACCCAACATTACATTTAAATTGTGGTTAGGTGACCTTTATCCCACGATTTAAATTAATAAGGTGGTCAACGATTGACGGTTGCAACCATTTGCAACTTCTAGAGGTATGGGATCGACTTGAAACATCATATGTAAAGTCCGCATGTTAATCCCATCAACACCATTTGGAAACCATATTGTAGGTGATCCATTTAACATGGTTTGCAAATCAAGTTACCCTACTTGCACACACATGTGAGTTTTCCAACATAAGTGGTTAGGTGATCTTTATCCCACAAATGTGGTATCCCCACCTCAAATCACAAGTTCCATCAAAATGGTTTGGTGACCTTTATCCCATTAAGAGTTTCCAAGTGACTCAAGTGTTGTGCAAAAGGACGGTGTTAGACTTCTTATCAAAGAAATTTATAGTTTTCATAATCTTAGTTTAGAAAACTCTATGTACCTTATATTTGCATGCTTTCAAATACAAGGTACCCTATGGTTCACTTTTAATAAAAACTCTTTTATTAAAACCATTAATCCTTTGAATAACCTTTTATTAACCACTTAATGATAAAGAACCATCAATTTTCAGCTTGTTAAGTTTGTTAATGAGTTTGTAATGCATGTCCAAATATCAACCAAACAATCAAACAACAAACATTCAAACAAGCATAAACATATAAACATGAGTGCATAACCATAGCCACTAAGTTGACCACACTTGTTTGCCATCACAAGTGTTGTCATAAAGTCTTTCTTAAGGGTGAAGATGACACATCAAAATGTGTCCATGAACTCCCACTTGAATCCATATCCAAATGCTTCAAGGTCCATGTCTTTCATGTCCATCTTTGGGTCTTCATCTTGTGCATCTTCCTTTTACAAAAAATTATATCCTAATACATTTTTCTAATAAAAGAAACGCACCTAATATATTTATTGCATAACCAAATGAATAAATAATCACAACCCAAATAATAAACATAAACATTACAACCCAATTGAATGAATAAAACAACCATTACAATCATCCAAACAACACAAGGCCAAAAGCTAGGTTATGCACCATAATAAACAATGATCATATCATCCAAAACAATAATGAAACCCAACTAAAAACGGCGAAATTTCAGCCAACATAAACTGAAATTTCGGGTTTTATTTTGTCCAAACAAATAAACAATTTAACATACTTGTCTTTCAAAGTTTAATCACAAGCATGTGTGATATAACTTTGAAAGTTTGAGGAATCATAATACATGAACATATCAGCCCCTAAATGGGTTTTAAAGTCCCTTAAAATGAATTTTCAAGAACAAAACAAGCTAGCTATCCACATAACCGGCTCTAGATGCCAATGTTGGGTTTGTTAGAACTTCAAACATAGTTTAACCATTTAAACTTTGTAAAAACGCAGCGGAAGTGAACATTATAACATGGTTTATAATCTGAAATTTTAGGTTTTATATTGATGTTATATGTTATAAACAAACCCAAGAACAAAAGGATCTTTAATATGTGAATGATGCTAGCTATGATGTAACACCTCTGAAATATCGCCCAATTGGAAACCTCAAATTGTTATGAAACTTAATAAAGGTCCGAATTAAGGTGGGCTTACAAAAGAAAACTTGGAAAATGAAACTAGCCTTTTTGGGCCCAATAAGGGCCCGAACTTATAAACAAGGCCCATTTAAGGCCCAAATACATGTTTACGAACTAATTAAATGAGAAACCATGAAACAATGAATTATTATGTGATTTGAAATAATTATGGAAAGATCCAAACTAAAAACAGATTCTGAACCCATACAGGGTAAAATTCGGCAATTTAACGCGTACTAACGTCTGAATTCCATCAGAATTTCTTATAATGGCTTGTCACCCAATCATAATCATTGTTGATCTTAACAATAAAGCAAATAAGGCTTGCTAAAAGATTTTTCATCAGACATGCATAAGCAACAGAAATACGTAAGTGAAACGCGAATATTCATCTAATCATTGTTTATTATCATAACATATTAAATTGGTGAGTGATATGTTGTCCGGAATAAATGCGTTCCGAAACGCATCCGTGACGTGGATCGATCTGGAATTAGGTCACGACCCGAGAATTGGACAGATAAGGTTATAACGCGACCGGCATGAGTAGTTAACGCACAAAATATCACTTTAATACTTAACTGCATATATTTTGATACCAAAATGATAATATTAATGCTTATTCGATAAAAACGCGTAAAATCATTAAACGTGGTAAATACGTGTTAGTTTACAACCCCGTTCAATTATTCGGTATGTTTTTAATACGATAAAACTTATAATCTTAAAATGTTATTACATTTAATAATTAGAACTAATATGAAATGAAATTTAAAAGTTACAAGAGACGGTTTCAGACGCGACGCAAACTAACCCGTTAACGAACCCGTTCTCTTAACCCCCACTATATAAGCAACTATTCTTCCATTTTTAGGGTTTTTAGAATCAAAATTTAGGCAAAGAAGAGAGAAAGAGGGAGAGCCAGCCGTAACAACCCCCCCAATTCGAACCCCGACCGGATTCCAGCCACCTGCGACGGTCTCCGACGAGCGACATACCCTACTCCACTCCTCTCTTCTTTCCGAACACGATGGAGGCGTCGGTTTTAACTGAAACGCAGTGGTGATGGTGTTGTAGAACAGATTCAGAGGTGGTGCTTGTGCAGGATACGATTGGGGGCTATCACGATGGTGGCTTTTCTGCTGATTGCAATGGTGGCCATCGGTGAAGGTTACTGCAGTGGTCGTGGTTGCGGCGATCGGGCGTGGTTGCTGTGGTCGTAGTGTCGATGGTTACAGCTGATCCTGTGAACCCCACGGTGGCGAGTGGTGGTGTTGTCATGGTGTTCCCGCACCATTGACGACGGTGATCGAGGTCGTGACGGGAAGGGGGTGTCCGAAGGTGGCCTGGACCCGCCCCACTGCCTTCTCTCTCAGTAAGGTTCCTCTAGAATCGATCTAGTTCATTCATCCTTTCTTTTCTTGAACTACAAATCACAAATTGGTTAGATCTTGGGTTGCATGTGTAGATCTGTACCAGATCGGGGCTCAAGACAGTGGTAGTGAAGGATGGTGCAGGTCGCGGTCGATGGATCTGTGGTACGGGGCCACGGGGTGATTGTGGTGGCTGCCGGCGGTGAGGACCCCCACCAGGCGCCGAGCAGTAGCATCATTGATAGTGGTGATGTTGGCGGGTGTTGATCATTGGCCGTGATTGTGGCTGTGGTTGTTGTCGGTTGTAGTGGTGGTGATGTTGGTACAGGCTAGTGATGGTGATGCACGGTGATTATGGAGATGGTAGAGATGGATGTGATTATGGTTGTTGGTTGGGTGTTGGTGGCCGATGGTGGAGCGGGACCGCAAAAGGATGTGATAATGGTGGTTGTGATTGGTCTAGTTTAGGTTATTGTCTTGGTGGTATGGCGGACCATGGTTGTCGATATAATGGTGATGGTGAAGATGGTTGTGAATATGATCCTTGGTTTGGGTTTTCAAGTTGGGTGGCGAGTTTGGCTACTTTCCTAATGGCCTAAAGACGGTTAGAATGATTTTAGAAAATAGTAGTTGAAATGGCGTTTTAGTAGTGACGGAGTGATCTTGACCGTGTGGTTGTTGTTGTTAATGGTTGTGGTCGTGCTAGGATGGAAAAGTAAGGCTTTGGTCAACGTGGTCAACGAGCAGTCAACGGAACGGGAACGCTATTAAATCAAGGCGTAAACGAGTGGGTTAGAATTTACAACCGAGTGGAAGGTAAAATCACAGGCGCAACGCATTTGAAATTGAATTATAAATTGCATGTGTGTTGCTTGAGCTTTAATTATATAAAATATGTGAATTATAACGAAAATGAATAATCACTTGATATAATTATCTGATATAAATGGATAGTTTGGGCTCAAGATTTAGTTAGCAACGCTATTTATTAGAAATCAACCTAGATAAAATATATAAAGCATTACATTTTTGGAAATGGTTATATATTGTAATAGATGTTACAAATGAGTTTATTTCATGTAACATATAATCATTAAGTAGACTTAGAGTTGTAAATCATACAAATACGATTGTGCATTTAAATATTTATACAATGAACATTTAGGTTAACCGGCGCCTACATGTTTTATTTAAGATAAAAGACCTAAAACGCTATAATGATCCATCATCTTGTTGTTATTATTGTCGGTCATCTCATTGTTATTGAAATAAATATTAATTGTAACACTCTTTTTATACAAAATATCGTTAACCATCATCAATAATTGGATTAGTTAGCGTCAACCGAGTTAACAAATATGATATAAACGCGAACATTATAAACATCGTTTGAGACATTATATATTACTTACATCATCAATGCGAGTTATTTTTAAAGATTGGGAATCCATGACATAAATTGATTTTCTACCTTATTTATGCTAAGACTCAATTTTTGATTAAAAGCATTACTTAACCTAATATGCAGGGTTAATTCAGAACAATTAACAAATACTCAAGAAGCTAAGCTACATTAAGGATACTAATCACCAACTTAAATTTAACTAAAGAGCTCAACCGCACGCATGTAATAACATCATGCTAATTCTAAACGTGAATCTTATATGTTCTAGTTAGGATTGCTTTGTTGGTGATCATCACTTTTCCTTACCGAGCTCTGAAATTATATAAGGATGCCAGGTGAGTTCTAGTGATCCCCTTTTTACTTACTGTTTTTGGGATGAAACATGCTCTGTTGTGTTATGAACTATGATTGTGCTTTACTTGATTCTTGTATATGGGACTTATGGATACCTTCTGATACTTATATCATGATCATTAATTCTTTTGTGAACCGCTTGTTTTATGTGGATAGATCTATTTGGGGAATCCCCCACACACAGTGGCTCCCGCTACAGGGAGGTACCCCACTGAGATCCTGAGGGATCGTATGTGGCATGTGATAGGTTTTGAGTAAGAAACCATGGTGAACCATCCTGGCAGGAATGGTTCACTGTTTTGAGGCTTGGTTCCTTCCTTTGGGAATATCCGGTTAAACACAAGTTTAGAAGAGGCCAACCGGGGACCAAGTGCAGGGTTGATTGTGATACCCCACGATGATTGATTCTAAAAATGATGCTTTTAAAATCGAATGAGATTTTTCATAAGCTTTTACACTTGATTCTATACTTTTAAATGTGTACTTCAAGAGTCCCTTTTGTTGTAAGACTTAAAGCACTTATGTTTTGAAAGTCAACTAATGGATTCTAAAGAGACTTTTGTTTTTAAATTTTAAGCACTTGAACTCACCAACTTTATGTTGACACAAAAATCTTTTTGAGCATGTCTTCAGATACAGCTAGGGAGAATAGTTAGGCTATAGAACTTACCCAAATCCAAAGCAAGATATGAGGGTAGAGGTTGAAGACAAAAGTTGAGCCTAGAAGCCTTAGTTACTGAAGCCTCAAGAAATATTGACCAGGAGATTGGCCATGATTCCTATAGATTGTTGATTGAGGCACCTTGTGAATTGAAACAAGGCCAATATTTTAATAATCTGATTTCATCCCCTTCCTTTCCTCCCTATTTTCTTTCAATCACCAACTCATATGTGTTCTCATCATAATAGACATTTGAGATTGGGATGGAGGAATGAGTTCCAGCTACCATCTTTCTTTTCAAAGATTCAGTAGGCTTCACCTTGAGCTCAGGGAACACTACTTCTTCAGATGTTTTTGTCTTTTTCTTCTTAAGGGGGTTAACAAAGGATCTTTCTTTCCTCATACAAATAGCCTTGAGAGATTTGAAGTTGTATGTTCTTTTAAACATCCTCAGAATATCTTCAAACTCATAACCCTTGAACATAGCCTTATGATTGATCAGTCTTAGATTGGCTAGTTCTTTTAGATCATGGATCTCCAGGGAGTTCACCAGAGCAGAGTATTCTGTGAAGAATTGGACTAACCCTGAGATCCTCTTGACCCTAAACATGTTCCAGTCACCGCACACTTCTACGCAATTATCTTCAGATCAGTCTTGGCATGGGGAGTAGACACACCTAGAATCATCTCTGCAGTGGTGAGCCCTTTATGAAGCTCTATCTGTGAAGGCTCAGCAAACCACTCAGGATATTCATGCAAAATAGGTGCCAAAGAGTCATGATCTCTATGGGTGACCTGCATGACTTGTGCTGAAACTCTGGATCTAGGCTATTGTCTTATTATTTCTTCTTCTATTTTTATCAGCCAATCTTTCTTCTCACTGATCATTCTAAGGATAGCAGCCCTTAGAGAATTTTTCTTCATATTCCTTAGTTTTCTCTTAGTGAATCCTTGTTCAGACAGATAGTCCTTCATTTCCCTATCAGTCATACTGTAAGGATCAGGATACAGTGGTTGAGAAGATGCAGTCTGCTTGGCTGTTGAAGAGGATTTTGACACAGGAGCCTTGGGTGAATGAGTCTTTTCATACTCAGTCTCATATGTAGGGTCCAACAGTTTGTTTAGCTTTTCTTCTTCTGCTATCATCCCCACATAAGTCAACCCAAATACCTCATCAGGATCATATCCGTGATTAATCAAAAATATGGCTTTCACCATCAGATCATCTGACTTGGCTTTCTCTACCATCTCATGTACTGATGGCTTCACCTGTTCAGGGCTTTCTGTAAGGCCCCATTCCCGAGCACCTCACAGTTGGTCATTCATCGCACATAAACCATACATTTATTTAAAACATCACAGCGGAAATTAATTAAAACCATTTCATATATTAATGAATGCTTTTACAAAAAATAAAATGTAGTTAACTGTTACAAAATATCATAACTTGCATTACATCACAAAAACATCATCGTTATACAAATGGATGCCATCCCAAAAATGCCAAGTAGCTGTCCCGTGCCATCCTCAGCAACAATCACCTGCCAACTGGAAAATACATAAAAGTCAGCGTTACTGAGTGAGTTCTAGTTTTATATATAAAATACTTCACTTATCATTCAAAACCGTTCTTTACTTTCATATGTGCTCACACATCATATATTAAAATAGATAATCTTTATTATTAACTTCATCATCGTTCATTAACTTCGTTCATTCATCATCGTTCATTAACTTTCGTTCATTTATCATCGTACGTCATCGTTTTCATTCGTTATCTTCCTTACCATATTTTATGTACATTCACCTTTATCTTCCTGACATTCCGGGCCAATGCCACAGACTATACCCCACCATCATGCATAAAGCGGGTACTGGCCCGAAGTCTATAATTAGACTCCCATACATTATGCCCGGTGGCCTGACCACCATACCGGGGTAAATTCATTCGGACCAATGCCATGTGCTATACCCCACCATCATGTATAAAGCGGATACTGGGCCGAAGTCTATAAATAGACTCCCATACATTATGCCCAGTGGCCTGACCATAGTACCGGGGTAAGCGGCAAGATCCCATACGTAAGGTCAATGTAACACCCAGATATTTAAAAAGATAATAAATGAATAATAAAAGTAGGAAATGCAAATTTAACCCAAGTTGAGGGGTTAAATGTGTCAAAAGGACAAAAGGTACAAAAAGTTGGTGTAAAAGGTGGGCATGGCCGCCCACCCTCCCTTCACAATCTTTTCATACGGTTTTTTTAGAGAGAGAAAGAGGAGAACATTCGGGTTTTTGAAGAAGAACAAGAAAAAGCAGGATTTTAAGGTAAGAATTCGATGGTTTATGTGTTCATGTTGAGTTCTTGTCTCGGCTATGTGCTTATGTATGTTGTATGTTCGGTTGTGTGTGTTTTTGGTGGGTTTAGGTGTTCGAACTCCTTTACAGTCAGGTTTGAAGAAGTCTTGCCTGAAAGTTGTCAAAGGTGAGTTCTAGATCCCCTATGTTACATGTTTTAACTGATTTTGAGGCTGGAAATATATGTATGTATGTATTTATAAAGTTGGGTTTTTTACACCCGTATGTATATTTGAATGTATATGTGGGTGAGTGTGATTTTGAGTGCATTTGATGATATGGTTATGTTATGTGTATGTTTTAGGTGCTTAGAATGTTAGAACTAAGTTTACAACATGTCATATTAAGATTTGGAACTGATTATGAATGTTGTTAGTATGATAAGTCTGCTCATGCGCCCAACCGGATAAATTGACCAAGTGTTCCCATGCGCCTAAGACTTCATGCGCCTAAATAGTACCCCATGCGCCTAAGTGACCTCTTGCGCCTGAAAAGCTCATGCACCTAGTTGTTAGACTGTTGTGTTTTGATGAGGCTCCTGTATAGTCGAAATGCGCCCGAATAGGGCTCATGCGCCCAAATAGTGTTGGCGCGCCCAATACTTAGAATTAAATGCAGAATTTTCATGGGAGTTTGTGCATTTAGGGTTCTGACCAATGTTGACTAGGGTTTATTTAATGCTCATAATTATGCTTGATTGTCATTATGACCCCTTTTTATTATTATTGTTATCATTATTATTATTATTTCGATTATTATCATTATTATTATTATTTTGTTTGTCTTATGTTATGTAACTTTACGTGATATGTTTATGACTGTAACGTAAATTATTATCATTAACGAAGTGAAAGATTAATAATGAAGAGAAGTGGAACGTAAATGATTAATGAAAGTCTTGCAAGCAAATGTATGGAGGTGCACGGCCTTGTTGTCGTTAGCTCAACTGTGATGCGGGTTAGCTACCCCAAAGGATGCACACAGGGTCAATCATTAGATTGATAAATAAGGTGAGCAACCTTGTTGTTGCAACAGACTCGGTTAGCATGCAATCTTTGAGATTGCCAATGAGGTGAGCTGCCTCATTGTCGCAACAGACACGGAAAGATAATGATAAAAATGAGAAATGAATGAAAGAATAAATAAAGTTATACCTTGATGTATGTATGATGTATGCTCATGTAATGAAGTATAAGAGGAAGATTTTAATGAAAAGAGTATTTTCATACATAATATTTCTCGAGGTATTTTAATACTTTTTAAACTAGAACTCACTTAGCAACGCTGACTTTTATGCATTTCTAGTTGGCAGGTAATTCGTTGATGGGGATGGCACGCGGGGATGGCTACTCGGCGGGGCAAGACTGGCATCCATTCTCAATAGATATCACTGTTGTTTTGTAATGCAGTTAAACCATTCTTTTGTAATCCGATTAAACCAAGGTGTATTGCTTAACAACAGTGTTTATAATGAAATGAATGGCTTTTGTTAAGTTAATTCCGCAGCTTAAATTTGTAAACCTATAATGTTTTATGTAATTACTGCTGTGAATGACCAACTGTGAGATCTCCGGGAACGGGGCCTTACAAGCTGGTATCAGAGCCATAGTTTAAGTGAATTGGGTAAAATATTTTCAAAAACCTAAACTTAAACTGAAAATGGGACAGATGGAGGGATGTCAGCCCGAGTAGCTACGTGCCATCAGGTTTGTCTTTTATTAATGTTAACCGGTATCATGTGCGTGTGCTATTTGACTTATGTGTTCTTAGTAGATTTAAATACTAATGTAGTCAGGATAGGAAATGCTTGGGGTGTGAAGAGTAAAGAAAGTGGCTAATCACAACCGGCCACTGTCATTAGGGACTTACTATACTTGACATAAACTGAGCTATTACCTTGAATGATTGTGTTAGTGTTTGAATCTTATAGCATCTAGGAAATGGCTGGACAGAAGTCTTCGAAGGCTTCTAGAGGCAGAGGTCGGCCACATGTGACTAGGAGTAGAGCTAAGGCTCCTGAGACGACTTGTGAGAACCCTGAGGTTCATGACCGGAGTGAGGGAAATGAGAACGCTAGCCTGAATGCCTCAGCTAGGGAGGCGATTGCTGATGAGGTGCACCAGGTAATGCAGACAGTCTTACCGTCTGTAGTGACTGAAGTCATCCGGGCTGTGAGGAACGAGGAAAGAAAGGAGAAGGAGGACAGAAAAGGGTCGACTAGGAAGGAAAGTAAGGGAGAGGAGGAACGGCCGAAGCCGGAGACAGTATTGTCCAATGACGAGGAGGACGATTCGGCAGGGGTGACGGCTAAGGGGTGCAACTATGGGGCATTTCAGAGGTGCAGGCCCCCTACCTTCGATGGCAACGGGAATGCCGTTGCCGCTCACCGTCGGGTGAGGGAGATGGAAGCGGTACTCGAGATCAGCGAGTGCCGGGAGGATTAGAAGGTGAAGTTTACCACCCACTCCTTTACTGACTCGGCACTATGTTGATGGGACAATACCGTCCAAGCTGAGGGTTCTAGGGCCATCGGGAAAATACGATGGAAAGAGTAAAAGAAGCTGGTAATCGAGGAGTTTTGTCCTCATCGAGAACTGGACAAGATCGAGAGGGAGTTCCTGCAACTCGAGGAGGGAACCATGACCCACCAGCAGTACACCACCAAATTCAATAAGATGGCGAGGCTGGTGCCGGACCAGGTGATGCCGGTGTCTCGAAAGATCAACCGGTACATCCAGGGACTGCCAGCTGACATTCGCAAGCACTTGATCGCTGCTCGAGCTAGCACTTTTAGGTCGGCAGTGGACTTGGCTGGGAGGATCTATGATGAGAGAGAGGTGACGATGGTGGAGGTGAAGAAAGCTGGTGGAGGTGACCGGAGCTGGAATGGAAAGCGGTTCGGGCGTGGTGGTTTTACCCCGAACAACAAGAGGATGAGAACAGATGACCGTAGGGTGGGGTCATCAAGCTTAGGACCTAAGAGGTGTGGCAAGTGCGGGAAGGAGCATATGGGTGAGTGAAGGATGGGGCTCAACGTGTGCTTCAAGTGTGGGAAGCCAGGCCACATCTCCAAAGACTGTAGGTCGTTAAGGTGTTACAACTGCGGCGAGGAGGGCCATATGAGTAGGGACTGCAAGAAGCAGAGGGTTGAGGGTTCCGGAGCAAAGAAGACAACCGGAACTGAAGGGCCGAAAGCTAGTGTCAGAGCTTTCACGATGACCCATGAGGAGGCAAGGGCGGACCCCGACGTCGTGTCAGGTATGTTTCTTGTGAACCAAAATCTTGCCTCTATGTTATTTGATTCTGGTGCTAGTAGGAGTTTTATTTCTGCTGCTTTTTGTGCTAAGTTGCCCATTCGGAGTAGGAATATTAGTGAGCCCTTCGATGTAGAAACTGCCATAGGAAAGTCTACCAGGATTTCTGAGATGATAGACGACTGTGACATAGAGTTAGAAGGTCATAAGTTTCCTGTTAGACCGTTCATGATGACCTTAGGTGGTTTCGACATAGTCCTACGGATGGACTGGTTGGTGGATTATGAGGCGAACATCGAGTGTCGCATGAAGTTAATCAAACTGACGGCGCCTGACGGGAGTGTGGTGACAATTTACGGGGATCTAGTCACAACTATCCCGAAGGTGATTTCAATGGTAGTAGCGGGAGAGTGCATGAGACGTGGTTGTAGTGCCTATTTGGTTACGTGAAGGATGTGGATACATCAACGCCACAACTGTCGGATGTGCCAGTCATGTGCGACTTTCCGGATGTGTTTCTAGAATATTTACCAGGTGTGCCATCGGACCGTGAGATCGAGTTTCAAATTGACTTGATACCCGGTGCTCAACCTGTGGCTAAGGCACCGTATCGATTGGCTCTGACAGAGATGAAGGAATTGATGGAGCAACTGCAGGAGTTACTCGATAAGGGGTTCATCAGACCGAGTATCTCTCCTTGGGGTGCTCCGGTCTTGTTCGTAAAGAAGAAGGATGGTAGCATGAGAATGTGTATCGACTACCGTGAATTGAACAAGTTAACGGTGAAGAATCGGTATCCATTGCTGAGGATTGATGACTTGTTCGATCAGCTCCAAGGGGCCAGTTGGTTCTCCAGAATAGATCTTCGATCTGGTTACCATCAGTTGAAGGCGAAGGAGCAAGACATTCCTAAAACATCTTTTCGTACGTGTTATGGGCATTATGAGTTTCTTGTAATCTCTTTTGGTCTAACAAATGCGCCAGCTGCTTTCATGGACTTGATGAATCGATTGTGTCAGTCGATGTTGGATAAATCTGTGATTGTATTCATTGATGATATCCTGATTTATTCGAGGAGCGTAGAAGAGCATGCCGGTCACATTTGGGAAGTGTTGGAGACGTTGAGAAAGGAGAAGCTGTATGCTAAGTTCTCCAAGTGCGCATTCTAGCTACGCAAAGTTCAGTTCTTGGGCCACGTGGTAAACCCAGAGGGGATTATGGTAGACCCGGCAAAGGTGGAGGCAGTGATGCAATGGAAGTCTCCAAAGATGCCATCCGAGATCCGCAGCTTCTTGGGGTTGGCGGGCTATTACTGAAGGTTCATCCAAGACTCCTCCAAGATAACTTCCCCATTGACTAAGCTGACCCGTAAGGATGTGAAGTTTATATGGGATCAGGTGTAGGATTCGATCTGTCCAAGATACATATTAAATTGATGTGGCTAGTGTGATATGATCCAAGTCGGGTCATACCCAATAACAGGCTAGACAAACACCTGTAATATTTATTTATTGATTTGATCAGTTAAATAAATAACAACACCAAAGGGTTTAGAAATTGTTTTTTAAAATAGATGCACTTAAGAAATTAATAAATAACATGGGTTTATTTATTAATTCTGAGAGAGATTACTTTATAATTGTTACTTAATAGTTAATTAACAATTTATAAAGTGAAACAATAACATGGCATGTAAGATATGACAAATTAATTAAGTTGGGTTTTAATTAATAATATGGTAGAGCTAGTTGGGTGTACAAAATAATATGTAAATGTTACATATTCTATTTTGTAATTCTAATAAAACAATTGAATGAAAAATAACAAAAGGCTTGCCACCCATTGGTGGCAGCTTGTTCTCGGCCCAAGGGTTGCCATTGTGGCCAGCCAATTGATTTAAAAGATGTAAGACACACCCACAAGCAAGACACACCCACAAGCAAGACACAAGCAAACACACATCTCTCTCTCAAGAAAAGTGCAAGAAAACCCTTCTCTTTCTTTCTTCTTCTTGTTCACAGCAGCATCAAGGAAAGAAGCTGAAATTTTCAGCTTCAAAAGTGTGTTTTGTTGCCGAAAATTGGTGTCAAAGAAAACTAGCATTCAAGGTGTTCGTTGGTACCATCTTGAGGTCTTCTAGCTTGAAGATTCAGCCATAAAATTCATCCATCACACCTTCAAAGTCTCGTTTTCAGCGGCTCCAAAGGTTGTGTTCTTAACATCTTATGATTCCATATTGTATGCATTTCGTATAATGATCCATGGATTGGGGTTTGGTTATTAAATGGGTTTAATAATCAGCTTATTGACATGTTTTTAAACTAATAATCCGCTGCGTTTTTCATACAAACAAGATTATATGAACTTTGATAAACTTGTCAAATCCCTACAATGGCATCAAGAGCCACTTATACGAATGCATATGTAACACCCGTAATTTCTTAATTAAAGAAATTAAAAGAATAAGATAGAAAGAGAAAGGATGAAAACGGAAGTCAACCTAAAGTTAAAGGGTAAAAAGTGCCAAAAAGGACAAAGAAAATAAAAGTTGGTGAATAAAGAAGTATGGCCGCCCATTTTGGCCTGTCAAACACACTCATTCGTTTTCTTAGAAAGAGAAACAGCAGAAGCTTCGGTTTTAGAGAGAGAAAGAAGAAAAAATTTAATTCAAGGTAAGAATTAGTGTTTTTAAGTTGTGTTTGAGCTAAGAAACCGAGAAATGCATGTTCTTATGTGTATGTGTGTTCGGGTTTGTGTGTTTTAGACACATCTAGGCTTCGAATCCTTTGGAAAAGCTCGAGCAGAAGAGTTTGAACTTGAAGGGCAGCTAAGGTGAGTTCTAGACCCCTTTTTACTGGTTTTTAAATGTTTGGGGCTGGAAAATGCATGCAAATATATTTTTATAAAGTTTGGGTTGAAACCCGTATGAACGATTGTATGTATGTATGTTTATGTTAGATTTATGCTTAGAATCATGTGTGTATGTTTAGGATGAGGCATTATGATGTTTGAGACTTGGATTATAAATTAGACACATGAATATGTTGTTAATATGTCTGAAATTGGGACTTAGGATAAATAAGAAAAGTTGATGTGTCCAGCAGTGCTCATACGACCAACAGTGGTCGTATGATCAGGATTTTTCTAAGTGTTGATGAGTCTAATAGGACTCATACGACCAATAGTGGTCGTATGAATATGTGATATTTTCTAAGTATGAGGCCCACAGGACTCATACGACCAACAGTGGTCGTATGATCATGATGAAAAGTTCTAAGTGTGGACTCATACGACCAACAGTGGTCGTATGATCCAAATATGTTCCTAAGTCCAGGGGTGGTACGACCAGCAGTGGTCATACGACCAACAGTGTGGTCGTATGACCAGCTGATAAATCTAAGTGTTAAGTGAAACGACCAGCAGTGGTCATACGACCAACAGTGTGGTCGTATGACCAGTTGATAAATCTAAGTGTAGAAAGAAAAGTCCAGCAGTACTCATACGGCTAATAGTGCTCATACGCCCAGAGGCTTATACGCCCAACAGGGCTAAAACGCCTAGATACTTAGAATTTTTTTTCAGGAATTTCAGTAAGTCCGAAATTCGAGTTTGACTAGGGTTAATAAATGATGTCTCATGCATATAATGATGAGTATGATTAACCCTAATTGTTACTAATATATTATTAGTATATTATTGTTAACAATATTATTAAAATATTGTTAAGAAAGGTATGATGCTATGCATGATGATGTACGTATGATGATGAATGTATGATGATGAATGTATGATGAATAAGTATGATGTGTGTATGTTCCTTGTGATTGTGTATGCTTATCTTTCTGAAACTTTACGAATAACGAGAAACGAATTAATGAAGTATTATGTATCGTAAAGTGAAAGATAATGAAAGAGGAACATGATGACGAATGCATGTATTAACGAATGAACGAAATGAAGAATGATGATGAATACATGCATTAACGAACGAATGAATTATGTCTTGCAAGCATTGAATAACGCGATTGGTCTTTCTATGTGATTGACCATGGTCATGGTACCTCTACCGCTTACCTCTAGTACCGTGGCATACGTTTTGTTGTTCATAAGTTGACTTCGGCCCGGTAGCTAATAACGTTCGGGGTGTAGCATATGGTATTGGTATAATTAACCTTTCAATGCGTGCAAGTAAGTATGAACTAATGCGTATAGTAGTTACCCACTTCAGTGGGGGTGTAGTTACCCACTTCGGTGGGGGTGATGTTAGGGTGATGTTACCCACTTCGGTGGGGGTGTGGTTACCCACTTTGGTGGGGGTGTAGTTACCCACTTTGGTGGGGGTGATGTTACCCATTTCGATGGGGGTGTTGTTACCCGAGTTATGTCTAACTGCGGGGGTGTGGCACGAGGCCAAACATAGTTATGAGATGAGCGACTTGTGTTGCAACAAACTCGGATGGAGTTCAATCTCTGTGATTGACTCGTATGGGATCTTTGTCGCGTATCCCGGTGTTGTGCCAGTCTTCGGACATGAGTCGGGGATATTGCATGAAACAAGATCTAGATGAGAATGAGGAATATGAAAGAAAGTTTTGCATGGTCTAGGGGTAACAGAGTGTCGGTCTATGGACTGAGAGCCACAGGGGCACCAGAATGTTAGAGTATGCCTTGTCGGCTCATGGGTATGAACCATGAGGGCAGGGAAGAGAGGTGACCCTTAGAGATTTACATGCTTAACGAATGAAAGTTAAAGAACGAACGAATGAAGGTAATGAACGTATTAATAAATGAAATGAACGTAAGAATGAACGTAATGTACGTAAGGACGAATGTAACGAACGTATGAATGAAAGTAGGAAACGCACGAACGAAAGAAAGCGTAAAGAGAGAACGTGAATGTTAATGATGAACGGTACACGAACAAAAGCTAATGAATGAATGATGAAGATAATAATAATATTATCTACGTGTACGTATGTTGTATGATCGTATGTATGTAAGAATGGTTTTGACGGTAAGTAAAGTATGTTTTAATGTAAAACTAGAACTCACTCAGCAACGCTGACGTTTTATGTATTTTCCAGTTGGCAGGTATGTTGCTGAGGATGGCACAGGGCGACTACTCAGTTGTTGAGACTGGCATCCATATTTTGACATGTCGTTGTATTTTAGATAAAAAGGATGTTGTAATGAAATAAATGACATGTTTTGTTATTAATGAATGTTTTTAAATTCCGCTGCAAACTAAATATATGTTTTAAAATGTTCTATGTGCGATGAATGACCAACTGTGAGGTGCCCGGGAAGGGGGCCTTACAAGTTGGTATCAGAGCCAAAGTTTAAGTGAATTGGGTAAAATTTTTCAGAATAAACCTTAACTTAAACTGAGAACGGGACGGAAAGGGAAGGGATGCCAAACTGAGTAGCTGCGTGCCATCAGGTATTTTCTTAAAGTTAACCAGCATTGTGTGCGCATGTTATGTGTTTATGTGTTACTGTTAGATTTAGATGCTAATATAGTCAGGAAAGGTAATGCTCGGGGTGTGAAGAGTAGAGTAAGTGGCTAATTACAACTGATCACCGTAATTAGGGACTTACTATACTTGACATGAACTGAGCTATTCCCTGGAATGACCGTGTTAATGTTTAAATCTTTCAGTGTAAGTTAGAGAATGGCCGGTAATAGACCTTCTAAGGCTTCCCATGGTGGAGGTAGTGGTGGACATGGTGTTGAACCACGAGTCACGAGAGCACGATCTAGAGTGGAACAAGTGGTTCACGAGGAGCCCGAAACACCTCAACCGGGAGGTGGTGATGAGAGTGCTAACTTGAGAGCCTCGGTGAAAGAGGCGGTAGTTGAAGAAGTGCACCAGGTGATGCAGACGATCTTACCATCTGTAATGACCGAAGTGATAAAGGCAGTACGCGAGGATGATAGACGAGGGAGGAATCGATCCTCCGGTAGACAGCAACAGACAGAGGCAGAAACGATATTGTCCGATGACGAGGATGAGGAAGAAGAGGAAGCGCCTGCGCCGGTGGCGGCACGAGGCTGTAACTATGGGGCGTTTCAACGATGTAAGCCCCCAACCTTTGACGGTAACGGCAATGCTACTGCCGCTCATCGTTGGGTCAGAGAGATGGAAGCGGTGCTGGAAATTAGTGAGTGTCGGGAAGATCAGAAAGTTAAGTTTGCCACTCATTCTTTCGTGGACTCAGCGTTGTGTTGGTGGGAAAATATAGTTCAAGCTGAGGGTAGTCGGGCTATCGGAAGGATGAGATGGTCAGAGTTGAAAAGGCTGGTGATTGAGGAGTTCTGTCCTCGCCGTGAAATGGATAAAGTTGAAAGGGAGTTCCTGCAATTGGAAGCGGGGACGATGACCCACCAACAATACACCGCCAAGTTTAACGACATGGCGCGGTTGGTGCCAGAGCAGGTGACGCCGATGTCTCGAAAGATCAACCGGTATATTCAAGGGCTGCCAGCCGAAATTCGTTGGCATTTGATTTCCGCTCGACCGAGTACTTTCAGGTCGACAGTGGATTTGGCAGGAAGGTTGTATGACGAGCGGGAGACGATAGCGGAAACAGATGAAGCGGGGGAGCGAGCCTATGATAAGAAAGGGAGGGGAAGGCGAGATAGTGATGGTGGAATGGTGACTGAAGGTAAGATACTGAGGATCGATGATCGGGAGAGGATAATAAGGAAGGGTGAGGTATGCAAGAAGTGTGGACACAAGCACCCCGGGGAATGTAGACTGGGGACCAATGCTGTTTCCGTTGTGGTAGGGCCGGACATGTGGCGAAGAACTGCGGTATGGGGAGGTGTTATTCTTGTGGGGAGGAAGGTCACAGGAGCAGGGATTGTAAGAAGCCAAGGGCGGAAGGTTCGGGAGTGAAGGAGGCTGGAAGAGAAGGACGGAAGGCAAACGCAGCACCTACACGATGACGCGGGAGGAGGCTAGGGTGAGCCCCGATGTTACGTCAGGTATGTTTCTAGTCAATTAACCTTTATCCTTGTGTAGTTCGATTATGGCTCTGGTTTTTTTCTGCTGCCTTTTGTGATAAGTTGCATATTAGGAATCGATGTCATTCGACTTAGGAGCTACTATAGGTAAGTTTACTAGATTACCCAGTGCGCTAAGGACCCCGTAATAGGATTGAGAGAATGCTAGTTTTTCTGTTAGACCATCCCTGATAGACGTAGGTGGATAGACGTACACCTCCGGGTGAATCGAATAGTAGCTTACGAGGCAAGCACCGAGTGCTACAAAAGAGAGGGATTGATTGGTGGTGCCCGATAAAAGTTCGGTGCCGATCTGCGACAATGGATTATGATGAAGGCTTCTCCGGGAAGGATGTACGACGATCGGAAGAGAACGGAAACAAAAAGGAGAAGGAACATCAATGAGCCCTTCGATGTAGAGATTACTATTAGTGAATTCACTAGGTTACCTGATGCCCTAGAGGATTGCGGGATGCAATTAAGAAAGTTATGTCACCCGTTGTCTAAGGAACAATTTCAGCCTTTGAGTGGCTCATTGAACGGCAACGTACGATAGTTTCGACGTTATAACAAACAAGTGGAATGGGAGGTTGGAAGTAAAGGAAAGAGCTAAATTTGGATTAAGTTACCAAATAAGCCGGATTGTCTTTCTTGTCAGTGTTGGGTTGCCAAAGGGTCATTACACATACGTAAAGAACATCAAATAAGGGCTAGCAATTATACGCAAGTTGATGGCCGTGTGTTTCAAAGCATGAAAGCTGAAGGTTCTCAGTGATGCTCTGAAGCTCAATGATTATGACGCCGAGACTTTGCTCGGATATTGTGATGATTCTTCTAATCGTAGTAACCGCACTTTACGTGGCATGCTTGAGGTTGCAGGTGCTGGTCAAATAATCATTGATCAGTAGGCATGGGTTGCCAATGCAGAATAGTCAAAGACAGACCAGAAATCAAATGTTGATAAACGATGTAGAGCGATTGAATTCCGGATGAGAGACTGGAAGAAGAGATGAGACAGTACTGCTCACAAGGGGTTTAAAGAATAACAGGTTTCGGGGACGAAACCTCTATAAGGGGGGTGGACTTGTAACACCCGTAATTTCTTAATTAAAGAAATTAAAAGAATAAGATAGAAAGAGAAAGGATGAAAACGGAAGTCAACCTAAAGTTAAAGGGTAAAAAGTGCCAAAAAGGACAAAGAAAATAAAAGTTGGTGAATAAAGAAGTATGGCCGCCCATTTTGGCCTGTCAAACACACTCATTCGTTTTCTTAGAAAGAGAAACAGCAGAAGCTTCGGTTTTAGAGAGAGAAAGAAGAAGAAATTTAATTCAAGGTAAGAATTAGTGTTTTTAAGTTGTGTTTGAGCTAAGAAACCGAGAAATGCATGTTCTTATGTGTATGTGTGTTCGGGTTTGTGTGTTTTAGACACATCTAGGCTTCGAATCCTTTGGAAAAGCTCGAGCAGAAGAGTTTGAACTTGAAGGGCAGCTAAGGTGAGTTCTAGACCCCTTTTTACTGGTTTTTAAATGTTTGGGGCTGGAAAATGCATGCAAATATATTTTTATAAAGTTTGGGTTGAAACCCGTATGAACGATTGTATGTATGTATGTTTATGTTAGATTTATGCTTAGAATCATGTGTGTATGTTTAGGATGAGGCATTATGATGTTTGAGACTTGGATTATAAATTAGACACATGAATATGTTGTTAATATGTCTGAAATTGGGACTTAGGATAAATAAGAAAAGTTGATGTGTCCAGCAGTGCTCATACGACCAACAGTGGTCGTATGATCAGGATTTTTCTAAGTGTTGATGAGTCTAATAGGACTCATACGACCAATAGTGGTCGTATGAATATGTGATATTTCTAAGTATGAGGCCCACAGGACTCATACGACCAACAGTGGTCGTATGATCATGATGAAAAGTTCTAAGTGTGGACTCATACGACCAACAGTGGTCGTATGATCCAAATATGTTCCTAAGTCCAGGGGTGGTACGACCAGCAGTGGTCATACGACCAACAGTGTGGTCGTATGACCAGCTGATAAATCTAAGTGTTAAGTGAAACGACCAGCAGTGGTCATACGACCAACAGTGTGGTCGTATGACCAGTTGATAAATCTAAGTGTAGAAAGAAAAGTCCAGCAGTACTCATACGGCTAATAGTGCTCATACGCCCAGAGGCTTATACGCCCAACAGGGCTAAAACGCCTAGATACTTAGAATTTTTTTTCAGGAATTTCAGTAAGTCCGAAATTCGAGGTTTGACTAGGGTTAATAAATGATGTCTCATGCATATAATGATGAGTATGATTACCCTAATTGTTACTAATATTATTATTAGTATATTATTGTTAACAATATTATTAAAATATTGTTAAGAAAGGTATGATGCTATGCATGATGATGTACGTATGATGATGAATGTATGATGATGAATGTATGATGAATAAGTATGATGTGTGTATGTTCCTTGTGATTGTGTATGCTTATCTTTCTGAAACTTTACGAATAACGAGAAACGAATTAATGAAGTATTATGTATCGTAAAGTGAAAGATAATGAAAGAGGAACATGATGACGAATGCATGTATTAACGAATGAACGAAATGAAGAATGATGATGAATACATGCATTAACGAACGAATGAATTATGTCTTGCAAGCATTGAATAACGCGATTGGTCTTTCTATGTGATTGACCATGGTCATGGTACCTCTACCGCTTACCTCTAGTACCGTGGCATACGTTTTGTTGTTCATAAGTTGACTTCGGCCCGGTAGCTAATAACGTTCGGGGTGTAGCATATGGTATTGGTATAATTAACCTTTCAATGCGTGCAAGTAAGTATGAACTAATGCGTATAGTAGTTACCCACTTCAGTGGGGGTGTAGTTACCCACTTCGGTGGGGGTGATGTTAGGGTGATGTTACCCACTTCGGTGGGGGTGTGGTTACCCACTTTGGTGGGGGTGTAGTTACCCACTTTGGTGGGGGTGATGTTACCCATTTCGATGGGGGTGTTGTTACCCGAGTTATGTCTAACTGCGGGGGTGTGGCACGAGGCCAAACATAGTTATGAGATGAGCGACTTGTGTTGCAACAAACTCGGATGGAGTTCAATCTCTGTGATTGACTCGTATGGGATCTTTGTCGCGTATCCCGGTGTTGTGCCAGTCTTCGGACATGAGTCGGGGATATTGCATGAAACAAGATCTAGATGAGAATGAGGAATATGAAAGAAAGTTTTGCATGGTCTAGGGGTAACAGAGTGTCGGTCTATGGACTGAGAGCCACAGGGGCACCAGAATGTTAGAGTATGCCTTGTCGGCTCATGGGTATGAACCATGAGGGCAGGGAAGAGAGGTGACCCTTAGAGATTTACATGCTTAACGAATGAAAGTTAAAGAACGAACGAATGAAGGTAATGAACGTATTAATAAATGAAATGAACGTAAGAATGAACGTAATGTACGTAAGGACGAATGTAACGAACGTATGAATGAAAGTAGGAAACGCACGAACGAAAGAAAGCGTAAAGAGAGAACGTGAATGTTAATGATGAACGGTACACGAACAAAAGCTAATGAATGAATGATGAAGATAATAATAATATTATCTACGTGTACGTATGTTGTATGATCGTATGTATGTAAGAATGGTTTTGACGGTAAGTAAAGTATGTTTTAATGTAAAACTAGAACTCACTCAGCAACGCTGACGTTTTATGTATTTCCAGTTGGCAGGTATGTTGCTGAGGATGGCACAGGGCGACTACTCAGTTGTTGAGACTGGCATCCATATTTTGACATGTCGTTGTATTTTTAGATAAAAAGGATGTTGTAATGAAATAAATGACATGTTTTTGTTATTAATGAATGTTTTTAAATTCCGCTGCAAACTAAATATATGTTTTAAATGTTCTATGTGCGATGAATGACCAACTGTGAGGTGCCCGGGAAGGGGGCCTTACAGCATACATGTCTAAAAGATGATAGTTCACGGTTTTGTGGTGTGTGACACCATATGGCCGAAAAGGGAGGGCTGAAATGGTCACCCCTTTTTGAGTTTTAAAGATGTTACTTTATGCATGTAAGGATCTTTAAAACTTTAGATCATAAGATAGTTATTTGTTTGGACAAAACCCATTTGTTCTTGGTTTATGTTGGCCAAGAACATGGGTTAAAAAGGGGCTGCCCAAAATCGAAAGATAGGTGAATATATGGATATGTTGTTTTGGTTATGCACAACAAAGCCTAGACCTTGTGGATTGATTGATTGGTTGTCATGAAATATTCATTTGTCTATGTAATAATTTAAATTTATGTTTCAAGTCTTGTTTTGTAATCTATTTATTCATTTGGTTGTAATAAATAGATTAGGAGTTTTTACCTTTACTAGAAAAATTGTATTAGGATACATATTTTGTAAGGATGCTCAAGATCAAGATTTGAAGGAAAGATGGACAAAGAGGATACTTGAAGATGTGGATTCAAGTGGGAGTCCTTTTGTCAACCTTGTGTCATTTTCTTAACCCTTAGGACAAGACCTTTTGACACACTTGTTTTGGCTAAACAAGTGTGCTCAATTTAGTATGCTTTGTTATGCATATGTGAATGGTTTGTTTATGCTTGGTTGAATGCTTATGTTGATGTTTGTTTTGAATATTTGGATGTGATTAACAAACTATCAATTAAAACAAACTATGACAAAAATTGGTTCTCAAATCATTAAGCATAAATAGAATGGTTTTATGAAAAGGATTAATGATTTGCAAAATAAAATAAGTTTTATTTAAAAGAAACAATAGGGTACAATATGGTTGAATGCATACAATCATATGGTACATAGAAGTTTTCTAAACAAGGAACTAGAAAAACCCCTTTTAAAAACAAGTTTTAATACCATCCTTTTAAACAACACTCAATTCACTTGTAACTTATTTATGGGATAAAGGTCACCTAACCATAAATATAGAAACTTGTGAAATTGAGGTGAAATTACCATATTTGTGGGATAAAGGTCACCTAACCACTTATATAAGTAAAATCACACGTGTGTCTAAGTAGGACGACTTGATTTGGAAATCACGCATTAGGATCACCAAAGCATGACGTACAAACGGTATTGATGGGATAAACATGCCAAACAAAACATGAGATGTTTAAAACGATCCCATAAAACTAGAAATTGTAATAGGTTACAATTGTCAAAAGTTGACTACCTTGTTAATTTAAATAAAGGGATAAAGGTCACCTAACCAATATTTAAATGTAACGTTGGATTCTAGATTTTAATTATTAATTGTCTATGAGACATAAAAGGGTATTAATAATTAAGAATGCTTAAATATCAAAATACTAAAATTTGAACTTTGTAAAATTGTAGATGGCTAACAACAACAACGCAATCCGACCGTCCATAACCTATCACTAAGAACGATCCTTGAAAAAGAACGTCTAAACCATGGGAACTTCATGGATTGGTACCGAAACCTGTGAATAGTTCTCAAGCAAGAAAAGAAGTCCTATGTGTTAGACGATCCCATCCCCGATCAACCCGATGAAAATGACGTTGAGGCCTTTACCAAGTGGGTCAAGTACACCGAGGACTCCATGCAAGTCTCATGTCTCATGCTAGCGAGTATGATTCCCGACTTGCAAAAGGACTTTGAGAACCACAATGCCTTTGACATGATCACCCAGTTGAAGGAAATGTTCCAACAACAATCAACGGTGGAGCGCTTCGAAACGGTTCGAGCGCTCCATGCATGTTGAATGGACGAGACCCAATCGGTGTCATCTTACGTTCTTAAGATTAAGAGCCACATTGATCGCCTCGAAAGGCTTAACTGTCATGTGTCCAAGGAGTTAGCAATGGATTTGATCCTCAACTCCCTATCAAAGAAGTTTGATAGCTTTGTTATGAACTATAACATGAATGGTTGGGACAAGAGCATTGGTGAGCTTCATTCAATGCTCAAGACGGCCGAGGCGGGCATGGGTAGAAAGGTTCTACCGGTCCTTATGTTCAATGAAGGAGGTAGTAGGAAGAGGCACCTCCCTGACCCTAGGGCAAGCGTTACCAAAGGAAAGGGGCACGTCAAGGGAAAGGGAAAAGCAAAAGTGGAACCACCAAACCGAAGAAAAGAAGCAAAAGGTTGCTCAAGATGACCTTTGTTTTGAGTGTGGTGAGGTAGGCCACTGGAAACGCAATTGTCCTGTCTATCTCAAAGCGTTGAGGTCGAAGAGGGACGGGCAAAGCTCAGGTACAATCTTTATGATACATGTTGAGCTAAATGTTATTTCTTCTAACACATGGGTATTAGATACCGGATGTGGAACTCATATTTGCAATTTGTTGCAGGGGTTCAAAAAAAGTGAGCATTATGCAAAAGGGGAAATAAGTCTCTTCATGGGCAATGGTGCAAAGGTTCACGTGGAAGCCCAAGGAGACTACATTTGAAGCTTCCAAGTGGTTTGGAAGTAATTTTGAAGAATGTACTATATGCTCCTAGTTTGACTAGGAACATTATTTCTGTTTCCCGTTTAAGACAATATGATTATGATTTGAAGTTTGTTGACAATGATATTCATGTTACTTTGAATCAAGTGTTTTATTTTAAAGCTATTCCTTGTAATGGTATTTATGAATTGGTTCATGATAACACAACATATGATAGCTCAATGTACCAAGCAACCACCAAAAAGCTCAAATTGGATTTGAGTGATTCCTATATTTGGCATTGTCACCTTGGTCACATAAACAAGAATCGTATGCATAAACTTCAAAAGAATGGTCTTTTGAAAACCAATGACAATGATTCATTTGATATGTGCGAGTCTTGTTTACAAGGTAAAATGACAAAGGCCCCTTTTAGTGGGACTAATAAAAGGCAAAGGATTTATTAGGGATCATACATTCGGATGTATGTGGACCTTTTAAACCCATGACTAGGAATGGTGAAAGATACTCATTACCTTCACCAATGACTATGGTCGTTATGGGTATGTGTACTTGTTAAGGCACAAACATGAATTTTTTGAAATGTTCAGAATTTTCAAGAATGAAGTAGAAAATTAACTCAACAAAACGGTCAAGATTCTTCGTACAGATAGAGGAGGTGAATACCTAAGTAGTGAATTTCAAGAGTATCTTAGAAGTTGCGGGATTGTCTCACAAGTTACTCCACCTGGAACACCACAACATAATGGTGTGTCTGAGAGGAGGAATCGGACTCTATTAGATATGGTTCGATCTATGATGGCTAGAAGTACACTACCTCTATCATTTTGGGGTTTCGCATTGCTCTCCGCGGCCTGTATTTTAAATATGGCCCCAACCAAGAAAGTGGAAAGGACACCTTTCGAAGTATGGCATGGAAGGGTTCCATCATTATCATATTTGAAAGTTTAGGGGTGTGAAGCTTATCCTAAGCAATACACTCAAAACAAAATGGAATCCCGGTCCACAAAGTGTATCTTCATTGGATATCCTAGAGATTGTATTGGATATTATTTCTATGATCCGACAGAGCTGAAAGTGTTTATTGGTCGAAAGGCAGAGTTCTTGGAAACTAAGTTTCTTTTGGAAGAAACTAGTGGAAGAACAGTGGAACTTGAAGAGGTTCAAGATTCACAAGACGATGCACAATTGGTTGATACTAGCAATCAACATGAGGATGTTGAGAATGATCATATGGATGATCAAGAAACTCAAAACGTTCGCAGATCTGGTAGAATTAGTGTTCCTCCTGAGAGATATGGATTTTTCATAGATGGATGCTATGTGGTAGATTCGGATGAACCAACCACATACCATGATGCAATGTCAAAACCTGATTTTGACAAATGGCAAGAAGCCATGAACGTTGAGATGCAATCCATGCATGATAACCAAGGTTGGGAATTGGTTACACCACCTCTTAAGTCCAAGATAGTTGGAAGTAAGTGGGTTTTCAAGAAGAAAACCGATATGCATGGAAACTTGGATGCCTATAAAGCCAGACTTGTAGCAAAAGGTTTCACTCAAACTTAAGGGGTTGATTATGATGAAACCTTTTCGCCTGTGGCAATGCTAAAGTCTACTAGGATATTGTTTGCTATAGCAGCATATTATGAGTATGAGATATGGCAAATGGATGTCAAAACCGCTTTCCTTAATGGATATCTTGAGGAAGATGTCCATATGAAACAGCCTGAAGGTTTTGTCAATCCAAAACATCCTAACAAGGTATGCAAGTTAAAGAAGTCAATCTATGGATTGAAACAAGCATCAAGAAGTTGGAATCACCGTTTTGATGATGAAATAAAGAAATTTGGCTTCATCAAAACGCTGATGAAGCTTGTGTATATAAGAAAGCTAGTGGCAGCACTGTCACCTTCCTTGTATTATATGTTGATGACATTTTACTATTTGGAAACGACATTCCAACCTTGGAAGGTGTAAAAGCCTGGCTTGGAAGCTGTTTTTCCATTAAGGATCTTGGTGAAGCCACCTATATTTTGGGAATAAAGATATATAGACATAGATCAAGACGGCTGATATGTTTTAACCAAAGTGCATACATTGATAAGATCTTGAAAAGGTTCAAGATGGAGAATTCTAAAAAGGTTTGGTACCTATTCAAAAAGAGACTATGTTGAGCTCATCTCAATGCCCTAGTTCAAAGGTTGAACAAGAAAGAATGAGTGGAGTCCCATATGCATCTGCTATAGGATCCATCATGTATGCAATGATATGTACTAGGCCGGACATGTCATGTGCTCTAAGCATGACAAGTAGATATCACCAGAATCCTGGTAATAGTCATTGGATGGCTGTTAAGAGTATTTTGAAATACCATAGAAACACTAAGGATATGTTCTTAATATATGGATCTGGTGAGGAGGAGCTCGTGGTAAAGGGTTACACGGATGCGAGTTTCCAAACTGATCGAGATGATTCTTGATCACAGTCGGGATATGTCTTCATTATGAATGGAGGAGCGGTCTCTTGGAAGAGCTCAAAGCAAGATGTAGTGGCACTATCTACAACAGAATCAGAATACATCGTCGCTTCACTGGCAGCTCAAGAAGCTGCATGGCTTAGGAAGTTCATTACTGATCTAGGGGTCGTTGCTACCATTCAAGACCCCCAGAGATCTTTTATGACAACGAGGGCGTGATTGCTCAAATCAAGGAACCTCGTGCTCATCAAAAGACTCGGCACATTGAACGGAGATTCAACTACATAAGGGATGAAGTTGAAAAGGGAAAGATATGTATTCGCAAAGTTCACACCGATCAAAACATTGCGGATCCATTCACGAAGCTCCTAGATAAGTCAAAGCATGAAAGTCATACTTGTGCCTTAGGACTACGATATTCTAGTGATTGGACTTGATCAAATTTGTATTTGGATATTGGAACTTATGTTATTTGACTTAATTATATGGTTATAATTTACATTTGTTCTTCTATTTTAGCATGTTTAAATCCGTGAATAAGTAAGTTATTCTAAACGTCCGTAGTCGATCATACTTGTGGGAACAACTATGAATGAAAGACTATAATGAACTTGGATTGGTTGATATTCATAAGGTATGAATATAGAGTAAAGGTTGCTACCAAGGTTCATTGATGTCTATGGGATATGGATATTGGACTGACCCGCTCTCAATTATTTCTGCATGGAATCTTTGTGATTAGTCATAAGAGATATTAAGTAAAGGCGAATATCATTGTATCCTCAGACCTGAGATACATATTGGGTCTTGATATTCACCAAGTATTGTACTTTGACTTAGTTCTTTGCTGTTCTGAAAGATTGGAAGTACATAAGGCTGAGTTCAGGCATGATATAAGGTGATTGTGAGAGACGTATGTAGTCAAGATGGAATTTGTTCCTCTTATTCGTTGAGAGTTAGATGTCTAAGGCCTGTTAAAGTTAAATCAATGGAGAATGAAAATTCTATGTCTCTGGGATTTAACATGACATCTGTAACAAAAGGATAAATGATTGATTCACCTAAATCATATTCAAGTAAGGTACTTGAAAGGGATGATGTTATTGAATGGCACTTAGTCATATACATTAGGGGTAGTAAACCGTTGCTAGGCGTCATTTGCTGCTTGCATCAATCTTCTATGAATCTTGTGCAAGTGGGAGATTGTAAGATTCGATCTGCCCAAGATACATATTAAATTGATGTGGCTAGTGTGATATGATCCAAGTCGGGTCATACCCAATAACAGGCTAGACAAACACCTGCAATATTTATTTATTGATTTGATCAGTTAAATAAATAACAACACCAAAGGGTTTAGAAAATTGTTTTCTAAAATAGCTACACTTAAGAAATTAATAAATAACATGGGTTTATTTATTAATTCTGAGATAGATTACTTTATAATTGTTACTTAATAGTTAATTAACAATTTATAAAGTGAAACAATAACATGGCATGTAAGATATGACAAATTAATTAAGTTGGGTTTTAATTAATAATATGGTAGAGCTAGTTGGGTGTACAAAATAATATGTAAATGTTACATATTCTATTTTGTAATTCTAATTAAACAACTGAATGAAAAATAACAAAAGGCTTGCCACCCATTGGTGGCAGCTTGTTCTCGGCCCAAGGGCTACCATTGTGGCCAGCCAATTGATTTAAAAGATGTAAGACACACCCACAAGCAAGACACATGCAAACATATATCTCTCTCTCAAGAAAAGTGCAAGAAAACCCTTCTCTTTCTTTCTTCTTCTTGTTCACGGCAGCATCAAGGAAAGAAGCTGAAGTTTTCAGCTTCAAAAGTGTGTTTTGTTGCTAAAAATTGGTGTCAAAGAAACCTAGCATTCAAGGTGTTAGTTGGTGGCTTGGGGTATCACCATCTTGAGGTCTTCTAGCTTGAAGATTCAGCCATAAAATTCATCCATCACACCTTCAAAGTCTCATTTTTAGCAGCTCCAAAGGTTGTGTTCTTAACATCTTATGATTCCATATTGTATGCATTTCGTATAATGATCCATGGATTGGGGTTTGGTTATTAAATGGGTTTAATAATCAGCTTATTGACATGTTTTTAAACTAATAATCCGCTGCGTTTTTCATATAAACAAGATTATATGAACTTTGATAAACTTGTCAAATCCCTACATCAGGAACAGGAGAAGGCTTTTGAGGAGCTAAAGGCAAGGCTGACGCAAGCTCCTGTCCTATCGTTGCCCGAGGGGAGCGAGGATCTGGTGGTTTATTCAGATGTTTTGTACTCGGGATTGGGTTGCCTGTTGATGTAGAGAGGCAAGGTTATAGCCTATGCATCCCGAAAACTGAAAGTTCATGAGGTTAATTATCATACTCATGACTTAGAGTTGGCGGCGGTGGTCTTTGCATTGAAGATTTGGAGGCTCTATCTATACGGGACGAAGTGCACAATCTTTACGGATCACAAGAGCTTGAAGTACTTCTTCGAGCAGAAGGACTTGAACATGAGGCAGAGACGATGGTTGGAGCTCATAAAGGATTATGATTGCGAGATCCACTATCATCCAGGCAAGGCCAACGTAGTGGCAGATGCTCTTAGCCGAAAGGAAAGACCCCAGCCGATCTGGGTGAAGGCGTACCAATTGATCATGACCTCCGATGTGGTGGTGCAGGTCAAGGAGTTTCAAGATGAGGCATTGAAAGAAGATCATCTTAAGTCTGAAAGGATGAGGGGCTTGGTCACCGAATTAAGTGAAAATACTCTCGGTGCTAGGACCCGATATGGGCGGATGTGGATTCCCCGTTACGGAGGGTAACGGGAAAAGATTCTGGATGAAGCTCACAAAACCCGATACTCCATTCATCCCGGTGCTACTAAAATGTATCAAGACTTGAAGAAGGACTATTGGTGGCCGGGCATGAAACACGATGCGGTGGAGTACATGAGTAAGTGCCTTACATGTTTACAAGTGAAGGCGGAACGCCAGAAACCGTACGGGAAGATCCAACCGTTGGATATACCCGAACGGAAGTGGGAGCATATCACCATGGACTTTATTACTAAGCTACCTCGCACGTCTAGGGGATGCGATACTATTTGGGTGATCGTCGACCGACTAACAAAGAGTGCCCACTTCGTACCGATCCGCGAGACGTATTCATCCAAAAGATTGGCGGATCTGTTCATCAAGGAAATCGTAGGTCTTCATGGTGTGCCGGTGTCTATCGTGTCGGATCGTGACACCTGGTTTACATCAAAGTTTTGGAGGAGATTCCATGATGCAATGGGGACGAGGCTACACGTTTGTACCGCATGTCACCCTCAGAAGGACGGTCAGTCTGAGAGGACGATACAGACGCTCGAGGATATGCTTCGAGCATGCGTGATCAATTTCGGAGGAAGTTGGGATGATTACTTACCTTTAGCAGAATTTTCATACAAGAACAACTACCATGCCAGTTGTCACACCCCGGGCCCAGAGAGGCGGAACGTCACGATTAGTAAACAACAACCAAAATGCAGCGGAAACTAAATGGTTTAATACATTACAACTTTCAACATTTACATCAGAGTATTGGCTCTGTTTCAATTCACAAGGTGCCTAAATCTACAGTCTATAGGTGTTATGATCAATCTTTTGGTAAAGGTTTCTTGATGTTTCAGTAACTAAAGCTTCTAGGCTTGACTTTTGTCTTCAACACCTACCCTCACTTCTTGCCTCGGATTTAGGTGTCTTCTATAGCTCAACTATTCTCCCTAGCTGTACCTGAAGACATGCTCAAAAAGAATTGTGTCAACATAAAGTTGGTGAGTTCAAGTGGTTAAAGTTTCAAAAATAAAAGGGATTCTTAGAGTCCACAAGTGAAGGTTTTAGAATCAAGTGTGAAAGTTTCTGAAAATCTCATTTGATGTTTAAAACATCATTTTTAGTATCAGTCATTGTAGGGTATCACAATCAACCCTGCACTTGGTCCCCGGTTGGCCTCTTCTAAACTTGTGTTTACCCGGATATTCCCGTAGGAAAGGACCAAGCCTCAGATTAGTGAACCATTCCTGCTAGAATGGTTCACCATAGTATCTTACTCAAAACCTGTTACATGCCACAAACGACCCCTCAGGATCTCAGTGGGGTACCTCCCTGTGGCGGGAGCCACTGTGCGTGGGGGATTCCCCAAATAGATCTATTCACGTAAAAACAAGCGGTTCACAAAAGAATTAATGATTATGACTAAAGTATCAGCAGGTATCCAAAAAGTCCCACATACAAGCATCAAGTAAGCATAATCATAGTTCATAAAACAAAAGATCATGCCAAACAGTAAACAGTATCACACATAAGAGTTTCAGTTTAAAAGGAGCATGCTTCATCCCAAAACAAAAGTAAAAAGGGGGAACATGAGAACTCACCTGGTATCCTTGTATAATTTCAGAGCTAGATAAAGAAAAGTGATGATCACCAACAAAGCAATCCTAACTAAAACATATAAGATTCATGTTTAGAATTAGCATGATGTTATTACATGCGTGCAGTTGAGCTCTTTAGTTAAATTAATGTTGGTGATTAGTATCCTTAGCTTCTTGTGTATTTGTTAAGTGTCATGAATTAACTTGTGTACATTAGGTTAACTAATGCATTTAATCAAGAATTGAGTCTTAGCTTAAATAATGTAGAAAAATCAATTTATGTTATGGGTTCCAAATCTTTAAGAATAACTCGCATTAACGATGTAAGTAATATATAATGTTTCAAACAATGTTTATAATGTTCACGTTCTCATCATATTAGTTAACTTGATTGACGCTAACTAATCCAATTATTGATGATAGTTAACGATATTTTATAAAAAGGGTGTTACAATTAATATTTATTTCAAAAATACAATGAGATGACCAACAATTACTAACAACAAGATGATAGATCATTATAGCGTTTTAGGTCTTTTATCTTAAATAAAACGTGTAGATGTCGGTTAACCTAAATATTCGTTGCATAAATATACAAATGTACAATCGTTATTTGTATGAATTACATCTCTAAGTCTTGTATGATTATATTTTACACGGTATAAGCTTATTTGTATCGTCTATGACATGTTATAACCATTTCTCAAAAATATAATGTTTCATATATCTTATCTAGGTTGGTTTCTAATAGCTAGCGTTGTTGTTTAAATCTCGGATCCAAACCATCCATTTAAATCAAACATTTATAACAAGTGACGTTCATTTTCGTTTATAATTCGCGTATTTTATAATTTAATCCTTTAATTAATTAGAGCTCAAATAACACGTATGCAATTTATAATTCAATTTCAATGCGTTGCGTGCGATATTACCTTCCACTCGGTTATGTATTCTAACCCACTCGTTTACGACGGGATTTAATTGCGTTCTCGTTCCATTGACTGCCCGTTGACCATGATTGACCAGCTTTGACTAAGGTTTAACCATCACCATTCACCACATGCAGCCACTGTCCACCATGAACCACTTTGTCATTACTAGACCCTCCTAGTTGGCTAGAATTCTCACCGACAACCACACCCAAAATCCACTTATCACCATATATCAACCAACACCACAACCATTATCAAAACAACCACTTTGACAGCCTACGTAACCACAACCACCATCACAGCCATACCATGACTATCGACATCGACCACCACTAACCATCGGAGCCACAATCATTATCCACAACCAACAATAACACGACCACAGTCGACATGCACACTAGTACACTACCATCAACAGCCCCAACCACTATCCTAATCACAACCAAAATCACAATCGTCAACACCACCACCATTATTGACATTTACAGCCCTAACTGACACCTAATCTACTTATTTTGACAGCTTTCAACCAACACAACAGCTTGTTACCTCGTCACCGCCACCTCGGGTAGCCTTCGGGTGCCCTAAATTGACTGCCTTGGACCCCAATCTGGTACAGATCTACACATGCAGCCCAAAAATCATAACAATCTGCTTTTTGTAGTCCAAGAAAACAAAAGGAAGAATGGAACAGATCGGTTCTAGGGGACCTTACCGAGAGAAAAGCAGTGGGGCGGTTCTAGGCCACCTTCGGCCTGTTCACAGCGAACAAAACCACCACCAGCATCCATCACAACCACCATCGACCACCATCATCACCATCGGCCTCGTCGGGTGTTGCGACCACCATGCACAATCAGCACCCACATCGCAACCATCGCCAAAACCATCACCGATGCCATCACCACCACGGCCAATAACATCCACAGCCACAATCATCCTGTCGCGACCACCACAGCAGCATTCGAGGTCCTGACCCCCCCCTTCATGACCGCTTATCTTCACCGAAATCACGTTGTAGGTTGATGACTTACCTACTACCGACACCACCGCCTGCGAACCAACCTGCAACCGCCTCTTTCGCCTCTGATTCTCGTCACTATTATGCGTTTCGCGAGAAATCGAGGCCACCACAGTGATCGGGGCGTCGAGGGGAGTCCGGATTTGCGTGCCACTCGCCGGAATCGGCCGCCGGAGGCCGGAGTTTTGGCCGGATCGAAGAAAGGGGGGAGGGAGGAGGTTGCGTGGCTACCTCCCATTCTCTCTCTCTGATTTTTGGGTTTAAAAACCCTAAAATGGAAAACGGTTGGCTTATATAGTAGGGTTAACGGAATGGGTTCGTTAACGGGTCGGACACGCTCGATTAAATTGCTAGTAACATTAAAATTCGTTTCTCGTTAGTTTCCGTTATAGAAAACGTTATAAATATTCTAAGATTAGTATTTTTATCGTATTTATAACATGTCTCAACATTAACGGGTTTGTAAATTACCGCGTATTTAACACGTTCCGCGGTTTTACGCGTTTTTATCAAATGAGCGTTAATATCATCATTTTGTTATCAAAATACATGAAATTAGGTATTAAACTAATATTTTGTGCGTTAATTTCCCACCTTGGTCACGTTAAACCTTATCTGTCGAATTCTCGGGTTTTGACCTAATTCTAGATCCGGTTCACGTCGCGGTCGCGTTCCGGAACGCAGTTATTCCGGACAACGTACCACTTATCGAATTTAGTATGTTATGATAATAAACAATGATTAGATAAACATTTTCGGATTTACGAGGCTCGGTCAACGTATCAGATGACATTTAAATGCCGGTGAAAACCGGTATTCGCGTTTCAGTTACGTAATTCCGTTGTTTATGCATGATTGATGAAAAATCCTTTAGCAAGCACCATTTATGATATTGTTAGCATTAACAAGGATTTAGATTGGATGACAAGTCATTATAAGGAATTCTGGTGGAATTTCAGATGTTAGTACGCGTTAACATACCGGATTTTACCCGGTGTGGGTTCTGAATCTGTTTTCAGTTTGGATCTTTTCCATAGTTTTCTCAAATCGCATAAGAATTCTTTGTTTCATGGTTTCTCCTTCAATTAGTTCGTAAACATGCATTTGGGCCTTAAATGGGCCTTGTTTGTATGTTCGGGCCCTTATTGGGCTTATTGGGCCCAAAAGGCTAGTTTCGTTTTGCAAGATTTCTTTGGTAAGCCCAAATCAATCCGTACCTTTATTGGGTCCTATAATACGTTAAGCTTTCTAATTGGGCTAGATTTCAGGGGTGTTACATTCTCCCCACCTTTTAGAAATTTCGTCCTCGAAATTTTTCTATCGTTAATATTTGTTCCAAGTGTGATACACTCATAGTATGAGTCTTGAAGATTTAAAGTTATTTAGCTGAGCATCCCAGGACAAATGTTGATGATTAGGTGTCAAATAACTGGGTGGGTTTGGATTGAAGTAACTATCCGAATGTTAGAATCATGCTTGACAGAATCAGTAAGTCAAATCATGAACAGATTTTTGGCTTCACAATCAGATAATTTAACAATCGTACAGAATTAACAAAAAAAGACTCTCCACCGTGGTTCAATACACCTACCTACAAAATAGATCTAGCAAGGAGATGATTCCCAAAATCCCGACGGTGTTACCATCCTTACTGAGAATCTTAAGAACGATTGAAAAGAAGAGGATATTAGCGTGAAGGCCATTAGTTAGACAGGATAGTCATAATACAATAGATTAAAGGTTTCAAACCAAGAAGGATTTGGGTTTTCCCCACGTGTACAGATGAATATCTAGGCATCGCACGATCATTTCTATGAAGCTAAGACTAAGAAGTTTTCACGATTTCTAAGAATAGAGAGATTAGGTCATGCACAAAGGTCTTCAGCTTTCAAAGCCTACTTTTTAGTTCTCAACTTCCTTCCGAAAAATTCCTTCTATCTCTTCCTTCTATGATTTCATCTTAAGGGGTTAAGTCCTTTCTTCAACTCCGTGCTTCTTCTAGTATGCATCCTTTTCCGGAACGGTTCTGTATATCAGAACCTCAGTCTTCGAGTAGATCCATTCATCTTATCTGACGCATGACAAGAGTTTCTCCGAAATGGGATGTGCTATATATACATATTCACGTGAACTGACGCTGGTAGAATCACAAGTTCAAGAAATGATACAGTGTAGGTAATAGAAGAAAAGCCTAACTGTAGGCTATCTGCATTCGTCAAGGAGGGTAAGCAGATACAAATGCGGTCAATACTTGTTCTCTCGCATCTGGTAATACGGATGTCTTAGGACAATGCGGATGATGGCCTCCTATTCGCACTTGCCAAAGCGGTTGACATTACCAATTTGTCGATCACCCTATTGTGCTTGGTCTAGTGTTCTGATGTGTAGTTGGTAGTGTCGCACTGATATTGTATCCAGATGCATCGTTTTATTTTGCTGGAGTTCCAGTTCATGCTTAATGTAGCTCTCCACACATTTCCTTAGCTTCATCAGGCGGCTAGAAATTGTCTTGTACTGTTGCATCAACACGCATCTGTAACTTTCTTATACGCGCCCAAACGAATTCTGCTTTTCTCCAAGGATAACGATGCCAGTCGTATAGATACACGAATCAAGTTTTGGTTAATCCTTTTACAACTTTCTCCTAACCCTAAGCATTGACGCATCTCAATGTGGTTTTTACTTCTTCCCGAAATTTTATAACTTCAACTATAGCGATTTGTCTCGAGTTTCATGCTTAGTAGTAGTGGCAAAATGACAGACATGTCTAATTATGTTCTACAGATCATATCCATGAGACTCCTAATTACATGAGATGTATAGGTCCTCCAACACGGGCTTGACCACAACCTTCGTACTTGCCATATCTGATTTCAACTGTTATTTGTGAAATGTCGTTTTCCTTATAAACACGACTGATATCAATTAAGATGTTGGTAACATCTTGAAATGGATTAAGTAGGTTATCATCTCTAGGAAGACGATATCACTTATCCTTGGTGACTTCATTTAACTCTTAGTAGTCCATCCATAACTGGAGCATTCTATTTTCCTTCTGCAAAGAGCATTAAGTTTCCTCAAGACGACATATTAGGTCTTATGAACTGTTTATCTAACAGCTATTGAATCTGCTTCCCTTCCACCAGCTCATTAATATAAGCTTCAAGTCCAGTACCTCCATTTATATATTTTACTTCTATTCTCCGACTCAATTTCCTTAAGAGCAACCTCAACTGTTGTCTTAAGCTACATAATTGCTGCAAACGTTCCTACTAATTTCTTCATAATGCTTCCCAATTAAGGTCAACCTTCTAGATGACCTCTTCCTCGGTCCATATTCTCCAAGGTAACTGTGCCCTGTAGAGGGTCTATTCGTGAAGCAAGTAGCTCTGTTTAGATTCCAATCCTTTATAATCATATCAATTGTTCCAACGAGATATGGGAGTAAGACTTTTGCTCGAATTCCCGATGGTACAGAGCGTTCTAGGGTAAGGTATTAGAGAATCACTTTAGGAGAGGTGTGAAAATCTTAGAGAGAAATAACACCAACGCTTATAATCAAGGATGATTATGCAGACTTTCTTTGTCTACAATCTGCTGCATCTCTATTACTTCGTTATAGTTGGCTCTCAAGTGATTTAACACATGAGATTTCTTGTAGCTGATCTTCTATGCTTCTTAGTACATCTTTTGGAGCAATACCATCCTTTAAGTTCAACCATGAGTCTTCCCCATGAATTCTTCATTATTATTGACCGTATCGATTCGAACAAGTTTAGGACTTTATCAAGGTGCTCGCTAGTACAAGAAGGTTAACTACCACTCTAATAACGGATCGCATAGTTCGAGATCGTATTCTACTTCAGATCTTCGCGCTTGAATCACGAACTTATCACTCAGGTAGTAGAGGTTTCCAAGTAGAGATATCTTACAAGGCTTTAAGGTTTTCTGCATCGGCTGTCACGCATTTCCAAAGATGAGGGTTATGCTATAGGGCTTAAGGTAAGTAGCACTACTCGTTAAGGGAATAAATTGAGAACAAAGGGTGAATGAAAATCGGGGATCCACAGAAGTTGTAAGTTCATATTTTTGTCTTGATTCTCGAAGGTTAGCTTTTCTCAGCAATTATCCCTGGCACTTGAATTTTGATCTCTGAAGAATCTGGATTTTAGAACGAGGATTCATTTCCTGCGAAATCTGGTGCTCAGAAATTTACCAACAACAAGGTCGGTTAAAAGCATGGTTAAGATAACTCAACTTAAGTTTCGAGTGAAGATTGTCATTAGGTGACTAACGGTTGAAGATGATGAAAGATTTCGCGAGTGTAGTACTGAGAAAGGTGATTATCAATCACAATCAGAGCTGATATTAGGAATATCCCTTTGAGTTAGGTGGTTCCATTACAATAAATAGGTAGAGAGAGGTCATATTCCTCAAAGGCTTTGAGAAAATAATCAGAGGAATTCTAGAATCCAGAAGATTCTATGAAATGTGAACTACTAAGAAAGAAAGAAGTGACAAGTTTTCTATGTCATTGACCACAAGAGACTTGTCTCAGAAATTTATTACTCTGGTATGCTCTCCGTTGCACAAGCCTTGTTAGAGAGTCTTCCTCTATGTTGAGGAAGTTTTGATGAATTCAATGTTGGGTAGAAAGGAAATTTCAGGCACCGCTAAAAATAGTATGGCTAAAGTACACGCACAACGAGGTAGAGTGTCATACTCAACACGAGACCAGTTAAGTTTGAGAACATCATTTAATGATCTTCAGATTCTGATGGTCTTATCATCATGATTCCAATACGAGAGTAGGATAAAAGAAAAGAGGAGAAGAGAAAGGAATAGTTACTGCAACATCGTCCTTGGTAGCTCTTCCAATGTCAAATGGTTTTCGCCCAGCATGAGAGTTTTGAACCTGAAATTATTGAATATATTCCAAATATTTGTGCTTATTCTTGTATTTATTGGTTCTTTAAATGTTTTACATTGATATTAGTTTACATGATAGGGCCCACCAGAATTCAAGTGTACCTGTAAATTCACCATTACGTGTGCACCCGTAATCGTCAATTTACCTTACACTATCATTCTAGTCATTCCCATCATAAGTTCCAAGTTTGTGTATTTAGGTCCTGGGGTTAATGATTTTCATTAAGTCATCTCTGCAACTAAGCACACTTAGATTCCAATTATGCTAATCATTCAAGTTAACCCAGAAATTGTTTCAAAGTAAGTTTAAGCAAATCAAGCAATAAATGAGCATTCAGGTACATGCTATCCTAGGGAGCAGAACAAACAAAAGGCATCATGGTTAATATCTTATCACTAATTTCCAACATGTATCATCTTACAAATGAGGCATAATAGCAAGTATCATCATTTCAAACAAGTATCAGTATAACAGTTGTCTTAGGTAACGATGCAAGTCGTATCAAGTGTATAGCTAACAGCAGTTGTTTCATATAGTGATAAAAGTCAACTGTGCAATCAGATAAGTATCTCTCTAGGATTTAAGTCCTAATTTATATGCACACCTTTGGTTTCTAACATTCTTAGTACTTGACATTCAGTAGTCCTAAGAGTCAACTCCAAAAGATTCCATACCTTCATGGTTTACTCGGGTGCACCTACCATAGGTAATACCCTAATGTATCAAGGTTTCTTATAGAGTAGGGAATTCTTAATGGGATATATGTAATCCTTAAGGTATAAAAGTTAAGATGGGAGTTCTTAAGGGAACCTATTCTTGCTGCAAACTTTGGATCACTGGATCATGGAAACAACCTACTAGGCTGGTCCTATTTATGGTTACAGCTTAGGTATTGCAAAGCAAAACCCATATTTCTACACCATTGGTTTAGCAAAGCTCAGAAGAGTCATCTTACTGAGGTGGTCCTATGAGGTTCATATGGTTGTAGTTTAGGTCTCGCGATGCAGACCTACTTCGCTACAACCTTTGGCTCTGATACCAATCTGTCACACCCCGGGCCCAGAGAGGCGGGACGTCACGATTAGTAAACAACAACCAAAATGCAGTGGAAACTAAACGATTTAATACATTACAACTTTCAACATTTACATTAGAGTATTGGCTCTGTTTCAATTCACAAGGTGCCTAAATCTACAGTCTATAGGTGTTATGATCAATCTTTTGGTAAAGTTTCTTGATGTTTCAGTAACTAAAGCTTCTAGGCTCGACTTTTGTCTTCAACACCTACCCTCACTTCTTGCCTCGGATTTAGGTGTCTTCTATAGCTCAACTATTCTCCCTAGCTGTACCTGAAGACATGCTCAAAAAGAATTGTGTCAACATAAAGTTGGTGAGTTCAAGTGGTTAAAGTTTCAAAAATAAAAGGGACTCTTAGAGTCCACAAGTGAAGGTTTTAGAATCAAGTGTGAAAGTTTCTGAAAATCTCATTTGATGTTTAAAACATCATTTTTAGTATCAGTCATTGTGGGGTATCACAATCAACCCTGCACTTGGTCCCCGGTTGGCCTCTTCTAAACTTGTGTTTAACCGGATATTCCCGTAGGAAAGGACCAAGCCTCAGATTAGTGAACCATTCCTGCTAGAATGGTTCACCATAGTATCTTACTCAAAACCTGTTACATGCCACAAACGACCCCTCAGGATCTCAGTGGGGTACCTCCCTGTGGCGGGAGCCACTGTGCGTGGGGGATTCCCCAAATAGATCTATTCATGTAAAAACAAGCGGTTCACAAAAGAATTAATGATTATGACTAAAGTATCAGCAGGTATCCAAAAAGTCCCACATACAAGCATCAAGTAAGCATAATCATAGTTCATAAAACAAAAGATCATGCCAAACAGTAAACAATATCACACATAAGAGTTTCAGTTTAAAAGGAGCATGCTTCATCCCTAAAACAAAAGTAAAAAGGGGGAACACGAGAACTTACCTGGTATCCTTGTATAATTTCAGAGCTAGATAAAGAAAAGTGATGATCACCAACAAAGCAATCCTAACTAAAACATATAAGATTCACGTTTAGAATTAGCATGATGTTATTACATGCGTGCAGTTGAGCTCTTTAGTTAAATTAATGTTGGTGATTAGTATCCTTAGCTTCTTGTGTATTTGTTAAGTGTCATGAATTAACTTGTGTACATTAGGTTAACTAATGCATTTAATCAAGAATTGAGTCTAAGCTTAAATAATGTAGAAAAATCAATTTATGTTATGGGTTCCAAATCTTTAAGAATAACTCGCATTAACGATGTAAGTAATATATAATGTTTCAAACAATGTTTATAATGTTCACGTTCTCATCATATTAGTTAACTTGATTGACGCTAACTAATCCAATTATTGATGATAGTTAACAATATTTTATAAAAAGGGTGTTACAATTAATATTTATTTCAAAAATACAATGAGATGACCAACAATTACTAACAACAAGATGATAGATCATTATAGCGTTTTAGGTCTTTTATCTTAAATAAAACGTGTAGATGTCGGTTAACCTAAATATCCGTTGCATAAATATACAAATGTACAATCGTTATTTGTATGAATTACATCTCTAAGTCTTGTATGATTATATTTTACACGGTATAAACTTATTTGTATCGTCTATGACATGTTATAACCATTTCTCAAAAATATAATGTTTCATATATCTTATCTAGGTTGGTTTCTAATAGCTAGCGTTGTTGTTTAAATCTCGGATCTAAACCATCCATTTAAATCAAACATTTATAACAAGTGACGTTCATTTTCGTTTATAATTCGCGTATTTTATAATTTAATCCTTTAATTAATTAGAGCTCAAATAACACGTATGCAATTTATAATTCAATTTCAATGCGTTGCGCGTGCGATATTACCTTCCACTCGGTTATGTATTCTAACCCACTCGTTTACGACGGGATTTAATTGCGGTCTCGTTCCGTTGACTGCCCGTTGACCATGATTGACCAGCTTTGACTAAGGTTTAACCATCACCATTCACCACATGCAGCCACTGTCCACCATGAACCACTTTGTCATTACTAGAACCTCCTAGTTGGCTAGAATTCTCACCGACAACCACACCCAAAATCCACTTATCTCCATCTATCAACCAACACCACAACCATTATCAAAACAACCACTTTGACAGCCTACGTAACCACAACCACCATCACAGCCATACCATGACTGTCGACATCGACCACCACTAACCATCGGAGCCACAATCATTATCCACAACCAACAATAACACGACCATAGTCGACATGCACACTAGTACACTACCATCAACAGCCCCAACCACTATCCTAATCACAACCAAAATCACAATCGTCAACACCACCACCATTATTGACATTTACAGCCCTAACCGACACCCAATCTACTTATTTTGACAGCTTTTAACCAACACAACAGCTTGTTACCTCGTCATCGCCACCTCGGGTAGCCTTCAAGTTCCCTAAATCGACTGCCTTGGACCCGATCTGGTACAGATCTACACATGCAGCCCAAAAATCATAACAATCTGCGGTTTGTAGTCCAGGAAAACAAAAGGAAGAATGGAGCAGATCGGTTCTAAGGGACCTTACCGAGAGAAAAGCAGTGGGGCGGTTCTAGGCCACCTTCGGCCTGTTCACAGCGAACAAAACCACCACCAGCATCCATCACGACCACCATCGACCACCATCATCACCATCGGCCTCGTCGGGTGTTGCGACCACCATCGACAATCAGTACCCACATCGCAACCATCGCCAAAACCATCACCGACGCCGTCACCACCACGGCCAATAACATCCACAGCCACAATCATCCTGTCACGACCACCAAGCAGCATTCGAGGTCCTGACCGCCCCCTTCATGACCGCTTATCTTCACCAAATCACGTTGTAGGTTGATGACTTACCTGCGACCGACACCACCGCCTGCGAACCAACCTGCAACCGCCTCTTTCGCCCCGATTCTCATCACTATTATGCGTTTCGTGAGAAATTGAGGCCACCACAGTGATCGGGGCGTCGAGGGGAGTCCGGATTTGCGTGCCACTCGCCGGCACTCGCCGGAATCGGCCGCCGGAGGCCGGAGTTTTGGCCGGATCGAAGAAAGGGGCGAGGGAGGAGGTTGCGCGGCTGCCTCCCGTTCTCTCTCTCTGATTTTTGGGTTTTAAAACCCTAAAATGGAAAATAGTTGGCTTATATAGTAGGGTTAAGGGAATGGGTTCGTTAACTGGTCGGACACACTCGATTAAATTGCTCGTAACATTAAAATTCGTTTCTCGTTAGTTTCCGTTGTAGAAAACGTTATAAATATTCTAAGATTAGTATTTTTATCGTATTTAGAACATGCCGCAACATTAACGGGTTTGTAAATTACCGCGTATTTAACACGTTCTGCGGTTTTACGCGTTTTTATCGAATGAGCGTTAATATCATCATTTTGCTATCAAAATACATGAAATTAAGTATTAAACTAATATTTTTTGCGTTAACTTCCCACGTTGGTCCCGTTAAACCTTATCTTTCGAATTCTCGGGTTTTGACCTAATTCTAGATCCGGTTCACGTCGCGGTCACGTTTCGGAACGCAGTTATTCCGGACAACGTACCACTTATCGAATTTAGTATGTTATGATAATAAACAATGATTAGATAAACATTTTCGGAGTTACGAGGCTCGGTCAACGTATCATATGACATTTAAATGCCGGTGAAAACCGGTATTCGCGTTTCAGTTACGTAATTCCGTTGTTTATGCATGATTGATGAAAAATCCTTTAGCAAGCATCATTTATGATATTGTTAGCATTAACAAGGATTTAGATTGGATGACAAGTCATTATAAGGAATTCTGGTGGAAATTCAGATGTTATTACGCGTTAACATACCGGATTTTACCCGGTATGGGTTCTGAATCTGTTTTCAGTTTGGATCTTTTCCATAGTTGTCTCAAATCACATAAGAATTCTTTGTTTCATGTTTTCTCCTTCTATTAGTTTGTAAACGTGCATTTGGGCCTTAAATGGGCCTTGTTTGTATGTTCGGTCCCTTATTGGGCTTATTGGGCCCAAAAGGCTAGTTTCGTTTTGCAAGATTTCTTTGGTAAGCCCAAATCAATCCGGACCTTTATTGGGTCCTATAATACGTTAAGCTTTCTAATTGGGCTAGATTTCAGGGGTGTTACACCAGCATTGGCATGCCTCCGTATGAGATGCTATACGGTCGGAGATGTAGGAAGCCCGTATGTTGGGGAGATATTGGGCAGAAGGAGTTAGGAAGTGTTGAGGTTATCGAGGCTACGATGGAGAAGCTAGAAAGAATTAAAGCCTTCATGAAGGCGGCAAAGGACAGACAAAAGTTGTATGCCGACAAAAGGCGGAGACCAATTGAATTCAATGTGGGTGATAGATTAATGTTAAAGGTTTTGCCTTGGAAAGGAATCATATGCTTCAGAAAGTGGGGCAAGTTAAGCCCGAGGTATATAGGGCCATTCCGAATCATTGCTCGAGTGGGTTAGAAATACTATATAGGGGGTGGACTTGTAACACCCGGATATTTAAAAAGATAATAAATAAATAATAAAAGTAGGAAATGCAAATTTAACCCAAGTTGAGGGGTTAAAAGTGTCAAAAGGAAAAAAGGTACAAAAGTTGGTGTAAAAGGTGGACATGGCCGCCCACCCTCCCTTCACAACCTTTTCATACGGTTTTTTTAGAGAGAGAAAGAGGAGAACATTTGGGTTTTTGAAGAAGAACAAGAAAAAGCCGGATTTCAAGGTGAAATTCGAGGGTTTATGTGTTCATGTTGAGTTCTTGTCTCGGTTATGTGCTTATGTATGTTGTATGTTCGGTTGTTTGTGTTTTTGGTGGATTTAGGTGTTCGAACTCCTTTACAGTCGGGTTTGAAGAAGTCTTACCTAAAAGTTGTCAAAGGTGAGTTCTAGATCCCCTATGTTACATGTTTTAACTAATTTTGGGGCTGGAAATGTATATGTATGTCTTTATAAAGTTGGGTTTTTTACACCCGTATGTATATTTGAATGTATACATGGGTGAGTGTGATTTTGAGTGCATTTGATGATATGGTTATGTTATGTGTATGTTTTAGGGTGCTTAGAATGTTAGAACTAAGTTTAGAACATGTCATATTAAGATTTGGAACTGATTATGAATGTTGTTAGTATGATAAGTCTGCTCATGTGCCTGAAATTGGCCCATGCGCCCAACCGGATAAATTGACCAAGTGTTCCATGCGCCTAAGACTTCATGCGCCTAAACAGTACCGCATGCGCCTAAGTGACCTCATGTGCCTGAAAAGCTCATGCGCCTAGGTGTTAGACTATTGTGTTTTAATGAGGCGCCTGCATAGTGGAAATGCGCCCGAACAGGGCTCATGCGCCCAAATAGCGTTGGTGCGCCCAACACTTAGAATTAAATGCAGAATTTTCGTGGGAGTTTATGCATTTAGGGTTCTGATCAATGTTGACTAGAGTTTATTTAATGCTCATGATTATGCTTGATTGTTATTATGAACCCTTTTATTATTATTATTATTATATGTTATCATTATTATTATTTCGATTATTATTATTATTATTATTATTATTATTATTATTATTATTATTATTATTATTATTATTATTATTATTATTATTTTGTCTTATATTATGTAACTTTACGTGGTATGTTTATACTGTAACATAAAGTATTATCATTAACGAAGTGAAAGATTAATAATGAAGAGAAGTGGAACGTAAATGATTAATGAAAGTCTTGCAAGCAAATGTATGGAGGTGCACGGCCTTGTTGTCGTTAGCTCAACTGTGATGCGGGTTAGCTACCCCAAAGGATGCACACAGGGTCAATCGTTACATTGATAAATGAGGTGAGCAACCTTGTTGTTGCAACAGACTCGGTTAGCATGCAATCTTTGAGATTGCCAATGAGGTGAGCGGCCTTGTTGTCGCAATAGACTTAGAAAGATAATGATAAAAATGAGAAATGAATGAAAGAATAAATAAAGTTATACCTTGATGTATGTATGATGTATGCTCATGTAATGAAGTATAAGAGGAAGATTTTAACGAAAAGAGTATTTTCATACATAAAATTTCTCGAGGTATTTTAATACTTTTTAAACTAGAACTCACTCAGCTACGCTGACTTTTATGCATTTCCAGTTGGCAGGTAATTCGTTGCTGGGGATGGCACGCAGGGATGGCTACTCGGCGGGGCAAGACTGGCATCCATTCTCAATAGATATCACTGTTGTTTTGTAATGCAGTTAAACCATTCTTTTGTAATTCGATTAAACCAAGGTGTATTGCTTAACAATAGTGTTTATAATGAAATGAATGGCTTTTGTTAAGTTAATTCCGCTGCTTAAATTTGTAAACCTATAACGTTTTATGTAATTACTGCTGTGAATGACCAACTATGAGGTCTCCGGGAATGGGGCCTTACAGTCAATCACAAGGATTGGACCCAAGTGTGCATCCTTCAGGGGTAGCTAACCCACACACAGTTGAGCTAACACCCTTCATTGGGTGCGAACCTCCATACATTGCTTGCAAGACTTTTCTTACATTTGTTCCTTCATTAATGCATGCATTCATTCTTTCTTTATGTTTCACATATCATTAACATTAACTTCTGTGACACGCTACACATATCCCACATCGGTCGTGGACAGGAGATTCCTGGTTCATAAGGAATGTCTAGCCTCTAATATCAACAACGCATTTTGGGTGTATTGGCTGTGGATGAGAGGAGAACTCCACAGTTAAGCATGCTCAGGTGGGAGCGATCCAGGGATGGGTGACCTCCCTGGGAAGTTTCAACCCGGGCAACCAAAAGCAAATTCGTGAGCTCCTCATGGGCGAAGCGGACAATATTGTTGGTGTGAGAGGCCGGGTGTGACAGATTGGTATCAGAGTCACAGGTTATAGAGAACTAGGATTGCATTTGCATCTAGACTATAGCCTTAGACACAACACTAGTATCGCACAGACACTTTTACATGATTGCAACAGTTGTACGAACATCCTCCTGGCATACTAACATTACATTGCTGAATGAACATAACATTATCTGCATGTCACATGTATCATTAGCGACTAACAGAGGGGCGGAGAATCCCGCTCGCTCATTTCCAACATCTACATTTGTTTCTTCACTCCTGGAGTTGAAGCAACAACGAATTAAACCTAACATTACCACTTTGGAACACGGAAACCTTTCTAACCCGCACGACTAGCCTAACGATGACAAACAAAGAGAACAACACCTTACTCTTCCAACTCTTTCACACTTGTTACTATTTCCAACATATCCTATCTTCTAGACTAGTCTAAGCAGTAAAAAAGGGACAACTAAGGGATTCAAAGTCTATCAGAGAATCGGACTTAGATATATAAGACCCTTAGAGCTTCAAAGGGGAATATTTTAACTCGGATCGCCAGATTATTTCCATCCAACACAAAGATATATTGAATTATGATTATTTGATTTAAATATGTTGTATTTCCTTCAATTTATTTTTATCAATAATTATTATTCAATTAGTGACTGTTGTGCATTGTGAATTGAAGAATCATGTCTGGAAGAAGACCTGGACGCCCGGGCGGACGAGGAAACATCAATATGACTCAAACTGAGTTGAATGCTATCATCAATGAGCGTGTTGCTAATGCGCTTGCAGCCTATGAACAGGCCCGCAATCGGAACCAGAACAACCAAAATCTGAATCAAGGAGGTCCAACAGTCTGTACCTTCAAGATGTTTATGGATTGTAAGCCTCACTCTTTCAGTGGTTCTGATGGTGCTCTCTCATTACTTCGCTGGCTGGAGAAACTCGAGTCGGTTTTCACCATGTGCAACTGTCCTACAGGAAGTCGTGTCATGTACGCCTCTGGCACACTGGAAGGACCAGCTCTGACGTGGTGGAACTCATAAGTCTAGACCTTAGGGCTTGATGCTTCTATGGTTTGCCATAGGATGATTTCAAGATTTTGATGAAAGAAGAATATTGCCCTAGAAACGAAGTCCAGAAACTAGAAGCAGAGTTTTGGAATCTTAAGATGATTGGTTCTGACATTGAGGAATATACGGCTCGTTCACACGAGTTGGCTGCTTTATGTCCTCAGATGGTGACCTTGGCCTACAAACGGATTGAGAAGTACATTGATGGTCTAGCTCCTCAATCCAAGCTAGTGTTATGGCTACTGATCCAGTCACTATTTAGTAGGCTATCCGACTGGTCACAAGCTCACTGATCAGGCAGTGGCACAGGGTACTTTGCCTAAACATGGCGTTGCATCCGGTTCATCTGATCATAACAGGAAATGGGATGGTAACAACAGCAAGTCTTCAAGCTCCAATAACACCCAGCAACAACAAACCAGAAAGTTTGATTCATCAAGAAGCTTCACCAACAACAATCAGAACAGCAACAACAACAACAATGGTCAAGGATCGAGCAACTATGCGGGCAAGTATCCGAAGTGTAACCGGTGCAACTTCTACCATCATGGCCAGTGTGATCGATTCCGTTGTCAAAGGTGTGGAAAGATGGGTCATGTTGCTAAAGACTGCAGGGGTGAACTGATGACTAAGAAACAACCTCAACAACAACACCAGGGCGAAGCGACTAGAGGCTGTTATGAGTGTGGTAAGGAGAGCCACTATAGGAAGGATTGCCCACAGCTGAAGAGTGGAAACAAGGGCAACAATGGAAGCAATGCTAAAGGTCGTGCTTTTATGATTGGTTCTTGCGAGGCAAGGAATGATCAGAACGTGGTTACTGGTACGTTTCCCCTGAATGGTTGTTTTGCTTCTATACTGTTTGATACCGGCGCTGACAAGAGTTTTGTTTCCAACAAGTTCATTAAGTTCTTAGATGTAACATTAGCTGATGTGGAGCCTAGTTACACTGTAGAACTAGCTGACGGGAAACTAATTGAGGCAACTCACATCATTAAGGGATGCAAGCTAGTATTATATGGTCATGAGTTAGATATAGATCTGATGCCTGTCACACTTGGTAGCTTCGATGTAGTTGTTGGAATGGATTGGTTGTCCAAGAATCAAGCTGAGATCATCTGTGGTGAGAAAATCATTCGTGTACCACTTCCTAGTGGTGAAGTTTTGTTAGTTCAGGGCGAAAGGAGTGGTAAGGTGTCAGGAATCATCTCCTACATGAATGCCCAGAAGTGCTTGCGTAAGGGTCATACTGCTTTCCTTGCTATAGTCACTGAAAAAGAAACTGAGGAAAAGAAAATTGAAGATATCCTTGTTGTATGTGATTATCCTGAGGTTTTCCCTAAAGACCTACCCGGTCTCCCACCGCATCGCCAAGTCGAGTTTTAGATTGATTTGGTACCTGGAGCTGCACCTATCACGAGAGCACCATACAGATTAGCTCCAAAAGAACTACAAGAGCTGTCTACACAATTGCAGGAACTATTGGATAAAGGGTTTATCAGACCTAGCTCATCACCGTGGGGAGCCCCAGTCCTGTTTGTCAAGAAGAAGGACGGAACATTTCGTATGTGTATTGATTATAGGGAATTGAACAAAGCAACGGTTAAGAATTGTTATCCTCTCCGCGCATCGATGATTTGTTTGATGAACTTCAAGGGTCGAGTTTCTATTCCAAGATAGATCTGAGGTCGGGCTATCATCAACTAAGGATTTGAGATGAAGACATTTCAAAGACTGCTTTCAGAACTAAGTATGGCCACTATGAGTTTTTGGTTATGCCAATCGGGTTGACCAATGCGCCAGCGGTTTTCATGGACCTCATGAACCGAGTGTGCAAACCCTATTTGGACAAGTTTGTCATTGTCTTCACCGATGACATCCTTATTTATTCAAAGAATAAGGAAGAACATGAGGAGCACCCTAGGCTGATTCTAGAGCTGCTGAAACGAGAACAATTGTACGCTAAATTTTCAAAGTGCGACTTCTGGATACGAGAATTCCATTTCTTGGGTCATGTGGTCAATGAGAATGGGATACATGTTGACCTGGCAAAAATAGAAGCCATCAAGAACTGGGCTACGCCTAAGACTCCGACTGAGGTACGACAGTTTCTAGGGTTGGCTGGCTATTATCGACGGTTCATCGAAGGGTTTTCAAAGATTGCTCAACCTCTCACCGCATTAACTCATAAAGGCACTACGTATAATTAGGGTGACAAACAAGAATCCGCATTTTAGGTTCTGAAGCATAAACTCTGTACGGCACCGATTCTATCCCTGCCTGAGGGAACAGATGATTTTGTAGTTTACTGTGATGCTTCTATTCAAGGCCTCGGTTGCGTGCTAATGCAACGCAAGAAGGTGATTGCTTATGCTTCCCGACAATTGAAGGTTCACGAGAAAAACTACATGACACATGACTTAGAGTTGGGAGCCGTTGTGTTTGCACTCAAGATATGGAGACACTACTTGTACAGTACCAAGTGCACCATTTACACCGATCACAAGAGTCTCCAGCACATCTTTGAATAGAAGGAGCTGAACATGAGACAACGTCTTTGGGTCGAGTTGTTGAACGACTACAATTGTGCGATCAAGTATCATCCGGGCAAGGCTAATGTAGTAGCAGATGCCTTAAGTTGAAAGGAGACACCTAAGCCAAAACGAGTTCGAGCATTACATCTCACCATTCACATCGGTTTACCCAATCAGATCCGCAATGCTCAACTTGAGGCATTAAAAGACGAGTACCTGAAAGCCGAATCGCTATGAGGCATGGAGAAGAAACTGGAAACCAAGTCTGACGGAATCCGCTACTTCGTGGACCGAACATGGGTTCCCTTGTATGGAGACCTACGAGAGCTAGTAATGGACGAAGCTCACAAATCATGCTACTCTATCCATCCAGGTTCAGACAAGATGTATCACGATCTGAAGGTTCTTTACTGGTGGCCAAACATGAAAGCCGATATCGCCACCTATGTAAGCAGATGTTTAACCTGTTCTAAGGTTAGGGTGGAGTATCAACGACCATCTGGTTTACTTCAACAACCGGAAATTCTAGTATGGAAGTGGGAGCAGATATCAATGGATTTCATCATAAAACTGGCAAAAAACTCCCAGCGGATGCGATACCATTTGGGTGATCGTGGATCGCTTGACGAAATCCGCACATTTCCTGGCAATCGGGAGACTGACCGCATGGAAAAGTTGACTCGTATCTACCTATGGGAAATAGTCTCTCGGCACGGTGTGCCAATTTCCATTATCTCTGATTGTGACGCTCCATTCACTTCACACTTCTGGCAATCCTTACAACGATCATTGGGAACGCGGTTGGATATGAGCACCGCATAACACCCTCAAACCGATGGCCAGAGTGAGCGTACGATCCAGACTTTAGAAGACATGTTGCGTGCCTGCGTGATAGATTTTGGCAACAGTTGGGAAACTCACTTACCGCTAGTTGAGTTTTCTTACAATAATAGCTATCACACATTGATCAAAGCTGCTCCATTTGAGGCACTGTATGGGCGTAAGTGCCGATCACTTATTTGTTGAGCGGAAGTTGGAGAAAGTCAACTTACCGGCCCTGAACTGGTGCACGAGACGACCGAGAAGATCGTTCAGATCTGTAACCGTATGGCAGCAGCACGTGACCGACAGAAGAGTTACGCTGATAAGCGTCGCTGACCATTGGAATTTCAAATAGGTGACAAGGTGCTTTTGAAAGTGTCACCTTAGAAGGGTGTGATTCGTTTCGAAAAACGGGGGAAACTAAACCCTAGATACGTGGGACCGTTTGAGATTGTCAAGCGGGTCGACCCCGTGGCCTATCAGCTGAACCTACCCGAAGAACTCCGTGGAGTATACGATGTGTTCCATGTTTCAAAGCTGAGGAAATGCCTTGTAGACGAGACTCTCTTCGTTCCGTTAGACGAGATACATGTTGACGAACAACTACGTTTCATCGAGGAACCAGTGGAAGTTATGGACCGAGAGCTCAAGACACTCAAACATAGTCGTATCCCTATCGTTAAGGTCCGTTGGAACTCAAAGCGTGGACCAGAATTTACCTGGGAACGCGAGGATCAGATGAAGAAGAAGTACCCGCAACTGTTTCAGAATCAGGCATCTACCTCTTAAGATACGCAGAAACTCTATTCAACATACGTTACAAACCGCTGAGCCTTGTACTCCCCGTTGAACCTCGTAACATGATGTTCTAATTTTCGGGACGAAAACTCCTTACACCGTAATTTTAGGTTAACACCATTCCGATAGTTGTCGTTATCATTGTTTGCATCGTTATCACCTAAAACGTTTACAAGCATCGCCACCGTCAACGTTAAATATATTATGCTATATAATACTAACGTCATGAATGACCCCATTTTTCAAAATACAAGATGGTGTTTGTAGAGGATTTGGATAAACGAGATTACTTAAGGATCGAATTTCTTCCAGAATTTTGATGTAAACCGGGTGTCGCGATCAGACACAATTGACACCGGTACACCATGACGAGTCACCACCTCTTTGATGAAAAGATCGGCCAATCTCTCGGATGAGTATGTCTCGTGTATCGGTAGGAAGTGGGCACTCTTTGTTAAGCGGTCTACAATCACCCATATGGCATCGTACCCTCTCGGGGTACGCGGCAGCTTTGTAATGAAATCCATGGTGATGTGCTCCCACTTCCATTCCAGTATATCCAAAGGTTGAATCTTTCCATACAGCTTTTGATGCTCGGCCTTCACTTGCAGACAAGTAAGGCACTTACTCACATACTCCACCACATCTCGCTTCATACCCGGCCACCAATAGTCTTTCTTCATGTCTTGGTACATCTTCGTGGCACCGGGATGAATGGAGTATCGAGTCTTGTGAGCTTCATCCACAATCTTCATTCGTAGATCCCCAAGACGAGGTATCCACATCCGCCCAAACCGGGTTCTAACACCAAATGTGTTTTCTCCCAACTCCCGACTAGGCCTCTCATTCTTTCAGAGTTAAGATGATCTTCTCTCAATGCCTCATCTTGGAACTCTTTGACTTGATTCATCATGTTCGAGGTCATAATCAGCTGGTACGCCTTCACCCGTATTGGCTCAGGCCTTTCCTTTCTGCTAAGGGCATCTGCCACCATGTTGGCTTTGCCCGGATGGTAATGGATCTCACAATCATAATCTTTTATAAGCTCCAACCATCGCCTCTGCCTCATGTTTAAATCCTTCTGCTCAAAGAAGTACTTCAAGCTCTTGTGGTTGGTGAAAATGGTGCACTTCGTTCCGTAGAGATAGTGCCTCCAAATTTTAGTGCAAAGACTACAGCTGCTAGCTCCAAGTCGTGAGTAGGATAATTAACCTCATGAACTTTTAGCTGTCAGGACGCATAGACTATAACCTTTCCTCTTTGCATTAACACACACCCCAACCCCGAGTAGGAAGCATCAGAATAAACCACCAAGTCTTCGCTTCCCTCAGGTAATGCCAATACAGGAGCTTGGGTCAACATCGCCTTCAATTCTTCGAACGCCTTTTCCTGAGCTTGACCCCATACAAACTTCACATCCTTTCGGGTCAACTTGGTTAGTGGAGAAGCGATATTGGAAAAGTCTTGGATAAACCTTCAGTAATAGCCAGCCAAACCCAAGAAACTTCGGATTTCAGATGGCGTCTTTGGAGACTTCCATTGCATCACCGCTTCCACCTTTGCCGGATCAACCATAATCCCATCCAGATTTACCACGTGACCCAAGAATTGAACTTCACGCAACCAGAATGCGCATTTGGAGAATTTGGCGTACAACTTCTCCCTCCTTAACGTCTCCAGAACCTCCGAATATGACCGGCATGCTCAGCCTCACTCTTTGAATAAATCAAAATATCATCAATGAACACAATCACTGATTTATCCAACATCGGCTGACACACTCGGTTCATCAGATCCATAAAACCAGTTGGCGCGTTGGTCAAACCAAAAGACATGACCAGAAACACGTAGTGACCGTAGCACGTGCGAAAAGCTGTTTAGGGATATCCTGCTCTTTCACCTTCAGTTGATGGTAGCCTGATCGAAGATCTATTCTTGAAAACCAGCTGGCGCCCTGGAGTTGATCAAACAGATCATCGATTCTCGGAAAGGGGTATCGGTTCTTCACCGTCAGCTTGTTCAGTTCATGGTAGTCGATGCACATCCTCATACTACCGTCCTTCTTCTTCACAAACAGGACCGGAGCACCCCAAGGTGAGATACTCGGTCTAATGAACCCCTTGTCTAACAGCTCTTGCAACTGCTCCATCAACTCTTTCATTTCCGTCGGAGCCAATCGATATGGTGCTTTGGCAATAGGTTGAGCACCCGGTATCAGGTCAATCTGGAACTCGATCTCTCGGTCAGGTGGTAATCCTGATAAGTCTTCAGGAAACACGTCTGGAAAGTCACACACAACCAAACATCGGATAGTTGTGGTGTTGGCGTTTCTACATCCTTCACATAACATAAATAGGCGTTACATCCACGCCTCAACACTTCCCGCCACCGCCATTGAGATTACTTTCGGAATCGTAGTAACCCGATCATCATAAACCGTCACTGAACTACCATCGGGTGCTGTCAAATGAATCATCTTCTTGCGACACACAATGTTCGCCTCAAAGTCCGCCAACCAATCCATCCCAAGCACCAAATCAAAAACCACCTAAGTCATCGCAAATGGTCTAACCGGAATTTGTGGCCCTCTAATTCCACATCACAACCCTCTATCACCTTGGAAATCCTGGTAGATTTACCTATAGCAGTCTCTACATCAAACGGTACGTCAACGCGCCTACTACTAACAGGCAATTTGGCACAGAAAGCAGTAGAAATAAAACTCCTACTGGCACCCGAATCAAATAATACAGAGGCTAAAGTTTGGTTCACCAAAAACGTACCGGACACAACATTAGGGTCCGTCCTAGCATCTTCCTGTGTCATCGTGAATGCCCTGGTGCTTGCCTTCAATCCCTCATTCCCCATCTTCTTCACGCTGGAACTCTCAGACCTCGGCTTCTTGCAATCTTTATTCATATGGCCACTTTCCCCACAATTGAAGCACCTCATGCTCTTACACTCTCTAGCCATATGACCAGGCATTCCACACTTAAAACAAACATCAACCCCAGTCGACACTCCCTACCATGCTCCCTTCCACATTTACCACACCTCCTCAGTCCCGTACTCGGTGTGGCCACACGACGATCGTCCACCCGGGCCTTCTTGTTGCTCGTCGAAGCATTACCGCGACCAAACTCTTCCCGTTCCAATTCCTATCACCACCCTTCCTATTACCATCAGTCACCACCACCACCGCCCTTTCATCATACAATCTCCCAGCCAGGTCCACCGCCGACCTAAAGGTACTTGGTCGGGCGGCGATCATATGCCTGCGGATATCCACCGGCAAGCCCTGAATATACCTCTTAATCTTTCGCGATAGGGGTGTCACCTGGTCCGGCACCAGACGTGCCATTTCGTTAAATTTCGTGGTGTACTATGATGGGTCATCGTCCCCGCCTCCAGCTGTAGGAACTCTCGCTCAACTTTATCCATTTCCCGATGAGGACAGAACTCCTCAATCACCAACCTCTTCAATTCAGACCACTTCATCTTCCCAATGGCCGTGCTACCCTCGGCTTGGACCACGTTATCCCACCAGCATAAGGCCGAATCCGTGAAAGAATGGGTAGCGAACTTCACCTTTTGGTCCTCACGGCACTTGCTAATATCGAGGACACCCTCCATTTCTCTCACCCATCGATGAGCAGCCGCAGCATTGCCATTACCGACAAAAGTAGGGGGCTTGCAACTCATAAATGCCCTATAATTATAGCTTCGTGCTGTTTCATGCACCGGCTCCTCCTCTTCCTCTTCCTCGTCCTCATCAGAAAGAACCGTTTCCGGCCCTGATTGCTCCTGCTTCCCTGAGGACCGGTTTTCTCCTTTCTTTCTCCCTCCCGGACAGCCTTAATCACTTCGGTCACCACAGACGGTAAGATCGTCTGCATGACCTGAGCACCTCTTCCACCACTGCCTCTTTTACTGAGGCTCTCAAGTGGCGCTTTTGTCTACACCCTCCTGATGAGGGTCTCGGTTTCCTCATGAACCACTTTCTCTACCCTAGGTCTTCCTCTTGTGGCCGCGGTTCAGTACCACGTCTGCCACCACCCCCACCCGTGAGGCCTTAGAAGATCTACCACCAGCCATTCTCTATCACACACTGAAAGATTTAAACACCAACACGGTCATTCAAGGGAATAGCTCAGTTTATGTCAAGTACAGTAAGTCCCTAATTACAGTGGCCAGTTGTGATTAGCCACTTACTTTACTCTTCGTACCCCGATCATTACCTGTCCTAACTATGTTAGTATCTAATTCTAACAGTAACACATACATCACATATCATGCGCACGTAATACCGGTTAACTTAAGAAAATACCTGATGGCACGCAGCTACTCAGATTGGCATTCTTCCCCTTTCCGTCCCATTCTCAGTTTAAGTTAAGGTTTATTTTGAAAATTTATCCGTTTCACTTAAACTTTGGCTCTGATACCAACTTGTAAGGCCCCGTTCCCGGGCACCTCACAGTTGGTCATTCATCGCACCTTAACATATAGTTACATATACTAAGTAAATAACGCAGCGGAATTGATAAGAAATACATTCTCATTTCATCATGAAAGCTTTTACAATGCATAACATTGTTGATTCGAATACAAAATACAAGCTTTCTTTACATTGCCTAACTTTACTATGATTGTTGCGGAAGCATATGAAACCGAGGATTTCTTTAGTAATCCCGTTTATCTGAATCCTCAACGATCATAGGGTCATATACAGTGACCTCTATTACAAATACATTAAAACTGTTTTAAAGAAGATTCCTTAAGTAATCCCGTTTATCAGGATCCTCAAGGAATCTTGCACTTGCATGCAACATAATGTGTTGCATGCATTATGAGCCTGCAACATATTTTGTGGCAGCATTATCAAAAGAAGAATGCCATCCCAAAAGAGCTGAGTAGTCGCCTCGTGCCATCCCCAGCAACACTACCTGCCAACTGGAAACACATAAAAAGTCAGCGTTACTGAGTGAGTTCTAGTTTTATAATTAAACATACTTTCTTTTATTAAAACCGTTCTTATATACATGCGGTCACACAACATACGTACACGTAGATAATACTATTATTATCTTCATCATTCGTTCATGAACTTTCATTCGTGTACCATTCATCATTATCATTCACGTTCGTTCATTCATTCTTTACTTTCGTTCGTACGTCTTTAACTTCATTCATACATCAATAAGTTCATTCATACGTTTATTACATTCGGTGACATGTACCATACCCCGAACATCATACCATACTGCTGGTGCTGGACCTGTGGTAATCAATCACGAACGTTGTGCACAAATGCTGATCCAGTCACCTAGGGTAGGTACATGCACCATTTATCTTTCGACTTTCCTTCTGGATCAATGCCATATGCTATACCCTGAACATTGTGCACTACTGCAGGTGCTGGACCTGTGCTGATCAATCACGAACGTTGTGCACTAATGCTGATCCAGTCACCTAGGGTAAGCGGCAAGGATCCCATACATACATATGGTCAATCACAAAGACTGACCCAATATGCATCCTTCGGGGTAGCTAACCCGCACACCATTGAGCTAACACCTGCCAGGGGTGTGCACTTCCATACATTTGCTTGCAAGCCTTTCTTACATTCATTCGTTCATTCATTAATGCATGCATTCATTCATCATGTTCCTCGTTCATTATCTTTCACTTTATGTTCTTATTGCATTAGTTTCATTCATTCATTCATTCATCAATCATAACACGTAAAGTCACGGAAAGATAAACACGAATTGAAAACAAGGGACATCGATAATTACAAATCATGAGTCATTACCATCATATAAGGCTTCATACATACGTAACATACACCATGCATTACCATCAAGCACACATCATCATACCATCTATGACCTCAAAAGTCAACCTACATAACCCCCGGGAATCCCCTAGGTCAAAGCCTATCTTACTCATTTTAAGTTCCCAGAAGTCAGAATTCTGCTAAGTGTTTACCCGCATTTCCCTCCTTGATTCATCCGCATTTCTTGGCCATCCGCATTAGTCAATACGGATGAGGAAATGCCTTAGCCGCATTTCCATACTGTCCGCATTAGACAATGCGGCTGAGGAATGCCTTAATCGCATTTCATGCTCTACCCGCATTAGTTAATGCGGATGAAGAATGCCTTGGCAATTCTTCCCGACTTGTCCGCATTAGATCAATGCGGCTGAGCAAATGCCTCGCCGCATTTCCTTAGTCACCCGCATTTGTTAATGTGGTGGAAGTCTGCCTTAGCCATTTCGTTTGGCTGTCCGTATTAGCCTATGCGGCTGAGTAAGGTGACCTGCACTTAACCTGTGCCATTTCTGCAACTCATTCATCATCTTAACATACCCTTAGCACAGATTTATCATATTATCCGCTTAGAACAAGCCATACATCATACACATCATAGGAAAGACTTCTAAAACGTACATCAACAGCACACATACGAACAACATGCTATAACTCATATAATTGTCCTAGAAATCTTATATACAGTAATCATAGCAACCTGAACGGACAATACACACGCATACTCGTACATACATACACGGATTAAGCACTCAAAGCTTGAAACAGTGTCACGATGTGTTCAAGCCCCAAAAATCATTCGAAAACGGTTAAAATTAGGGGTCTTAGAACTCACCTTTGATGGGTTTGTTAGAACATAAAATCATAGTTTAACCGTTTTAAACTTTCAGAAAACGCAGTGGATATATATAGCTTTAAACTGATTTTTAAGCTGAAAGTTATGTTCTTTAATGACCATACAAGTGTACAAAACAAACCCATAATCAAAGGATCATATATGTGAATGAAACAAGCTATGAACAATACACAAATGTACATAAAATCACAGCCATATGAAGCTGTGATTTGCTACCTTTCTGTAGCAGAAAAGTCGACTAAGATGAGAGGTTTTAGATGCTTGAAATGACAAGAACTCAAGTGTAGAGGTCCTCAAGTGTTTATACCCCAAGCTACCTTGCAAACACCTTCTCTTGTTAGGTAGAATGACACCAAAACAACTTGAAAAACCCTAATTTCCCAGCTGCAGATCCGTGAGCTTGAGAGAGAAGAAATAGTGTTCTATGTGTTGTTTACATGTGTTTTTTGAATGAGAATGATGGAGAGTATTTCTAGTTAATGGAACTAGTTCATGAGCATGTGTGTGTGTTAATCAATGTTAACTTGGTGGAACATAAGGGCATGGGCATGCATGTGTTTGTCTTACCAAGAGAATAAAAGACTAAAGAAAAACACATGCACACATGCATGGTCTCATGGTGGACGGCCTCATAGGCTTAATTTAAGTGTTTTTTCTCTTTTTTTTCTTTTGATTAATATTTGAGTTTTATAAAATAGGTGATCATATTTATAAAATTCAAATACTAACACACACATATATTGTCTAGTCTTGTAACTAGTTTATGCAATTAACCATTTAATTATATAAGTAGTATACTCTCATCATATATTTGGTGTTATACAACTAATTTAAATAACACTTCAAATAATATCATTGAACAAAATATCCTAATAAATTGTTCCATATTATATGCAACTTATTTAGAAAACCCATTTTCTAAATTGGTGTATATTTAATTGCATGATCATATCATCAATTAAATATTATTGGTGTAAGCTAAGTTTGTTATTGGGTATAACCTGACTTGGATCATAACGTACTAACCACATCAATATTCTAAGTGTCCTGGGCACATAGAATCCTACAATCTCCCACTTGCCCAAGATTCATAGAAGATTGATGCAAGCAGTAAATGACGCCTAACAACGGTTTACTACCTTAATACGCATGACTTATAGCCATTCAATAACATCATCCCATTCAAGTACCCTACTTGAAATGATTTAGGAGAATCAATCATCTATCCTTTTGTTACAGATGTCATGTTAAATCCAATAACACAGAATGATCATTCCTTGTTAATTTAACTTAATCAGGCCTTAGACATCTAACTCTCAACGAATAAGAGGAACAAATTCCATCTTGACTACATACGTTTCTCACAAACACCTCGTGTTATACCTGAACATACCCTTATGTACTGTCCACTATTTCAGGACAGTGAAGAATTAGCTCAAGGTATAATACTTGGTGAATATCAAAACCCAATATGTATCTCAGGTCGAAGGATACCAAATGATATTCGCCTTTACTCAAATTCACTTATGATCAATCGATAAGATTCCATGTAGTAAAATTTGAGATGCGGGTTAGTCCAATATTTGTATCCCACAAATATTTATGAACCTTGGCAGCAACCTATTGTTCTATATTCAACCTTATGAATATCAACCAATCCAAGTTCATAATAATCTTACCCTCACACTTGTTCCCACAAGTATGAACGACTACGGACATTTAGAGTAATAGTTTACTCATGGATTAAACATGCTAAATTGGAACATTAATTAAAAGATTATAACCAAATATTTTATTCAAACAATAAAGAGTTCCACATATTCATATACTAAATTTGATCAAGTCCAATCACTATAATATCGAAGTCCTAAGGCACATGTGTGACTTTCATGCTTTGACCTATCTAGGAGCTTCGTGAATGGATCCGCAATGTTTTGATCGGTATGAACTTTACGAATACATATCTTCCCCTTTTCAACTTCATCCCTAATGTAGTTGAATCTCCATTCAATGTGCCGAGTCTTTTGATGAGCACGAGGTTCCTTGATTTGAGCAATAGCACCTTCGTTGTCACAAAAGATCTCTAGGGGGTCTTGAATGGTAGCAACAACCCCTAGATCAGCAATGAACTTCCTACGCCACGTAGCTTCTTGAGCTGCCAATGAAGCGGCGATGTATTCTGATTCTGTTGTAGATAGTGCCACTACATCTTGCTTTGAGCTCTTCCAAGAGACTGCTCCTCCTTCATAATGAAGACATATCCCGACTGTGATCGAGAATCATCTCGATCAGTTTGGAAACTCGCATCCGTGTAACCTTTTACAACGAGCTCCTCCTCACCAGATCCATATATTAAGAACATATCCTTAGTGTTTCTAAGGTATTTCAAAATACTTTTAACAGCCATCCAATGACTATTACCAGGATTCTGTTGATATCTACCTGTCATGCTTAGAGCACATGACACGTCTGACCTAGTACATATCATTGCATACATGATGGATCCTATAGCAGATGCATATGGGACTCCATTCATTCTTTCTTGTTCAACCTTTGAAATAGGGCATTGAGATGAGCTCAATATGGTCCCTTTTGAATAGGCACCAAACCTTTCTTAGAATTCTCCATCTTGAACCTTTTCAAGATCTTTTCAATGTATGTACTTTGGTTTAAACCTATTAACCGCCTTGATCTATCTCTATAGATCTTTATTCCCAAATATAGGTGGCCTCACCAAGATCCTTGATGGAAAAACAGCTTCCAAGCCAGGTTTTTACACCTTCCAAGGTTGGAATGTCGTTTCCAATTAGTAGAATGTCATCGACATATAATACAAGGAAAGTAATAATGCTCCCACTAGCTTTCTTATATACACAAGCTTCATCAGCGTTTTTTATGAAGCCAAATTTCTTTACTTCATCATCAAAACGGTGATTCCAACTTCTTGATGCTTGTTTCAATCCATAGATTGATTTCTTTAACTTGCATACCTTGTTTGGATGTTTTGGATCGACAAAAACTTCAGGCTATTTCATATGGACATCTTCCTCAAGATATCCATTAAGAAAAGCGGTTTTGACATCCATTTGCCAAATCTCATAGTCATAATATGCTGCTATGGCAAACAATATCCTGATAGACTTTAGCATTGCCACAGGTGAAAAAGTTTCATCATAATCAACCCCTTGAGTTTGAGTGAAACCTTTTGCTACAAGTCTAGCTTTATAGGTATCCAAGTTTCCATGCATATCAGTTTTCTTCTTGAAAACCCACTTACTTCCAACTATCTTGGACTTAAGAGGTGGTGTAACCATTCCCAAACTTGGTTATCATACATGGACTGCATCTCAACGTTCATGGCTTCTTGCTATTTGTAAAAATAAGGTTTTGACATTGCCTCTTGGTATGTGGTTGGTTCATCCGAATCTACCACATAGCATCCATCCATGAAAAATCCATATTTCTCAGGAGGAACACTAATTCTACCAGATCTATGAACGTTTTGTGTATCTTGATCATCCACATGATCATTCTCAACATCCTCATGTTGATTGCTAGTATCAACCAATTGTGTATCGTCTTGTGAATCTTGAACCTCTTCAAGTTCCACTGCTCTTCCACTAGTTTCTTCCGAAAGAAACTTAGTTTCCAAGAACTTTGCCTTTCGAGCAATAAACACTTTCTGTTCTGTCGGATCATAGAAATAATATCCAATACAATCTCTAGGATATCCAATGAAGATACACTTTGTGGATCGGGCTTCCAGTTTGTTTTGAGTGTATTGCTTAGGATAAGCATCACACCCCCAAACTTTTAAATATGATAATGATGGAACCCTTCCATGCCATATTTCAAAAGGTGTCCTTTCCATTTTCTTGGTTGGGGCCATATTTAAAATACGAGCCGCGGAGAGCAACGCGAAACCCCAAAATGATAGAGGTAGTGTACTTCTAGCCATCATAGATCGAACCATATCCAATAGAGTCCGATTCCTCCTCTCAGACACACCATTATGTTGTGGTGTTCTAGGTGGAGTAACTTGTGAGACTATCCCACAACTTCTAAGATACTCTTGAAATTCACTACTTAGGTATTCACCTCCTCTATCTGTACGAAGAATTTTGACCGTTTTGTTGAGTTGATTTTCTACTTCATTCTTGAAGATTTTGAACATTTCAAAAGATTCATGTTTATGTCTTAACAAGTACACATACCCGTAACGACTATAGTCATCGGTAAAGGTAATGAAGTATCTTTCACCATTCCTAGTTATTGGTTTAAAAGGTCCATATACATCCGAATGTATGATTCCTAATAAATCCTTTGCCCTTTCATTAGTCCCACTAAAAGGGGCCTTTGTCATTTTACCTTGTAAACAAGACTCGCATACATCAAATGAATCATTTTCATTAGTTTTCAAAAGACCATTCTTTTAGAGTTTTTGCATACGATTCTTGTTTATGTGACCAAGACGACAATGCCAAAGATAGGAATCACTCAAATCTAATTTGAGCTTTTTGGTGGTTGCTTGGTACATTGAGCAATCATATGTTGTGTTTTCATGAACCAATTCATAAATACCATTACAAGGTATAGCCTTAAAATAAAACATGTGATTGAAAGAAACATGAATATCATTGTCAACAACTTGAAATCATAATCACATTGTCTTAAACGGGAACAGATATAATGTTCCTAGTTAAACTAGGAGCATACAAAACATTCTCTAAAATAACTTCCAAACCACTTGGAAGCTTCAAATGTAGTCTCCTTGGGCTTCCACGTGAACCTTTGCACCATTCCCCATGAAGAGACTAATTTCCCCTTTTGCGTAGTGCTCACTTCTTTTGAACCCCTGCAACAAATTGCAAATATGAGTTCCACATCCGGTATCTAGTACCCATGTGTTAGAAGAAATAACATTTAGCTCAACATGAATCATAAAGATTGTACCTGAGGTTTGCCCGCATCCCTCTTTTCTCTCAATGCTTTGAGATAGACCGGGCAATTGCGTTTCCAATGGCCTACCTCACCACATTCAAAACACGGGTCATTTTGAGCAACTTTTTGCTTCTTTTTGGGCGGCTCCACTTTTGCTTTTCCTTTTCCCTTCCCTTGACGTGCCCCTTCCCTCTTGCAACACTTGCCCTAGGGTCGGGGAAGTGCCTCTTCCTACTACCTCCTTCATTGATCGTAAGGACCGGTAGAACCTTTCTACCCATGCCCGCCTCGGCCGTTTTGAGTATTGAGTGAAGCTCACCTGTGACAACCCGAAAATTTTCATGATTTAATATAATTTTTATGTGAATTTATAGTTTATTTTTATATTTTTATTATTTAATGATAATATTAATAATAATAAAAATAATAACAATAATAATAATAATATTATTATTATTAAAAATAATAATGTTAATAATGATAATATTAATAATAATGAAGATATTAATAATAATTTATAAAGGTTTATTAAATTTTTAAATAAAAATAATAAAGTTCAGGGGGTGAATGTGTGATTTGTGAAACTTGAAATCAAAACTTTCACACATAAAATGTTAACAAATAAACCGCAGGGACTATTTCTGTAATTTCTGAAAAACAACCCAAATTCCCCCCGTCGGCCACTGTTCCTCCGGCCGGTCACCGGCGACGATCCGGCGACTCCTAAACATCAAAAATAATCGATTTCACTCAAATTAAATGTTCCAGACAGATTCTTGTGGATGATTCGAAACCGAGCCCACAATTAATTTGAAAATTTGAAGTGCTATCCTTACCAAACCCACTCGACCGAAAGTCGGCCGACCACCCACCCAAATCGACCACTAAAACGCCACTATGATTAAATTAAAAGAGCACTTACGATCATTTGATCGTTTATAATTGATAGTGAACTCAATTCGATCTGAAAAACATTGAAACATCCATTTCGATTAACACCTTTGGTCGCGATCTGCAACCTACTCGAACTCCCACTTAGACACGTTCTAAACCCAAATTAACAGAAGGATTTTGCTTGTCAACAACTATAGAATGATACTGCAAAGTTAATTCGATTATAATCAGTGTTGTCCATTGTTTGGATTCGAGACGACCCGCGGCTTGTTCTTCGTAGAATTTCACCTTGAATCATCACCATTAAGGTATTAAGAATACCTACAAACTCGTTTTTACATGGGGATCAAAAGCCCCATGAATCCATGCATTATCATAACCATTTGATCTTCAATTTGATCGATTTCATTCCTAGGGTTCATATGATTTGGGGGAAACAGGGTTTAAGATGTTAAAAGGTTTTGGAACCAGGTTCTTGTGCGAATTAGAGCCTTTGGCTCACTGGTTTGTGCGCGGGATAATGGGGAAGAGGTCACGGGTTCGAACCCGCCCCCTCCCATTATTTTTATAAATGCCTTTCAAGCATTTTAAAAATACATAAAAATTACCAAAAATTATAAAAAAATTTTTAAGAACTTCTTTTATTTTAAATACCTTTAAATGATTTTCTGTAATTTCTTTATTTAAAAACACCTTAAAATAAGTTTATAGAATAATATTTAAAAATAATATAAATAACCATTTTATAAAAATAGACTTTAAATGATGATTTAAAGTATTAATCTATTGATTGGATACTATATTAATTTTTAATTATGGATAAATTATAATAATTGTGGAAATTTATTTCTTTAAATTCCTTATTTAATTATTTATTTATATACTTATTACAAATGTTATAAATAGTTACTTTTATAAAAATGGATTTTAAATGATGATTTAAATCATCAAGTTATTAATAAGGATTATATTATTTTAATTATGGATTTATTATGATAAATGAAGGAATTATATTTAATAAATTTCATAAATTATTTACAAATACAAATATTATCATTATAATTATGATCACGCCATTGTTATTATTTAATATCAATATTGGTAATATTATTAAGACATGGTGTTGTTTGTATACCAAATCGTGTACATCAAACCGAACCGACCCGAATCCGACCAAATATATTTATTTGCGTTGAACATGTTTTAAAAACTTAATTACAATTAATAATAGGTGTAGATCGTGTTTGATCGTGCATTGCCTTATTCTTTGAAGTTCTTGTTCATTTCATTACATCAAATCAAGGTGAGTTCAGGCCCCACTGTTTTACTAAATCTCTTTTGGATAAGTTCATTTTATTAAAACTCTTTTGGGGGAGATAGCATACTGGTAATGTTACAAACGTTTTCATTATATATTTAAGATGTGTATGATATTAAAGATAGTGCTGTTTATCATTATAAAAGTCCTCACACTTTCGAATTGTTAATATTGGATAGCGGGGAAAGTTGGGTAGTACTACTGGGAGTGACGACCCCACCTGTATGACTCGAGGTCAGTCGGGTGCAATTTGTCCTATGAACATTAGTCACGATCTGACATCGTGGCTGGAGGCAAACATAACACAGTCAGCTTCAATGTCGAAATCACTATTTAATATCGTTTGTGAATGGGCTAGCTAGCCATTACAATGCACATGCTTAAATATACGCTGTTGTTAAACTGGGATGTTTAACTGTGAACTCTTGAACTGATCAACCGTTGGGTTGATACACGCTATTGTTAAACTGGGATGTTTAACTGCAAACTCTTAAACTGATCAACCGTTGGGTTGATACACGCTATTGTTAAACTGGGATGTTTAAACGCAAGCTCTAGAACTAATCAACCATTGGGTTGATTACACTTTTGTTAAACTGTTATGATTAAACGCAAACTCTTGAACTTACCAACCATTGAGTTGATTACACTTTTGTTAAACTATTATATTTATACGCAAACTCTTGAACTTATCAACCATTGGGTTGATACACACTTTTGTTAAACTGTTTTGTTTAAACGTAAACTCTTGAACTCACCAACCGTGTGTTGACTTTTAGTATGCTATTCTCAGGTCATTAATCTGGACTGATGTTAGGAGCACTACACGGGTCAAGCATGCATCCTAACGCTTAAACAATGATACATTTGTTTATCTTTATATTTTGGGTTTGTTTTATTTGTTTAAACGCTTCCGCATGAATTATAAAGTTTAAACTTTGATTTGTTATGTTAAACGTTGCATATAGAGTCGTTCCAAGTAACTATTGACTGTGATCCTGGTTTGTTCACACCCCTCCGTGATAGATTCCAGACCCGGAATTTGAGGGTGTGACAGATTGGTATCAGAGCCATTGGTTATAGAGAACTAGGTTGTATACACACTAGACTATAACCGCACACAGTTAGTTAGTTACTTGTTCTTAGTCTTCCTAAACTTAACTGATTATCTTAGGTTCAAATCCTTAGTCTAAGCTATGAAAATCTTATCGAGGTTTTGAATTCCATGAACCAAATGAACTTGTGTGACACATAGACACCTGTATTCTGGATTTCCTGGCAAAAGGCCCTCGGGCTAAGGCTAGCATATCGCATATATCTCATTGCGAGACCTGGTATGCTTACCTGGGGATTTCTGGATTGAGTGATAAACTATGGTCAATACACAGGTCTCTAAGGCAAATGGGTCAAATTACCTTGGCGTGTCAATGATTCCCCAAACTTTACTGATCCTTTCGTATACCTTGATTGATCGACCTCGATACAATACATACATATTTGGTACTTCAACCATTGATGACCACTATACTTGACAAGATATGTTAACCTGATAGGAGGAACCGGGGTGATCATGCAAAGCAAGTTACCATTACGGGTGCACACGTAATTGTAATTTGTCGTGCATGCTAAGTCCGGTGAATCTGGTCGGGTGGTAACATTGTAGTCCGTATAAGTCATCATTCCTACACGTTGAGCAAGAAAGCCTCGGTTCTCATAGAACATATTTCCATGAAAATTCTTAATGATATCTCAGAATGGCTTCTCGACAAATCCGTTCACGGTCTAGAAACTCTAGTCGTAAGATTGCTGCTATTGTAACACGTGAAGTTACTGTGGTCAATATACAAGCCTTTAAGACATATGAATCAAAATTACCTTGACGTATTCCATTTGGTAATCTGTGCTACACTTGTCCTAACCTAAAGTGAGACTTGTTTCCCTAGTACTTGCCCTGACATGGTTATACCTGAAATCCTGAAGGTATGAAGGATAGGCAGCTATCATTAGACATATTGTACTTATGTGCTCGTAGTTTACCTGCTGTTACTTAAGTCCTGTCCTACTTAGAGCCTTCATGGTATTTCCAATCATAATATTAATTTTATCCTTTAAGAGGCATTCCTCCACTTAGCATTTCAGTAATTGAGGGACTGATTGAATGCTTAGAATGAAAGTGGACTACAGGAGATATAGAAGGGTGATGATACCTACATACATTAAGTTATTCTTTAGGATGATAATAAATTAGGATGTTGTGTAACCGGTTTAAGCATATTCTTAGTATACCGGTAATGCTTATAAAAGGGTTACTATACCTAAGGAATGAAATGCAAAAGCTAGAATTGTAATTCTAAAATCATGCAATGGTAGGATTAAGTCGTGCACTTTATACTAACGAACTCCCTAAATTGACAAAGCTGATGTCATACTTTATGACATTAGACCAAATAGAATTAAGGACACTGGAAAAATCTAGTGAGCAGTAGAAAGAAGTTGGAGGGTCAAACAAGCAATCTAGCGGTAAGGTAGACAAGAATGCCAATGCTGTGAGCCTAGCTATGTTGGTTAATATGATTAAGCTAACGTGTGTTAAACGGGGACATTAAGAAGGTTGGAGTTCCGACCATTACTATAAGTGTGCCCTAGGTCGATTAGGACCCCAGGACAAGTTAGAAACAATCAGAATTAGGAAATGGCAATAGCTAGAAAGTAAGAACAGTTAAATTATGGAAATAAAGGTCATATAAGTCAAAGTAATACATCCCGCGGTCATATATTTATGACTGAAGCAAGCCACATTTGACAAGACTAAGTGTTGTTACATGTACGTACCTTATCATCAATAGCTACACATCTATTTAATACCAGGATTGATAATAGCTTTGATTCTTCTGGAATTATTCTTTAACTTAGCATTAACCCTAGTTGCTTAGAAATCATTTTACTTAGTAGAAATAACCAATGGTAGAAATTAGTACAAGAAGGTCATGTCTTTGACATAGACTTAATACTGTAGGAATTGGTTATCAAAGAAGGAAACCAAGATAGTCTGTCAGGAGAAGGTGGTTCGACCTATCAAACCAAAGCATGATCTCGGAACATGAAAGGAGACCCAATCGTTTTAGGTTGATTTTTATTCTAAGCTTGGAGCACTTAACTTCTTAAACTGATTTATCTCCATTTATCCTCATTTGACCTAGCTATATGGAATCATTTATTCCTTATCTATCGACTTTCATTTTGAGCTATCATCAAAACGTGATTGTGCGATGGTAGCCTTCCTAAACACTCTCTCTGCTGAAGATATTGTCAACTTATGTTCATGACTTTCTAGTCATACAAATGTTCTCAAACTATGCTTATGGTTTGTTGAACTACGCATGTAAACTTACTTAGATATTGCTACCTTGCAAAACATGTTTTCAAATACCTTTCCTATTGTTCGCGTCACTTCTTGAATCGCTTTTGAATCCTTAAGCTTGAAAATCATTAAATTTCTATTTGAACATTGGAGAGAGTTACCAGTAAAGAGAGGAATTACTTTTGAGACTGAGTTATTTGGAGCCAAAACATTCTTAATATATGTTGAACCCGTGTTCAGCAAAGATGGGGAGGAAATTGGTGTTAATTACATGGGCATGGAAATCACTGATCAGGTGAAAAAGAGAGAAAAGATGGCAAAACTAAGAGAAGAAATAGCTGTACAGAAGACCAAGGAGACAGAACTTAATAAAACTGTTCATGTTACAGAGGTAACGATGAGAGCAAAACAAATGCTAGCAACCATGTCACACGAGATGAGATCTCCATTATCAAGGGTCGTTAGCATAGTAGAAATTCTATCAACAACAAAACTTGATAAAAATCAGAAACAACTTTTGAGTGTCATGTTGTCTTCTGATGATCTAGTCCTTCAACTTATTAGTGACATCCTCGACTCTTCCTAAGTTGATTTAGGAGTTCTGAGGTTGGAGGCCACAAAATTTAGGCCAAGAAGAGGTGACGTCCCAGTGGAGGTTAATGGTGATGTTTTAAGGATTAGACAAATTCTCACCCACTTGATCAGCAATGCTATCGAGTTTACTCACCAAGGAAAGGTTCAGAGTAATCTTTATGTAAAAGCAAACCCATTATCTCACAACGTCGAGAAATTAACCTGCATCCGTTTCAAATATTCGTACACCGTGGTATAACGTTAAAACATCAATCGTTATTCTGAATGATTGATTTATTTTCTGTTTTAATAACATTCTTAACCATTTTCGTGAACTCATTCTAAGATCTTCGCATAGTTTATTATTTCTTTAGACCGATGGTTGGTCAAAGGAGAAATACATATTCACAAAATATGCGTTAAGATCGTTTCATATGGTGACGTTTGGGATTCTTAAATTCCGACGGATAACCTTTCTTATCATTGTTGGTCTTATCTTGATTTCTAGACATTACCTTACCACGAGATTATATTCTGGAAATTATGAATCGATAAGTTAAACAACTTATGCATAGAAAAATTCTGATTGGCAGAGTTCGGTGGAACTCCCGGCATGGTCCTAAGTTCACTTTGGAACGAGAGGACGAAATGATGCGTAAGTATCCTAGCCGTTTCAAAAATGTTGCGAGTACATCTTAATTTTCGGGACGAAAATTCCTCTAACAGGGGGATGATGTGACAACCCGAAAATTTTCATGATTTAATATAATTTTTATGTGAATTTATAGTTTATTTTTATATTTTTATTATTTAATGATAATATTAATAATAATAAAAATAATAACAATAATAATAATAATAATATTATTATTAAAAATAATAATGTTAATAATGATAATATTAATAATAATGAAGATATTAATAATAATTTATAAAGGTTTATTAAATTTTTAAATAAAAATAATAAAGTTCAGGGGGTGAATGTGTGATTTGTGAAACTTGAAATCAAAACTTTCACACATAAAATGTTAACAAATAAACCGCAGGGACTATTTCTGTAATTTCTGAAAAACCAACCCAAATTCCCCCGTCGGCCACTGTTCCTCCGGCCGGTCACCGACGACGATCCGGCGACTCCTAAACATCAAAAATAATCGATTTCACTCAAATTAAATGTTCCAGACAGATTCTTGTGGATGATTCGAAACCGAGCCCACAATTAATTTGAAAATTTGAAGTGCTATCCTTACCAAACCCACTCGACCGAAAGTCGGCCGACCACCCACCCAAATCGACCACTAAAACGCCACTATGATTAAATTAAAAGAGCACTTACGATCATTTGATCGTTTATAAATTGATAGTGAACTCAATTCGATCTGAAAAACATTGAAACATCCATTTCGATTAACACCTTTGGTCGCGATCTGCAACCTACTCGAACTCCCACTTAGACACGTTCTAAACCCAAATTAACAGAAGGATTTTGCTTGTCAACAACTATAGAATGATACTGCAAAGTTAATTCGATTATAATCAGTGTTGTCCATTGTTTGGATTCGAGACGACCCGCGGCTTGTTCTTCGTAGAATTTCACCTTGAATCATCACCATTAAGGTAATTAAGAATACCTACAAACTCGTTTTTACATGGGGATCAAAAGCCCCATGAATCCATGCATTATCATAACCATTTTGATCTTCAATTTGATCGATTTCATTCCTAGGGTTCATATGATTTGGGGAAACAGGGTTTAAGATGTTAAAAGGTTTTGGAACCAGGTTCTTGTGCGAATTAGAGCCTTTGGCTCACTGGTTTGTGCGCGGGATAATGGGGAAGAGGTCACGGGTTCGAACCCGGCCCCCTCCCATTATTTTTATAAATGCCTTTCAAGCATTTTAAAAATACATAAAAATTACCAAAAATTATAAAAATAATTTTTAAGAACTTCTTTTATTTTAAATACCTTTAAATGATTTTCTGTAATTTCTTTATTTAAAAACACCTTAAAATAAGTTTATAGAATAATATTTAAAAATAATATAAATAACCATTTTATAAAAATAGACTTTAAATGATGATTTAAAGTATTAATCTATTGATTGGATACTATATTAATTTTTAATTATGGATAAATTATAATAATTGTGGAAATTTATTTCTTTAAATTCCTTATTTAATTATTTATTTATATACTTATTACAAATGTTATAAATAGTTACTTTTATAAAAATGGATTTTAAATGATGATTTAAATCATCAAGTTATTAATAAGGATTATATTATTTTAATTATGGATTTATTATGATAAATGAAGGAATTATATTTAATAAATTTCATAAATTATTTACAAATACAAATATTATCATTATAATTATGATCACGCCATTGTTATTATTAATATCAATATTGGTAATATTATTAAGACATGGTGTTGTTTGTATACCAAATCGTGTACATCAAACCGAACCGACCCGAATCCGACCAAATATATTTATTTGCGTTGAACATGTTTTAAAAACTTAATTACAATTAATAATAGGTGTAGATCGTGTTTGATCGTGCATTGCCTTATTCTTTGAAGTTCTTGTTCATTTCATTACATCAAATCAAGGTGAGTTCAGGCCCCACTGTTTTACTAAATCTCTTTTGGATAAGTTCATTTTATTAAAACTCTTTTGGGGGAGATAGCATACTGGTAATGTTACAAACGTTTTCATTATATATTTAAAATGTGTATGATATTAAAGATAGTGCTGTTTATCATTATAAAAGTCCTCACACTTTCGAATTGTTAATATTGGATAGCGGGGAAAGTTGGGTAGTACTACTGGGAGTGACGACCCCACCTGTATGACTCGAGGTCAGTCGGGTGCAATTTGTCCTATGAACATTAGTCACGATCTGACATCGTGGCTGGAGGCAAACATAACACAGTCAGCTTCAATGTCGAAATCACTATTTAATATCGTTTGTGAATGGGCTAGCTAGCCATTACAATGCACATGCTTAAATATACGTTGTTGTTAAACTGGGATGTTTAACTGTGAACTCTTGAACTGATCAACCGTGGGTTGATACACGCTATTGTTAAACTGGGATGTTTAACTGCAAACTCTTAAACTGATCAACCGTTGGGTTGATACACGCTATTGTTAAACTGGGATGTTTAAACGCAAGCTCTAGAACTAATCAACCATTGGGTTGATTACACTTTTGTTAAACTGTTATGATTAAACGCAAACTCTTGAACTTACCAACCATTGAGTTGATTACACTTTTGTTAAACTATTATATTTATACGCAAACTTTGAACTTATCAACCATTGGGTTGATACACACTTTTGTTAAACTGTTTTGTTTAAACGTAAACTCTTGAACTCACCAACCGTGTGTTGACTTTTAGTATGCTATTCTCAGGTCATTAATCTGGACTGATGTTAGGAGCACTACACGGGTCAAGCATGCATCTTAACGCTTAAACAATGATACATTTGTTTATCTTTATATTTGGGTTTGTTTTATTTGTTTAAACGCTTCCGCATGAATTATAAAGTTTAAACTTTGATTTGTTATGTTAAACGTTGCATATAGAGTCGTTCCAAGTAACTATTGACTGTGATCCTGGTTTGTTCACACCCCTCCGTGATAGATTCCAGACCCGGAATTTGAGGGTGTGACATCACCAATGCTCTTGTCCCATCCATTCATGTTATAGTTCATAACGAAGCTATCAAACTTCTTGGATAGTGAGTTGAGGATCAAATCCGTTGCCAACTCATTGGACACATGACAGTTAAGCCTTTCGAGGCGATCAATGTGGCTCTTCATCTTAAGAACGTAAGATGATACCGATTGGGACTCGTCCATTCGACATGCATGGAATGCTCGAACCGTTTCGAAGCGCTCCACCCTTGATTGTTGTTGGAACATTTCCTTTAACTAGGTGATCATGTCATAGGCATTATGGTTCTCAAAGTCCTTTTGCAAATCGGGAATCATGCTTGCTAGCATGAGACATGCGACTTGCACAGAGTCCTCCGTATACTTGACCCACTCGGCAAAAGCCTCATCATCATCTTCATCGGGTTGATCGGGAATGGGATCGTCTAACACATAGGACTTCTTTTCTTGCTTGAGAACGATTCTCAAGTTTCGATACCAATCCATGAAGTTCCCATGGTTTAGACGTTCCTTTTCAAGGATTATTCTTAGTGATAGGTTATGGACGGTCGGGTTTGTGTTGTTGTTGTTTGCGGCCATTCTACAAAATTAACAAAGTTCTTATTAGTATTTCTTAAAAAAAATTACATTTTAATCATTAATGCCCTTTACGTCTCATAGACAATTAATAATTAAAATCTAGAATCCAACGTCACATTTAAATATCGGTTAGGTGACCTTTATCCCTTTATTTAAATTAACAAGGTAGTCAACTTTTGACAATTGTAACCTATTACAATTTCTAGTATATGGGATCGTTAAACATCTTATGTTTGTTTGGCATGTTTATCCCATCAACACCCTTTGTACGTCATGCTTCGGTGATCCTAATGCATGATTTCCAAATTAAGTTGTCCTACTTAGACACACATGTGGATTTGCTAATATTAGTGGTTAGGTGACCTTTATCCCATAAATATAGCAAACCCACCTCAAACTCATAAGTTCCCTCTAATATGGTTAGGTGACCTTTATCCCACATTAAGTTCTCAAATGATTTGAGTGTTGTATAATAGGATGGTGTTTGACTTATTTTAAAAGGGATTTGAACATTTAGAGGTTTCATAATTCTAGTTTAGAAAACTCTATGTACTTGTATTTGCATGCTTTCAATACAATGTACCCTATGGTTCTTTTAATAAAAACCCATTTTATTATAAAATCATTAATTAATCCTTTTTAATAACCTTTTATTAACTTTTAATGATTAAGAACCATTAATTTTTAGCTTGTTTAGTTTGTTTATGAGTTTGTAATATATGTCTAAATATCAACCAAACAATCAAACAACAAACATTCAAACAAGCATAAACATATAAACATGAGTGCATAACCATAGCTACTAAGTTGACAACACTTGTTTGCCATCACAAGTGTTGTCATAAGGTCTTTTTTAAGGGTTTGTAATGACACATTATATGTGTCCATGGACTCCCACTTGAATCCATATCCAAATACTTCAAGGTCCATGTCTTTGATGTCCATCTTTGGGTCTTGATCTTGTGCATCTTCTTTTTACAAAATTATATCCTAATACATTTTTCTAATAAAAAGAAATGCACCTAATCTATTTATTACATAACCAAATGAATAAATAATTACAACCCATATAATAAACATAAATATTACAACCCAATTGAATGAATTAAAACAACCATTCCAATCATCCAAATAACATAAGGCCAAAGGCTAGGTTATGCACTATCATATGAACAATCATAAATATTATTCAATAAACAAAATAAACCCCATCAAACCCTAAATTTTCAGCCAACATAAACTGAAAATTTGGGTTTGTTTGTCCAAACAAACAACAACCAAACATATCAACCAATTGACAATTCTATCTTTCAAAGTTTAATCATAAGCATGAAGATCTAACTTTGAAAGACTTGGGGTTTATTAAATCAACTAAAATCAGCCCCTAATTAGTTGATTAACATCCTTTAAAATGATTTTTAAAGGATAAGAACAAGCATGCTATTCACATAACCGGCTCTTGATGCCATTGATAGGTTTGTTAGAACATAAAATCATAGTTTAACCGTTTAAACTTTCAGAAAACACAGCGGATATATATAGCTTTAAAACCGATTTTTAAGCTGAAAGTTATGTTCTTTAATGACCATACAAGTGTACAAAACAAACCCATAATCAAAGGATCATATATGTGAATGAAACAAGCTATGAACAATACACAAATGTACATAAAATCACAGCCATATGAAGCTGTGATTTGCTACCTTTCTGCAGCAGAAAAGTCGACTAAGATGAGAGGTTTTAGATACTTGAAACGACCAAGAACTCAAGTGTAGAGGTCCTCAAGTGTTTATACCCCAAGCTACCTTGAAAACACCTTCTCTTGTTAGGTAGAATGACACCAAAACAACTTGAAAAACCCTAATTTCCCAGCTGCAGATCCGTGAGCTTGAGAGAGAAAGAAAGAGTGTTCTATGTTGTTGTTTGCATGTGTTTTTGAATGAGAATGATGGAGAGTATTTCTAGTTAGTAGAACTAGTTCATGAGCATGTGTGTGTGTTAATCAATGTTAACTTGGTGGAACACAAAGGGCATGGGCATGCATGTGTTTGTCTTACGAAGAGAATAAAAGACTAAAGAAAAACACATGCACACATGCATGGTCTCATGGTGGACGGCCTCATAGGCTTAATTTAAGTGTTTTTCTCTTTTTTTTTTGATTAATATTTGAGTTTTATAAAATAGGTGATCATATTTTATAAAAGTCAAATACTAACACACACATATATTGTCTAGTCTTGTAACTAGTTTAGGCAATTAACCATTTAATTGTATAAGTAGTATACTCTCATCATATATTTGGTGTTATACAACTAATTTAAATAACACTTCAAATAATATCATTGAACAAAATATCCTAATAAATTGTTCCATCTCATATGCAACTTATTTAGAAAACCCATTTTCTAAATTGGTGCAAATATTTAATTGCATGATCATATCATCAATTAAATATTATTGGTGTAAGCTAAGCTTGTTATTGGGTATAACCCGACTTGGATCATAACGTACTAACCACATCAATATTCTAAGTGTCTTGGGCACATAGAATCCTACAACCTTGTGTTGCTGAGTATGGCTTCTTCAAAGTCGGTCGCCGTGAGATCTTGTTCCTCGAATCAGTCTTCTTCTTCTTCTCGTTCTTCCTTCAAATCCCGTATTCTGCTCTTTCTCTCTCTAGAGTGTTCGACGATTTGGGGTTATGAGAAAGGAGTGGGCAGCCATCCCTATGTATATCAGATATTTACCCCCTCTTTGTACTTTTGACACAAAGCCCCCTCTACTTTTATTCTTTTCTCATTTCCTTTCAATATACTTTCTTTTCTTTCTTATTATTATTTCTCTTCGTCTAATCAAAAGTTTCGGGTGTTACAGAAATTAAGAGTTCAGAGGGGTTTGGGTAACCGAATGAAATGTTCAGACTCTTTTGATTCACTTCTGTTTGATAAATTGATCGATCAAAGTATTATTATTTTGAAACGAGTTTTGGTTTCAGTCGAAACCTCTTAATACTTCGGTTACAATCGATTTGATTCACTAACGTGGTTTGAAAGAGTCAAGGAAAACGATTCGATGGTTTTTAATTGAGATTAAATGAGCTGTTTTGTGGTTTTGAGCTCTCGCCGGCACCTGCCAGAGTTGTGGCCGGAGGTGTGGCCGGGAAAACGGGGATAGGGGGTTGGGTTTTAACAAATTACACTTAAGTCCCTGAAGTGTAGGCTTGTTTTATTTTTAATCCAAAGTTAGTGTTTTGTTTTAAATTAAATTTATAGTTTAGTCCCTGAGATTTTGGACTTTATTATTTCATGTACAAAGTTATTAGTTACAAGATTAAACACCTTTTAAGGTTATTTAAAGTTTTTTATCATTAAACATTATTATTATTTGTATTTTTATTATTATTATCATTATTATTATTATTATTACTTTAATCAATAATAATAAAACAAATATTAATGTTAAGTGTCAAATAAGATCAAGAAAAAAGGTAAAGCGCGTGAGCCCTTGAAATTGTTTAGATGACAAAACGAAACCTTACAAGTGATAACGACGATTGACACGCGTTAAATAAAAACACGAGAGGTCACAGTCTCCCTAGCTTTAAGAAATTTCATCCCGAAATTAAAGACAGAACTAAATGAAAAGATAGGGATATTTCTTCTTCATTAGATACTCACGTTTCCAGGGGAATTTTTCGGGCACGTTTAGAATACTAACAAACTTATATAACAAGATGATATCCTGATGCTGATGGATAGACCTCTAATCATATGAACAATCGACGGAAATCAAAAATTACAAGAGTTACTAAATAACATGACACAAGTTCAATGCATATCTTGAGGGGTTGTAACGTTCTTTCCACTTTGATCAACGAAAAAAAATGAATTGTATTAAGACAGTCTTGTGTTTTCGAAGACGATTTAAGGGCTTGGATAGAATGAAAGATATGTAAACCATTATGATCAAATATTTGTTAAGACACACCACGGTGACTGACTATTTCGTTGATGTAGATACGAGTTAATTTCTCGACTCGATATACCTTAAGAATTGATAAGTATTGCACCGGTTTAGTCTTTCGTTCAATGATGAACCAATTGTTTTTATGATGACTAGAAATGAGAGGCAAATTAGTGATGGACTCCATTGATAACTATTTCCTTTTACATGTAAGCAAAAGTTTCGGAAGGATGCAAATGTTTGGCCTTGACTGTTGAGCAAGTAAGGCTCTTGGACATATGCCAAGTTATGCCTTCTTTTCCTTCATGCCAAACCATGAATACTAGTAGCAAAAATTTATGAACCTTTTGACTCGCATCGGGATGGATGTAATAACGAGTCTTGTAAGTCACAATCATGATAGAGGTTTAGAGATTTTCAAGATTAGGGATTCAAAGACGATCCAGGAGTGACGTAATTAATAGAAATTGCATTCATACTTAGGGGTCAAGGATGGAACAAAGATGTCGTTTATGATCGGATTAAAATCTAAATAATTCCGAATATCGACGATAAAGACAATCTCAAATAATTTTCCAAATACGTTTGTATGACTGGAAAGATATGAACATAGATTGATAATGATTTTATTTGGTGGGAGAAAGGGTTTTAGGAGTGCTATGATCGTGCAATTAGGTTTTGATGATAACCCAGAATGAAGGTCGAAAAGTAAAAAAAATAAAAAAATAAATGGTTCCATAAAGCTAGATCAAACGAGAGATTAAAACATAAAGGCGTGAGAAAGGAAGTCGATTTAGAAATTAAATGTTCCAGGCTTAACAACGTGAGAAGAGAAATCGATTGAAAAATTAAATGTTTCAGGCTTGGAACTAAGATTACCCTAAAGAGACAAAGGCCTCTTTTGAGTTCAGGAATAAGGTGACAAAGGCCACTTTTGAGTTCAGGAATCATGCTTTAGCTTGACTGGTTGGAACACTATCATCGATAAATCAGATAACGGTGTTCACCCTTCAAGTTATTACATGTTTCTTGTCAATTGATGTCTTAAGAACCTTGGTAAGTTTGAGATCAAGGAATGGGAATAGTCACCAAGATGTGGTTGTCACTCCTAGCTTGGTGGTGTATTTCCCAAGGTATGACTCTTAACTACCTAGCGAGAGCTTGATCTTAACTCTTTGTTAAGGATCCACAGAAATAAAATGAGGTAACTTACCATTAAGGTAAGGATAATCACTCCTATCTTAATGGTAAAGTTTTATAGAAATAAAATATAGCAACATAAAAGACTTCATCAAAGGACAGAATTCACTCCTACTTTGATGAGGTCATTTCATTTGAGGAAAATACCATCCATAAAATTTTAAACGGGTGAAATTATCATCAAGGTATGGTTTTCACGCCTATCTTAATGATTGAATTTCATAATAACAAGAAAACAATCGAGAATTGACATTTGTCACCAAAGTACGGGATTCAATCCTATTTTGGTGAGGTCATTTCATTCGTGAAATACGAGTTCCAAGAGAAAAATGATTGAAATCTCTCCTCAAAACAAGGAAATCACCCCGATTCAAAGAATGAGATTTCATAAATCACACAATAGAAAAATTGAAAACCATCATCGAGATACGAAATTTTATTCCTATTTTAAGGAGGTAATTCCACTGGCAAAATACGAATTCGTAAGAACATGAAGGAGAAATGGTCATCAAGGTAAGAGGTTCACTTCTGTCTTGATGATGAAATTTCATAAAAAATCAATAATAGCGAATGGAAAGTCATCACCAAAGTAAGGGAGTCACCCCTGTTTTGATGAGATAAATTCATTTAGGGGATACGAGTGTCCTTAGTCATAGATTGACTTGCAGACTCTTGCATTGCCTACGATGAGAAATGGTTAAAAGATTTTACAGAGCTCGACTTAGCAAACGAAGAGATTACCGGCTAGAAATTCAGAAACTTCAAATTACATCGATGTAACATTAAAAGGAATAGAAAATCATGCATGCTAGGATTAAGTTTGAAGTTCGGGATAACATAGTTAATTATAATAGGTGCTCAAATCTTGAATGGTTTAAATAAAAAAACAAGATCAATGATGAAAACGATGTGATACAACAACGAGATGTAAACGTTCGGTTCGTGATAAAAGGGAAATGCGTTGACTTCTTAAACTGTTACGTCAACCAAAACGTTACTGAAAACACACGTACCTACAAGCGAACACTCATCTCATGAGTTCCAGGTCAGATAAACGAATTCAATGATCAAATCAGATTTATGTGTATACCTTGCCTAGGCAAAGTATCCCGAGATGCTGGTATTCCATCTTTCAGCATTACATGATTTCAGGTATGTGACACACTTTAAGGAGGTTTGAAAACCATAAGGAACAATTTAAAGTTTTGAAAACCATCTGGTTTAGACGCCTAATGTTGGAATATTCGTAGATGATACTTACCAAAACCTAAGTGCCAAATCTCATGATGATTACCAAAACAGACACGGTGAAGATATGCTAAAGATATGATCAAAACGAAAAAAATTGACCAAAGTCAAACTTGGTCAACCGTGGTCAAAGTCAACTGTCAACATCAGCGGTCATCCCGAATGACGTCAGCACCCGGCAGTCAAGCATCAACAACAGAGAATTTATCAGACTTAGAACTATATTTGTGTAATCATTTTGTGCTTAAATGTATTATTTCTTTTTGTTGTAAGAGTATAAATGACTACACTTAGTCATTTATACTCCATAGATGAGAAAGATAGTGAGAATAGAGAGTGCTAGAGAGAAAACACACACAAAAAGGTTTAATCTCTAAATTTGAGAGAATTCAAGGTTGAGTGTGTGTGAGAAAGTGTTCTTGCAAACTCCTTTGAATTCCTCTAACATTGAGAAAATTCTAGGTTGAGTGTGTGTGAGATTGTTTTCTCACAAACTCCCTTGTAATCCTCTTGTATCAAACATATGAATGAATGAAATATTTCTGAATTTGTGTTCTTGATTGTTCATCATTCATTCATCATCATACATCTTCATATCTTGCATGTAAAGATCACCATCACGAAATCATCAACAGATCTGTGAGATTCCGCATCACAAATCTGATAAACAACAACAATACGTTTGCAATATTCGATCCATACATCGATTTCAACAATTGGTATCAGAGCCTTGGCTCCTTGTTCTTCAAGTTTTTCTTAAAAATTTGAACTACAAGTTTGATCTGTAAATTGTTGTTTTCTTATGAAATCAAAGCTACCATTAGCTTAGATTTGTTATTTCGTGAAGATTTGGAAGTTTTCACATCCATTGAAGTTCATTTGAGCCATTAATTTGAAGATTTAAGCAAAATTGTTCTTCAAGTCTTCAAATGCTCATGAACGTGAAATTTTGATTTTGTTGTTGTTTAATCGAATTTAAGCTTCTAATAGCTTTAGTTTGTGATAACTAACATATCTGCAAAGTTTCATATCAATTGGATAACCACAACACTCGAATTTGAAGATTTTTGAAAAATCTTTTGTTCTTGAGTGTTCTTGAGGAAAAATTCGTCAAAATCACGAATCTGATGTTGTTTAGCTGAATTGATAGTGGTTTTAGCTTAGAAACATGTAACACCCGGATACTTCTAAGGAAATAAAGAAAAAGATAAAAGAGAAATAAAAGGAAGGAAATGAAAGTCAACCCAAAGTTGAGGGGTCAAAAGTGTCAAAAGGACAAAAAGTAATAAAAGTTAGTGAAAAAGGTGGTATGGCCGCCCATTTAGTCAAAAGGACAAAAAGTAATAAAGTTAGTGAAGAAGAACATGAAGGAAACCGGATTTAGGGTAAGATTTAGTGTTTTTAAGTGGTGTTTGGCTAAGAAACCGAAAGTATATGTTCTTATGTGTGTGTGTGCGTTCGGGTGTGCGTGTTTATTGGGTTTTAGGTGTTTGAATTCGTTGGGAAGTTCAAGGCTTGGAGTTTAGGCTTGAGATTAGCAAAGGTGAGTTCCTAGAACCCCATTTTTTACATGTTTATACGATTTTTGGGGCTGGAAATACATGTAAAGTGTTTTTAAAGAATTTAAATATGTAACCGTATGTGCCCATGTATATATGATGATGTTTACGGATGTTTTATGTTATGTTCATGCTTAGCATAGTATGTGTAAGCTTAGAACAGGGTAATATGATGTTTGGGACTGAAAACGACTTAGAAACATGTTGAGCAGGTTGCTAATGCGCCTATATAAGGCTCGTGCGCCTAAATACTGCCTTAGAATTTTTAAGTGATGTTAATGCGCCCGAGCAGTACCTAATGTGCCTAAGTCCCATGTGCCTGAAACTCATGCGCCCAAATAGTAGACATGCGCCTAGAATTAGGCTGAAATTGACCATGTGTTCCCATGCGCCTAAGACCTCATGTGCCCCAATAGTACTCATGCGCCTAACTATTTATTCAGGTGCCTAAGTACAGGCTCATGTGCCTGAATAGTTCATGCGTCTAAGAGTAAAATCGTTAAGTGTAGGCTAATGTGCCTACATAGTGGAGAGACGCCTGAACAAGGTTCATGCACCCAAATAGCCCTCATGCGCCCAACACTTAGAATTTATTGCAGAATTTTCATGGGTGTCTGTGCATTTAGGGTTTTGGACCGATGTTGACCAGGGTTTATTTAATGCACATGATTATGCTTGATTGTCATTATGACCATTATTATTATTATTATTATTTTTATCAGGGTTCTTATTAATGTTATCATAATTATTAATATTATTATTATGTGACTCTACGTGGTATGATCATGATCAAGAAAGAAAATTATTATCATTAATAAAGTAAAAGAATAGTGATAAAGAAAAGTGGAGGTAAGCGAATGAACAAAAGTCTTGTAAGCAAATGTAAAGAGGTGCACGGCCTTGTTGTCGTTAGCTCAACTGTGATGCGGGTTAGCTACCCCGAAGGATGCACACAGGGTCAATCGTTGAGATTGACAATGGGTGAGCGACTCTGTGTCGCAACGGACCGGAAGACATGCAATCCTTGAGATTGCTAATGGGGTGAGCGACTCTGTGTCACAACAGACCAGAAGACATGCGATCTTTGAGATTGCCAATGAGGTGAGCGACTTTGTTGTTGCAACAGACTTGGAAAGATAAAGATAAAAGTACGAATTGAACGATGATGAAGATAATAATGATATTACCTAAGTGTACGTACAATGTGTGATCTCCTACAAAGTAATGAACGGTTTGAAATGAAAAGTGACGAATTTTATTTATAAAAACTAGAACTCACTCAGTAACGCTGACTTTTACGTATTTTTCAGTTGGCAGGTAATTTGTTGCTGAGGATGGCACTGGGGATGGCTACTCGGCGGGGCAAGACTGGCCTCCATTCATGTTTTGACAATACTGTTGTTTTGTAATTCATTCAACTAATCTTTTTGTGACTTATGAACTACAATGTATTGCTTAACAACAGTGTTTATAATGAATGAATGGTTTTTGTTAAATTAATTCCGCTGCTTAAATTTATAATATGTAATGTTTTATGTAATTACTGCTGTGAATGACCAACTGTGAGGTCTTCGGGAACGGGGCCTTAAAAGTTGGTATCAGACCTAAAGTTTAAGTGAAATGGGTAAATTTTCAAAATAAACCTTAACTTAAACTGAAAATGGGTCAGAAAGAGGGATGTCGGCCCGAGTAGCTACGTGCCATCAGGTATGTCTATTATAAACAATAACTGGTATTATGTGCGTGTGCTATTTGACTTATGTGTTCCTAGTAGATTTAAATACTGATAAAGTCAGGATAGGAAATGCTTGGGTGTGAAGAGTAAAGTAAGTGGTTAATCACAACTGGCCACTGTAATTAGGGAGTTACTATACTTGACATAAACTGAGCTGTTTCCTTGAATGAATGTGTTAGTGTTTGAATCTTATAGTGCTTAGGAATGGCTGGGAAGAAATCTTCCAAGGCTCCTAGAGGCAGAGGTCGACCGCGTGTGACTAGGAGCAGTGCTAAGGCTCCTGAGACTACCCAAGAGAACCCCGAGGTTCATGACCGGAGTGAAGGAAACGAGAATGGCAGCCTAAATGCCTCAGCTTGGGAGGCGATCGCTGACGAGGTGCACCAGAAGTGAACCTCTTACCTTGATGACCATTTCTCCTTCATGTTCTTATGAATTCATATTTTACCAGTGGAATTACCTCCTTAAAATAGGAATAAAATTCTGTATCTCGATGATGGTTTTCAGTTTTTCTATTGTGTGATTTATGAAATCTCACTCTTTGAATCGGGGTGATTTCCTTGTTTCGAGGACAGATTTCAATCATTTTTCTCTTGGAACTCATATTTCACGAATGAAATGACCTCACCAAAATAGGATTGAATCCCGTACTTTGGTGACAAATGTCAATTCTCGATTGTTTTCTTGTTATTATGAAATTCAATCATCAAGATAGGCGTGAAAACCATAGCTTGATGAAAACCACACCTTGATGATAAGGTTAAGGTATCATGCAGACAGTCTTATCGTCTGTAGTGACTGAAGTCATCCGGGCTGTGAGGAACAAGGAAAGAAAGGAGAAGGAGAACAGAAAGGGGTCGACTGGTAAGGAGAGTAAAGGAGAGGAGGAACGGCCGGAGCCGGAGACAGTATTGTCCGATGACGAGGAGGATGATTCGGCAGGGGTGACGGCTAAAGGGTGCAACTATGGGGCATTTCAGAGGTGCAGGCCCACGACCTTCGATGGCAACGGGAATACTGTTGCCGCTCACCGTTAGGTGAGGGAGATGGAAGCGGTACTCGAGATCAGTGAGTGCCGGGAGGATCAGAAGGTGAAGTTTGCCACCCACTCCTTTACTGACTCAGCACTATGTTGGTGGGACAACATCGTCCAAGCTGAGAGTTCCAGGGCCATCGGAAAAATGCGATGGACAGAGTTAAAGAAGCTGGTAATCGAGGAGTTTTGTCCTCATTGGGAACTGGAAAAGATCGAGAGGGAGTTCCTACAACTCGAGGCGGGAACCATGACCCACCAGCAGTACACCACCAAATTCAATGAGATGGCGAGGCTGGTGCCGGATCAAGTGACGCCAGTGTCCCGAAAGATCAATCGGTACATCCAGGGATTGCAACCGACATTCGTAGGCACTTGATTGCTACTCGACCAAGCACTTTTAGGTCGACAGTGGATTTGGCCGGGAGGCTCTATGATGAGAGAGAGGTGACGGTTGTGGAGGTGAAGAAGGCTGGTGGTGTTGACCGGAACTGGAATGGAAAAAGGTTCGGGCGTGCTGGTTTCGTCCCGAACAACAAGAGGATGAGAATGGATGACCGTAGGGCGGGACCCAAGAGATGTGGTAAGTGCGGGAAGGAGCATACGGGAGAGTGCAGGATGGGGCTCAACGTGTGCTTCAAGTGTGGAAAGCCGGGCCACATCTCCAGGGACTGTAGGCCGTTGAGGTGTTACAACTGCGGCGAGGAGGGTCATATGAGTAGGGACTGCAAGAAGCAGAGGGTGGAAAGTTCCGGAGCAAAGAAGACGGCCGGGACTGAGGGGCAGAAGGCAAGTGCTAGAGCTTTCACCATGACCAGGGAGGAGGCTAGGACGGACCCTGATATCATGTCAGGTACGTTTCTAGTAGATCAAACTCTTGCTTCTGTGTTATTTGATTCTGGTGCTAGTAGGAGTTTTATTTTGCTACCTTCTGTGCTAAATTGCCTGTTAGTAGTAAATGCAGTGATGATCCCTTTGACGTAGAAACTGCTATTGGTAAGTCCACTAGAGTTACGGATGTGATAATGGACTGTGCCATAGAATTAAAAGGTCATAGGTTTGCTGCTAGGTTACATGTGATGCCCCTAGGTGGATTTGACATGGTACTAGGGATGGATTGGTTAGCAACCTATGAAGCGAATATTGTGTGTCGTAAGAAGATAATTAAACTGACAGCACCTAACGGAAGTCTGGTGACAATATACGGCGATCGGGTTACGACGATTCTGCAAGTGATTTCGATGGCGGTGGCGGGAAAGTGCATGAGGCGTGGATGTAGCGCTTATTTGGCCTACGTGAAAGATGTGGACACGTCAACGCCCCAATTGTCCGATGTACCGGTGGTGTGTGACTTTCCCGATGTATTTCCAGAGGACCTATCAGGTGTTCCACCGGATCGCGAAATCTAATTTCAAATTGACTTGATACCTGGGGCGCAACCTGTCGCCAGGGCACCGTATCGGTTAGCTCCGACTGAAATGAAGGAGTTAATGGAGCAACTGTAAGAGTTGCTCGATAAGGGTTTTATGAGACCGAGTATCTCTCCTTAGGGTGCTCCGGTCTTATTCGTGAAGTAGAAGGATGGTAGCATGAGAATGTGTATCGACTACCGTGAGTTGAACAAGTTGACGATAAAGAATCGGTATCTGTTACCAAGGATTGACGACTTGTTCGACCAGCTCCAGGGTGCCAGTTGGTTCTCAAGGATAGATCTTCGATCTGGCTACCATCAATTGAAAGTGAAGGAGTAGGATATTCCTAAAACAACTTTTCATACGCGTTATGGACACTATGAGTTTCTCGTTATGTCCTTTGGTTTAACTAACGCGCCAGCTACTTTTATGGATTTGATGAATCGAGTGTGCCGATCGATGTTGGATAAATCAGTGATTGTGTTTATCGATGACATCTTGATTTATTCAAGGATCGAAGAAGAGCATGCTGGTCACATTCGGGAAGTGTTGAAGACTTTGAGAAAGGAGAAACTGTATGCTAAGTTCTCCAAGTGTGCTTTTTGGCTACGCGAGGTGCAGTTTCTGGGTCACGTGGTAAATGCGGAGGGAATCATGGTGGCCCCAGCAAAGGTTGAGGCTGTGATGCAATGGAAGACTCCTAAGACACCATCCGAGATTCGTAGCTTCTTGGGATTGGCGGGCTACTATAGAAGATTTATTCAAGACTTCTCCAAGATAGCCTCACCTTTGACTAAGTTGACTCGCAAGGATGCGAAGTTCATGTGGGGTCGAGAGCAGGAGGGTGCCTTTGAGGAATTGAAGACGAGGCTAACACAAGCTCCTGTCCTGACATTACCCGAGGGAAATGAAGACTTAGTGGTATATTCAGATGCATCCTACTCTGGGTTAGGATGTGTATTGATGCAACGTGGAAGGGTGATAGCCTACGCATCCCGACAGCTGAAAACCCACGAAGTCAACTATCCCACGCACGATCTAGAACTAGGCGCGGTGGTTTTGTGTTGAAGATTTGGCGGCACTATTTATACGGAATGAAGTGCACCATCTTCACCGACCACAAAAGCTTGAAGTATTTCTTCAAGCAGAGAGATCTGAACATGAGGCAGAGGCGATGGTTGGAGTTCATAAAGGATTACGATTGTGAAATCTATTACCATCCGGGCAAGGCCAACGTGGTGGCAGACGCCCTTAGCTGAAAGGAAAGGCCCGAACCGATCCGGATGAAGGCTTAGCAGTTAATCATGACCTCCGACATGATGACACAGGTTAAGGAGTTTCAAGACGAGGCTTTGAAAGAAGATCGTCTTAACTCCGAAAGGATGAGAGGTCTAGTTACGGAATTGGGTGAGAACACTCTTGCTGTTAAGACCCGATTCGGGCGAATGTGGATACCTCGATACGGGGATCTACGTGGAAAGATTATGGACGAGGCCTATAAAACTCGATACTCCATTCATCCCGGTGCTACCAACATGTATCACGATATGAAGAAAGATTACCGGCGGCCGGGCATGAAACGCGACGTGGTGGAGTACGTGAGTAAGTGCCTGACTTGTTTGCAAGTGAAGGCAGAACACCAGAAACCGTACGGGAAGATCCAACGGTTGGATATACCCCAGTGGAAGTGGGAGCATATCACCATGGATTTCATTACGAAGTTACCACGTACTCCGAAAGGGTATGACGCTATATGGGTGATAGTTGATCGCTTAACAAAGAGTGCTCACTTCCTACCGATCCGAGAGACATACTCTTCTGAGAGACACGCGGATCTATTCATTAAGGAGATCGTCGCTCGCATGGTGTGCCGGTGTCCATTGTGTCTGATCGTGACACCCGGTTTACATCAAAGTATTGCAAAAAATTCCATGATACGATGGGGACAAGGCTACATATCAGTACGGCTTATCACCCTTAGACTGACGGTCAGTCTGAGAGGACGATTCAGACACTCGAGGATGCTTCGAGCGTGCGTGATCGATTTCGGAGGAAGTTGGGATGACCACCTGCCATTAGCAGAATTCTCGTACAACAACAGCTATCATGCCAGCATTGGCATGCCACCCTACGAGATGCTATATGGTAGTAGATGTAGAACACCCATTTACTGGGGTAATATTGGTTAAAAGGAGTTTGGGAGCATTGTAGTGATCGAGGCTACGACGGAGAAGCTCGAAAAGATTAAAGCCTTCATGAAGGCAGCCAAGGATAGGCAAAAGTCGTATGCCGATAAGCGGCGTAGACCGATTGAGTTCCAGGTGGGTGACCGAGTTATGTTGAAGGTCTCACCGTGGAAGGGTATCATTCGGTTCAGGAAGCGGGGCAAGTTGAGCCCGAGGTACATAGGCCATTTCCGAATCATTGCTCGAGTAGGAGAGGTGGCCTATAGACTGGAGTTACCGGATGAGTTAAGTGGAATTCACCCGACATTCCATGTATTTCATCTACGGAAGTGTTTAGCAGACGAGGATATGATTGTACCACTGGAGGACATCGAAGTGGATGAACGGCTCAATTACGTAGAGCAGCCAGTGGCAATCATTGATCGTAAGGAGAAGAGGTTAAGGAATAAAGTGGTTCCTCTGGTGCGTGTACAGTGGAAGCACAGAAAGGGATCCGAATCTATATGGGACACTGAGGAGGAGATGAGGCAGCATTACCCTCATCTATTTGAGGAATAACAGGTTTTGGGGATGAAACCTATATAAGGGGGTGGATTTGTAACACCCGGATACTTCTAAGGAAATAAATAAAAAGATAAAAGAGAAATAAAAGGAAGGAAATGAAAGTCAACCCAAAGTTGAGGGGTCAAAAGTGTCAAAAGGACAAAAAGTAATAAAAGTTGGTGAAAAAGGTGGTATGGCCACCCATTTTATCCTGCACAACATCTTTCATTCGGAAATTGTAGAGAGAGAAAGCAAGATTCGAGACTTTGAAGAAGAACAAGAAGGAAACCGGATTTAAGGTAAGATTTAGTGTTTTTAAGTGGTGTTTTGGCTAAGAAACCGAAAGTATATGTTCTTATGTGTGTGTGTGCGTTCGGGTGTGCGTTCGGGTGTGCGTGTTTATTAGGTTTAAGGTGTTTGAATTCATTGGGAAGTTCAAGGCTTGGAGTTTAGGCTTGAGATTAGAAAAGGTGAGTTTCTAGAACCCTATTTTTTACATGTTTTATACGATTTTTGGGGATGGAAATACATGTAAAGTGCTTTTAAAGAATTTAAATATGTAACCGTATGTGCCCATGTATATATGATGATGTTTACGGATGTTTTATGTTATGTTCATGCTTAGCATAGTATGTGTAAGCTTAGAACAGGGTAATATGATGTTTGGGACTGAAAACGACTTAGAAACATGTTGAGCAGGTTGCTAATGCGCCTATATAAGGCTCATGCGCCTAAATACTGCCTTAGAATTTTTAAGTGATGTTCATGCAACCAAACAGTACCTAATGCGCCTAAGTCCCACGTGTCTGAAACTCATGCGCCCAAATAGTAGACATGCGCCTAGAATTAGGCTGAAATTGACCATGTGTTCCCATGCGCCTAAGACCTCATGTGCCCCAATAGTACTCATGCGCCTAACTTTTTATTCAGGCGCCTAAGTACAGGCTCATGTGCCTGAATAGTTCATGCATTTAAGAGTAAAATGGTTAAGTGTAGGCTGATGTGCCTACATAGTGGAGAGACGCCTGAACAGGGTTCATGCACCCAAATAGTCCTCATGCGCCCAACACTTAGAATTTATTGCAAAATTTTCGTGAGAGTCTGTGCATTTAGGGTTTTGGACCGATGTTGACCAGGGTTTATTTAATGCACATGATTATGCTTGATTGTCATTATGACCATTATTATTATTATTATCATTTTATTAGGGTTCTTATTAATGTTATCATAATTATTAATATTATTATTGTGTGACTCTACGTGGTATGATCATGATCAAGAAAGAAAATTATTATCATTAATAAAGTGAAAGAATAGTGATAAAGAAAAGTGGAACGTGAGCGAATGAATGAAAGTCTTGCAAGCAAATGTAAAGAGGTGCACGACCTTGTTGTCGTTATCTCAACTGTGATGCGGGTTAGCTACCCCGAAGGATGCACACAGGGTCATCGTTGAGATTGACAATGGGTGAGCGACTCTATGTCACAACAGACCAGAAGACATGCAATCCTTGATATTGCTAATGGGGTGAGCGACTCTGTGTCGCAACAAACCGGAAGACATGCGATCTTTGAGATTGCCAATGAGGTGAGCGACTTTGTTGTTGCAACAGACTTGGAAAGATAAAGATAAAAGTACGAATTGAACGATGATGAAGATAATAATGATATTACCTAAGTGTACGTACAATGTGTGATCTCCTACAAAGAAACGAACGGTTTGAAATGAAAAGTGAAGAATTTTATTTATAAAAACTAGAACTCACTCAGCAACGCTGACTTTTACGTATTTTTCAGTTGGCAGGTAATTTGTTGCTGAGGATGGCACGTGGGGATGGCTACTCGGCGGGGCAAGACTGACCTCCATTCATGTTTTGACAATACTGTTGTTTTGTAATTCATTCAACTAATCTTTTTGTGACTTATGACCTACAATGTATTGTTTAACAACAGTGTTTATAATGAATGAATGGTTTTTGTTAAACTAATTCCGCTGCTTAAATTTATAATATGTAATGTTTTATGTAATTATTGCTGTGTATGACCAACTGTGAGGTCTCCGGGAACGGGGCCCTACAAAACATCAAACCTAAGGTTCGTTGATCATTCACAACATCCAAATCATACATTTTGATCATTGATTTTCAGATCTGTTGTTTTTGGTGTTCTTGGTGTTGTTTATGTGTTCATCATCTAAATTCGAGGTTTAGATGATCGATTATATGAAATTGATTGTTGTTTTAGCTTAGAACACTTATCTACAGCTATTATAACCTTTGATTTACCCCAATTCCATCAGAAATCCAAGAATCAAAAGTTGTTTTATTTAAGAACATGAAGTTTGACTTTTTCAAAGTCAAACTGGTTTTGAATCCCAAAAATCAGCCTAAATTCTGATTTTGATTCACTTGGTCATTATACAATCATACAAAATCATTCCAACAGACATTCAAACATCAAGTTGTGAATTTGAAAGTCGAATTTCATTCATAATCAAACATTTACAAAGAATACACAATATACAAATACACTTGATTTTTAACTAAGTGTTCTAATTTATAGCTGATGTGTTAAGTTTTTCTTAACCTACACTTTGATTCAAGACAATACTCATCATCATCCATCTTCAACATTCACCCATCATCATCTTCCAAATTTGCAGCCCAAAATCAACACAAAAATTCCCAAATTTCAGATTTATCTTCACCCATAATCATCTTCAAACATTCAGATTCTCAATACCTAAAATAACAACAGAAACACAATGGACAAAGTTAATCCACAGCGGACAGAAATATTTGTTCTACAGCGGACAAAGAAAACTTTTATCCACAGCGGATGAGTATCTGAACTCACAGCGGATTACCTTTGTTTCACAGTGGACAAAGCAAACATACAGCGGACAAAGCAAACATACAACGGACAAAGCAAACATACAGCGGACAAAGCAAAGATACAGCGGACAAAGCAAACATACAGCGGACAAAGCAAACATACAGCGGACAAAGCAAACATACAGCGGACAAAGCAAACATACAGCGGACAAAGCAAACATACAGCGGACAAAGCAAACGTACAGCGAACAAAGCAAATCCACGACGGATTATCTTTTGTTCACAACGGACAAACGACTAGAATTGGTCAAAGCGGTCCAGTTGATTCCACAGAGGACAAACACAAGATTTTCAGAATTTTAATCCACAGCGGATGAAGAACCGATCCACAGAGGACGGTTTACAAAGTCACAACGGACAACCTACCTGGTTGCTTCCTGCTCACAGTGGATAACTAAGCCACAGCGGACAACAATCTTTGAACACACAGCGGATGACCATTTGAAGTCAACCGTCGAACCAACTGTCGACCGCAACCTACCATTCCCTCATCACACCGAAGAAGAACCGGTAGCAGCTTCGACCGCAACCATCATCATCTTCGTTCCACCACACCTTCTTCGACCGACCGCAACCTCTCAAGAACACAACCATCGAGAACCCCAAATCAACAGTCGACAACCGTTCGACCTTCCTGTTAGGTTCAGTGGTATCTTTGTTAGGTTTATTTATCAAAAACAGTTTTGATAATTATTAATCAGATTAATAACATTTAACGCAGCGGAGTAATAATAAAATACCAGAATGAACCCGACAGGATCTGGGTTACAACCAATGCAAATACAGAATATTAATATCCTACTGATGAGATATAATATACCTTTGTGGTTAATAATTAACCGTTTGAGACACCAAGGGACAACGAATGAACGCTAGAATCAACGAACACTAAATTGGAACACAGTGGTTGCGGCTCTAAGAGGCGTGATCCACAGTTGCAATCAAATATATCGGTTGTTTGAAAGATGCGAAAAGAGATGGAAAGAAGATAATCTTCTTCTCTGCAACAAATGGAGTGTTGAATGGCTCCAAAAGCAGTTTGCGATGCCAGAACCTTTATCAACTGCAACAACTCATCGCTCAAAAATAGAAAAGAAAACGTAGAAGATGATTATATTCTTTTCCTTTGCTTTTCTTTTGCTTTTCTTTTGCTTTTCCTTTTACTTTTCCTTTTGTTTTTCCTTTTACTTTTCCTTTGCTTTTCCTTTTGCTTTTCTTTTGAAAGAATAGGTTTATGAATTAATACTAAATAATTTATAACAATTATAAATTATAAAAAAAAACCGATATAGTTCGTAAGTGCCAGTTAATCAAATTAAGTGGACTTAATATTTGTTGCCCAAGGTGTAACTCTTACGGTCATAGCTCGGTTGGCAACGTGACGTAACCGAACCCGTACATAATCCAACAAGCTCCCTCTTGGACGGCATTCGGTTAAATTCCACGTAGACAGTCAACGGTGCTCTAGCTGCACATGGCTGCCCCCAACAAGGTATGACACTTTAAAGTCATTAACCAAACATCTTTTTCTAGTATCATTTTACTATAACAAGACAATAAACTTATGGTAATCATAGTCATTTATCCTTTCTGTAAAAGACATCAATTGAGTCATTGAGATTAATTCTCATATAGAACTCAATCATTATAGTTCTCGATCTAGATTCAAAATGGTCCAATCAAACACACAGTTAGTTTGGGTGAGGCCTCACACTTCACCAGTTTGAATCAACGAGGGCGCCATGATGTCTAACTGTTACATATAATGTAAGAGTACAGAATCCCTTATTGACTACATACAACTCCCACTGAACTTCAGAATTATTCCCAACCAAAGCCTTTATGACTGGCAGTTACGCGACAGCGGTTGACAGTGATCAAAGAATAACCCTCTGTAAACGGAAGTTCTAGTATGCATCTCAGGTCATAGGATACTAAATGAGTATACCAGTATCAAAGCATCTTATAATAAAGATGGTTTGTGGCGAGTTACATCCAACGTCATTCATAATGAGGTCTGTGAATTTAGAAGTCAACTCCTTGAGTCTAAATTCAGAATAGTCTTTATTCAGAATTGTTCCCACAAGTCTGACCGACTATGGATAATTTAGAATACAATATCCATGGATTAAACGTATTAAAATTGAACATAGTTATAGGATTCATAATTGTATCTATATCAGTAGATCAAAATGAATTCAAAAGTATAACTGTTTAAAAGTTCATACATCCAAATACTAAATCAAAACATATCACTAGCTAATCTAAGCCCGATTGCATTTCTATGTAAATCATGCTTATTCTGAGTCATGGGCTTAGTAAACGGGTCTGCTAGGTTTTGATCTGTGTCGATTTTTCTTATCACGATATCTCCTTGTTTCACTATGTCCCGTATATAGTGAAACTTCCTCTGAATGTGCTTGGCCCTGTGATGAGATCTGGGCTCTTTGGCTTGAGCAATAGCACCTGTGTTATCACAAAATATCTCGATTGGTTGCTGAATACTTGGAACCACATCGAGATCGGCTATGAACTTCTTCATCCAAGCAGCTTCCTTTGCAGCATCAGATGCTGCAATGTATTCAGATTCAGTAGTAGAATCTGCCACCACACTTTGCTTGGAACTTTTCCAAGAGATGGCTCCACCATTGAGTGTGAATACAAAACCAGATTGTGAGCGAGAGTCGTCTCGGTTAGTTTGAAAACTAGCATCAGTGTAACATCTTACAGTGAGCTGTTCTTCAACTCCTCTAAATATTAAAAACATGTCTTTAGTCCTTCTCAAGTACTTCAGAATGTTCTTAACTGCAGTCCAATGGGCAAAGCCAGGGTTTTGCTGATAACGGCTAGTAATGCTCAAAGCATACGAGACGTCAGGTCTAGTGCACAGCATAGCATACATGATGGAACCGATCGCTGAAGCATATGGAACCTTTTCCATTAGCTTAATATCAATGTCTGTTGAAGGAGATTGCGATTTGTTCAACACGGTACCTTTAGTCATTGGAACACCTCCTTTCTTGGAGTTTTCCATCTTAAAGCGTGTCATCATTTTGTCTATGTATGTGCTTTGACTAAGCCCTAGAAGTCGCTTAGATCTATCCCTATAGATCTTTATTCCTAGAATGTAAGCAGCTTCTCCAAGATCTTTCATTGCGAAACAAGCTCCCAACCATTTTTTAACTTCGTTAAGCATTGAGATATTGTTTCCAATGATCAGTATATCATCCACATACAATATGAGGAACGATATAGTGCTCCCACTAGCCTTTTTGTAAACACAAGGCTCATCTTCACTTTTGACAAAACCGAATTCGACGATTCTCTGATCAAAATGAAGATTCCAGCTACGGGATGCCTGTTTAAGTCCATAAATAGACTTATTCAGTTTGCACACCTTATTTGGATATTGTGGATCGACAAAACCATCAGGCTGAACCATATAGACATCTTCAGAGAGATGTCCATTTAGAAAAGCGGTTTTGACATCCATTTGCCATATCTCGTAATCATAGTACGCGGCTATGGCAAGCAATATCCTTATCGATTTGATCATAGCAACGGGTGAGAAAGTTTCATCATAGTCAACACCTTGAGTTTGAGTGAAACCTTTCGCAACTAGCCGTGCTTTATAGGTGTGTACATTTCCATGCATGTCGGTTTTTCTCTTGAAAAGCCACTTTCTCCCTACAGCCCGTGAACCGGGAGGTAGCTCAACCAAGTCCCAGACTTGATTGTCTCGCATGGATTGCATCTCGGCGTTCATGGCATCTAGCCATTTCGCAGATTCCGGATCTGAGATAGCAGATTTGTAGTTAGTAGGTTCATCACCAGAATCAGCTACTACCAGAACCTCAGGACCCTCTAGATTCCAAAGATATCTGTCAGGTTCTTTGCGAGTTCTGCTACTTCTGCGAACGCTTGTGTTTATATCTGAATCATTAACAATTTCTTGTTGTTCAGACGCACCGACTACTTCAGCGTTTGTTTGTGGTTCTCGAATTTCTTCAAGATCCACAATATTACTTCCAGTTCCTCGATCAAGAAACTCTTTCTCGAGGAAATGTGCCTTCCTTTTGATGGAAATCATATTTGCATCAGGATGGTAAAAGTAATACCCGCTTCTATTATAGTATCCAACGAAAATAGCTTTTTCGCCTCGAGGATCTAGCTTGTCATTAGACTCACTAGTGACATAAGCATCACATCCCCATACTCTAAGGTAAGACAAATTGGGTTTAGACCCATGCCATATCTCATATGGAGTTTTATCTACCTTCTTAGTCGGTGCCAGATTGACAAGGCGGGCGGCGGTCATAAGAGCATAACTCCAAAAGGAGTGAGGTAAGTTAGTTCTACACATCATCGATCGAACCATATTAAGTAGGGTTTGATTTCTCCTCTCACTCACGCCATTAAGTTGGGGTGTGCCGGGTGGAGTGAACTGTGAAATAATTCCACATTCCTTTAGATGATCAATGAACTCTTGGCTTAGGTATTCTCCACCTCGATCTGATCGAAGTACTTTGATAGTCTTATCAAGTTGGTTTTCTACTTCGTTCTGAAACTCTTTGAACTTTTCAAAGGTTTCATGTCTATGCTTCATAAGGTAGACATAGGCGTATCGACTATAATCGTCAATAAACGTAACAAAGTATCTTTCGTGATTTCTAGACATGGTTCTGAAAGGACCACATACATCAGAGTGTATAAGTGCTAACAGATCCTTGGCCAGTTCACCAACATGGGTGAAAGGATCCTTTGTGAGTTTGCCAGCTAAGCAAGATTCGCATTCATCAAAAGATTCATGTCCTGTGGATTCAAGAATCCCTTCGGACTAAAGCCTTTTCACACGGGCCTTGCTTATGTGGCCAAGTCTACAATGCCATAGAAACGTATCGTTAATTCCAGATTTGATACGTTTAGAAAGATTATATACATTATTGTTTGTTTGAATATCAATCTCATAAATACCACTTCGAGGTTTAGCCTCAAAATCAAAGATATCATTCAAGTAGGCAGAAATAACAGCATCATTAAAAACATACTTGAATCCTTGTTCAAACAATAAAGAAACTGAAATAATGTTTCTGGTTAAACCAGGAGCAAACAAACAATTATTTAAAGTAATTACAAGACCAGATGGACAAGAAAGATGATATGTTCCAGTTGCTAGAACCGGTACTCTTTTCCCATCACCAACGATGAGCTCCATGTCGCCTTGTTTCAGTTTCTTCCACTTTTCAGGCTCCTGCAAGACATTAATGATGTGGTAACCACATCCAGTATCAAATACCCATGTGTTGCTGGAAACAGTGAAAAGTTCAATAACATAAATCAGAATACCTAAAGAAGAGCCTTCACCATTGGCCTTCTTCACCTTCAGCTTGGCTAGATAGTCAGGACAGTTACGTCTCCAGTGTCCCATCTTATTGCATTCAAAACAGTGTCGCTCCTCAGGAGGGGGCGCTGCTTTGTTTTTAGCCAGCTGTTTGTTGGTGGTGGCAGGCTTGGCAGCAACAACTTTACCCTTACCCTTATTGTTATAAGTTTTCTTCTTGGGGTTTGGTTTCCTAACACCAGTAGATCGGACCATCAACATTTGACTGGCTTTACCTGGTATGTTTTGCTCAGCAGTTTTGAGCATACCGTGTAGTTCAGCTACACTCTTAACCCATGCATTCATATTAAAGTTCACTATGAACTGGTCGTAAGAACTAGGCAAGGAGTTCAAAATGAAGTCTACTGCCATTTCATCTTGCATAGGATAACCAAGTTTGGCCATTTGGTCGATGTACCCTTTCATTTTAAGCACATGGGCACTAACAGGCGAGCCTACTTGCATTTTGCAGGATATAAGCTGCTTCATGGTATCATAGCGCTCTTGTCGGGCCTGTTTCTGAAACATGCCCTTAAGTTGCTCAATCATGTCAAATGCAGCCATGTCCTCCATGTTCTTCTGGAGATCAGGAGACATGGTGGCTAGCATAAGGCAGGCTACCTCATCGGCATCCTCCTTAAATTTTTCCCAAGTTCTACGGGCTGCGGCCGTATTGTTTTCAGGCTCGTTGGGAACAGCGCTATCTATAACATAGAGCTTTTTCGCCATCTTGAGAACCAATCTCAGATTGCGGTGCCATGCGAGAAAGTTGGTGTTATCAAGTTTCTCTTTCTCAAGAATAGACTTGAGAATGAAGGAGTTGTTGGTTTCTGAAGACATCTATAAGCAAAATAAATTAATTAGTATTTTCGATGTATTGTTTCCTTATTTTAATTAATGACCCATTTACAGTAATTTTAAATAAGGAATGAGAATCTGGCTTGGTCAGTCACTAAAGGCAGCTGGGGCACGCAACATTAGTAAGTGATTAGGCAGGCTGACAATGTTTATCAATTGTGAAAATTGCACAACTCTCGTGTATGAGGCCGCAACGACAACATTTGTCAATGCATTGATACGTTTAGCCTCATCTATGCCCACTTTTCTCTCTAGACAGCTGTGGCACGTAACTAGAGAGAAAAGTAATAGTCATCCTAAAACAGTTACTTGTGAAAGGGCCGGATGTGTCAACAAAACCCTTGCACCTTGGAAGAATAAACTACATATCAAGTGCGGTGCTGTGGCTCCAAACACTGATGTTTCGCTTAATGTTCCAAGTGTTCCTTATTTTAGGGTGGCATAGACTATTGATTTTTATCTATGGGATCCAATTTTAGTGTTTACCGAATAGGGTCAAACACAACGTATAATTAAGTTATACGTGCGTCGTAAAATTTAGTTTTACAATATATAGTTCGTGATAATAAATGACGAACCCTTTCAGCTCTCGGGACACCAGATTTTAATATCCTATTAAAACTAGGTTCATCGCGAGATAGACAACCGATTTTTTAAGTTGATAATTTTAAATTATTAAGATTTAAGTTTTAAAATTTAAACTAATTTTAAATTTGAAAACTTATCTAGTTATCCTTTTAAAAGGATAATTAATTTTAATTTAAAAAATATCAAGTTTTAAGTTTTGAAATTCAAACTAATTTTGAATTTGAAAACTTATTCGATTATCCCATTTAAAACAAACAATTTGTTTTAATAATTTAACAAGTTGTAAAAATAAGTTAAAACTTGTTATTTATTTTGATTGTAAAAATTTTATTTAATTAATTAATTAGTTTGATATTTAGGTTGGGTAATATAAAATAAAGCAACCATAATAGCAAAGTAATATGTAAATCTAATGGCTATGATTGTTTGATCTCGCTAGAGCCAAATAGCGAGATCAAGCTAGGTCACGGGTGAAAACACAAAAAACCACAAGGATGGACCTAAGTGCATCTAGTTGTCTTGATGGCTCCCACTGACTCCTTGATTTGTCCTGCTTCCAGTTTTGACTTCGGGTCTTCAAAATATTACAATATTTACAAAAGAAATACAAATAAAAGAAAATTCTAATCTATTACAACTTTGAGCCATCAAATGGGCCAAAAATCATAAAACCAAAAACTTTAACAATAACAAATCACATCACAACCATTCAACCACAGGGTCTAGCCAGATTTACAAATTAAAACACAATCAAAATAATACGGACAATCGTTTGGTTAATAAATATTTAACCAAAATAAACAAGTTGCCCAAAATAATATAAATCAGAAACTTCAAATAATTTTAAAGTTTGTGATCTATAACCAGTTAACAGACCGGATCTGATTTGCATGTTGTAAGCCTGGCTCTGATACCACTGTTGGGTTCAGTGGTATCTTTGTTAGGTTTATTTATCAAAAACAGTTTTGATAATTATTAATTAGATTAATAACATTTAACGCAGCGGAGTAATAATAAAATGCCAGAATGAACCCGACAGGATCTGGGTTACAACCAATGCAAATACAGAATATTAATATCCTACTGATGAGATATAATATACCTTTGTGGTTAATAATTAACCGTTTGAGACACCAAGGGACAACGAATGAATGCTAGAATCAACAAACACTAAATTGGAACACAGTGGTTGCGGCTCTAAGAGGCGTGATCCACAGTTGCAATCAAATATATCGGTTGTTTGAAAGATACGAAAAGAGATGGAAAGAAGATAATCTTCTTCTCTGCAACAAATGGAGTGTTGAATGGCTCCAAAAGCAGTTTGCGATGCCAGACCCTTTATCAACTGCAACAACTCATCGCTCAAAAATAGAAAAGAAAACGCAGAAGATGATATATTCTTTTCTTTTGCTTTTCTTTTGCTTTTCTTTTGCTTTTCCTTTTACTTTTCCTTTTGTTTTCCTTTTACTTTTTCTTTTGCTTTTCCTTTTGCTTTTCTTTTGAAAGAATAGGTTTATGAATTAGTACTAAATAATTTATAACAATTATAAATTATAAAAAAAACGATATAGTTCGTAAGTGGCAGTTAATCAAATTAAGTGAACTTAATATTTGTTGCCCAAGGTGTAACTCTTACGGGTCATAGCTCGGTTGGCAACGTGACGTAACCGAACCCGTACATAATCCAACACTTCCAACACCTTCGCGGACCACCACTCCCGAACATCACCATCGACCGACTTCAACCTGTCAACCGAACACCTGTCGACCGAACACCTAAAATCCAAAATCAACCACAACGCAAACACCCCAATCAGCAATCATCGACTATCATCATCTATAGAAATCTCAACCGCAACTTTCAATCGCCCGCAACAAATCATCCGTGTTGGAATTCGAAATCGACTGGTCATATGAGAAAGCTGAGATAAGGAGTTCGTGTGAGTTCAAGTGTGGGCAACCGAGAGAGAATGGAGAGATTGAGAGTGAGAGCTTAGGGAAAACACATTGAGTTCGATTGATTTTGTTTTGGGTGAAAAGAAGAAAGCAATCGGGATTTGTTTCTTTTAACAATGTTTTCAAAACCGGACCGGAAAGCGAACCGGACGGCCTAGAGGTTCACTGGTCGGACCGGTCGGACCGGTCGGACCGGATTACGAACCGGATGATGTCATAAATATTTTAAAAAATATAAAAAAATTCTAAATATTTATAAAACTACAAACACATATCATTCAAGTAAATATAGTCCAAATTAACATAATATATCATATACATACCAAAATTAACAATTTTAAACAATATATCATGTTTAAACGGTGTTCCTTAATCCAAAACAACATCCAAAATACATACCATTCAAGTAAATATAGTTCAAATTAACGAACCGGTGTTTCTTAATTCATATCCAATAATATTTTTCTATTAAAATTAAAAAAAAAATACCAAAAACCGGTTCAACCCGGTTCACCGGTTCCGGTCGGACCGGTCGACCGCGCGAACCGGCCGGTTAACCGGAAAACGGTCCAAAAGCACCGAACCGAACCGTCTCCGGCACCGGTTCCCGGTCGAACCGGTCGGACCGGCCGGTCCGGTCCGGTTTCGAAATCATTGTCTTTTAAAAGTCTCTTAACTGACAAAGGGTTCAAATTTTGACTCCCTTTTTCTTATTTTGACCATGACATATATTTAATTTCTCATCTTTGTTTTTGAGATTAAATTTTGACTTTAGATTCTAAATTTGACCAGCTTTCAGGATTTTAATTGTGTTTTGAAAGTCATTGACCGACAAGGTATTTTGACAATTTTGACTTTTATCTTTTTGGGTTAACCAACATAAAGTGAGTTTCTTTTTAAACGAAATACCAATTTTAACTTTTGTGTCATTTACATCTTTCTTAAAACAAACAAAATCTTAATTGTCAAATTTTACAACTTATTCTCGGAAGTTTTTAAAGAAGTTGAGTTATTTGGAATTTAATCACAAAATCATTCAATTTTTAATTGATAAAATCCAAATTTTATTACTTTTAATTAAGTTTGATTAATATAAATCAAGCTTAAATAAATTGTAATCGAGCAAATTTAACTCTTTAGTTAGTCCGATCTAACTAAATTGAGTTTTGACGTTCTTTGGATTCAACTAAAATTTTAAGATTGATTTTGATTAAAACACAACACAAATTTTCAAAACATTTTTGTTTTTAAACAAAAATAGAGAATTTAACATCATTCACTAGCCGTCGTGTTTTAAGAAACCGAGCTCTCTTTCTTGCTGCAGGTAGAAAGTGGTTTCAAGAATTCAAACAAAGCAAACCAAGCTGCAAACAACCAATCAATAGCACCAAATCAAACAAAAGCTGCAAACAACTAATCATCAGCAGCACATCAAACAATAATTCATTGTTTGATAACACAAACATACAATTGTACATCAGTCACATTGAGAAAGAACTGATGCACTTACATTTATGTGATCTTGTAAATTCAAACAACACATTGTCTAATGATTTGATAAAATGCAGGTCAGAGATGGAACAATCTCAAAGAAATGATCAAGCTCAAATCAAGATATTGAATCAACAAAACATCAATTTAACTCAAGAGATGAACCAGTTACAAGACAAAATGGTTCAACAACAAATCAAGCTTGAAGAGTTAACTGCTGAGCTTACAAAAGCAAGAAACATCAACAACACAAACGTTCCTCCATTGCCTGAAATTCCTGAAGACAGAAAGATTAATCTGTGTTCATCAGCATGCATAGATGAAGTTCAAGCATACCGGAAACATTGCAACAATATATCATACATGATAAAGGAGGAAAGAGCTTCACATGCAGAGGAATTACAAACATCTGCAAAACAAATCAGTTCATTAGAGAAAGAAGTTGATAACTTGCTTAAAGAAAATCACAAGCTAAATGCTCAATCAACTGAACTCTCTATGAAGTTAACAAACATAAATGCTGAATTTGAAACCAAAATTTTAGAAGCAAGTACAACTAAAACAATCATTAACTTGCAACATTACATTGAGCGTCTAAATCAAGCAATCAATACCGAAAAGGTTATAAATGCAGAATTAAAGATACAGCATAAAACCTTTAAAGATAAAATCAATTCCCTTCTAAAGGATGTAGACAAACTCCTTGGAGAACGATTTACTCTTCAAGCTCAAGTTACAAGACTCACAGAGTCTTTAACAAAGACAAAATAAGATCATGCATCAACAGAAGTTGAATTTGAGAATCTAAAGATGACTGCAAGCAAGTTGGAAGAGCTACTTCATTCTCAAAAAGATAAGTATAAGAGTGATGGAACTAAATATCATGCTGTTCATCCTCCTTACAATGATAACTACACAGAAATGCAACCTTCAATGACAAATCCAGTCACAGAAGATTCAAAGATGCATGATCATCATCAAACAAACAAACCATCCACTATCACTCAAATCACTTCTCCTGAAACAGCACCAAAGCTGTACCTCAAACCAGAATCACCACAGAATGAATCCTTTCATTCATGTGATGGTCAAGGTGGAGATCCTACAAGTGATGACAGTGATGATGAAATCAACCAAACAAACAAACGAACATTGTCATGTATTAATCATGTCATTGATGAAATCAATCCACAACAAACACAATCACAGAAATCCAAAGCAGTAATGCCTAACAACAAACAACAGGCTATGGTTCTCAATGAGAAATTCAAATCAGCAGGATTTCTTGAACTAGAATTGCCTAAGGCTGAACTAATGGCAAAGATTAAAATGGAGTTAAAGAACAATCAAAAGCTTAAGGTACAAGAAATCAAAGAAAATGTCAAAAGAAAGAAGACCAGATCTAAAAGAAAGAAGAAAAGTCAAATCAAGTCTTCTACACCTGATCTAAACCAACCATCAACCTCAAAAGCTATATTAGAAACTCCAAAACAACAAACAATTCTCTATGAGACATGTAATTCAGATTCACATAACACTTCAGAGTGTAAAAACACTAAGAGTGATACATCTATCTGTCCTCATAAGAGAAAGCAACAAAAACACACAAAAGAAAAGGTTATGAAGTTTCAAGCAAATCCAACTTCATCATTCAAGCCTAAGGGAAGAAGATCCTAACCATCTTTATACTGCTTAAATTGTGATATGGAGAATCATAACACTTCAGAGTGTTCATACAACAAGTCTTTAACATCATAACACAGAAGAGGTCAAAGATCTTATCGTACATCAGAGTCGTACTCACCAAGATCGGAGCATGAGTACTACAACAGATGTCATAGCTACTCTTCTCCTTGATTACATCAGTATGGGTATGATTTTAAACATTATGATATTCATGATTATTGGGCACCAAGACATTATCCTAGGTCATACACACAACATCAGTATAACAGATATAGGAATAATCATTGCTATAATGGATATCATAGCAGATCATCCATCAAATTATTATAATCATGATTATAATTCTTATGATAAATATGATCACATGCCCAGAAGAAACAAACATAATCAAGGACAAAGATCCTTTGCTACACCTCCACAAAACTTTCAAAAGCAAAATAGATTTTCTAAACCCACCGAAAGATTTTCAAAAACCAAACAAACTCCTTTTGTTAAACATGGTAAAGTTGAGTCCTTTGGTTTAAAATCAAAACAGTGTTGGAGAAATAAAACAATTTCAGGAGGTGAATCTGATACATCATCAGATAAAGCAAAATCATACACATACGAGCAAGTCACATAAAAAGATGCTAATGGATAGCTCAGGACAACTATGCCTGGGTTGAAATGTCTAACGGATTTGCTAGTATGATAGGGACAGTTATGGAGGCCTGCCAACCCTAGAAGAGTTAGCAGTGGCTGATCCCTTCCTATGACAGGAACGTTCTTCCTGCTCATGATGTTTATGATGCAACTGAGCCAAATAGAGCAGAAATTAACAAGAATTCAATGCAGGATATAAATCACTCACAGAAACAATGATGGCAATGCAAGAAACAACCAATGTTTCATTCCATCTGCTTAGTCTGAGTACATTGCTACATGGACTAACTGTTTATGATCTCTATTGAATTGATAACACATATGCCATTTGTTTATTTTCTCAAAACAAAAAAATCCTAAATATTAGAAAATCAAGAAAAATCCAAAAATTATTTTTTTTGAATCTTCTTGCATTTACATGAGAAATGATAGTACACTCATCTACTATCTTCTGCATCTACTTTTCAAATCAATGAAGACTGACAAGACTCTATTTGATATGTTAATAGGCTCAGCTTGGATTCAAGATAAGCATAATTATGATTAACTAAATCAATATGCATTGTGGACCAAAACCATCTTAAGGTATTGGTAAGCAAAGACTTTTCCAAGTGTTTGCTTGTGTGATTACCTAAACACACCATGCGAAAATGGTTTTTAAAATTCTCATCGATAAAAGCGTCTGTTTCTCCTTTGTGGTATGTAAATACAGACCTGGAGTAAACATGAGGACAACTTCTGTTGTGCTGAGCATAGACCTAGTTGACCTTGCACTAAAAGTGTTGATGCTAAAAAGAATCTTAGTGTGGATCAAATGTTAAAAAGAATCCCAATGTGGATCAACTTCCAAAGTGAAGTATAAAAGAATCCCAAAGTGGATCAAATCATGAGAATTCATACTCTAAGTAGCCTGGTTCAAGTTGTGATAAAGTGCCACCTTGCATTTCATGAGGAGGGTTACTCTTCCATACTTCTAAGTGTGGGGTACTCAATTAGCATATCTAATCAAACCTAAACATGATAAATATCACAAAGTGTAGAAAATAGATCCTTGCATGAGTTTAAGTGGAGAAACATACTTACAATCAACTTTGTTCTTTGTCTATGTCTATTCAAAACTTTAAAATTTGTAGATGTAGAGGATTTTAGATTAATATGATCTCATTGCAGTTGAAAGATTCATGCTTGTAAATATCTTACTTTTGAAAAAAAATCTAAAATACCAAAAAGATTTATCATTTTTAGTAGTTTTCTTAGTTTTGGCAGATTTACATGTGTTATTGATTCAGGAGTGAAACTTCCATGCAATACCTCTACCGAGAGGATTTAGACTTTTGCAGGTGATGTATTGCACAACATGCCTGAGTTTCTATTCAGTTCAAGAAGTCAAGAGAACACTCCTGCTTCCTTCATAGATCTCCTACCAGTTGCTGAGAACTAAGAATCCTCCTCTTGGTGTCTCATACACAAAAGTTCCTCACCCTCTAAAGCTTTTGTTGAGGGAGAGTATATGTTAAGTCTAATGAATTTCTGACGCTTCTCCTTCACTTCTGAAGTCGAGATAAAGTTGCTGATATTGCTACCTGTGCAATCCACAGTGTATGCAACTGGGTGTATCTTTAAGTCTTCAAAATATGACTAGAAGATCAAGCTGATGAAACATACATCAAGTGTCGAACCAAAGTCTTTATATGCCGAAACAAAGTCATTTTCTCAATGCCTTTTTATGAAGCTTCTAAGAAGATGCTACCAAAAACGGTGAGAAGACTGCACTACAAGACTGCACATCAATCAACATACAAGGTTTTGATAATAATGAGGTTTTGGCAGCATCATCTTAGGGGAGTACTGTTGGAATATTTGAAGATGATACTTACCAAAACCTAAGTGCCAAATCTCATGATGATTACCAAAACTGACACGGAGAAGATATGCTAAAGATATGATCAAAACAAAGAAAATTGACCAAAGTCAAACTTGGTCAAACTTGGTCAAACTTGGTCAAACTTGGTCAACCATGGTCAAAGTCAACAGTCAACATCAGCGGTCGTCCCAAATAACGTCAACACCCGGTAGTCACGCATCAGCAATAGTGAATTTATCAGACTTAGAACTATATTTATGTAATCATTTTGTGCTTAAATGTATTATTTCTTTTTATTGTAAGAGTATAAATGACAGTCATTTATGCTCCGTAGATGAGAAAGATAGTGAGAATAGAGAGTGCTAGAGAGAAAACACACACAAAAAGGTGTAATCTCAAACTTTGAGAGAATTCAAGGTTGAGTGTGTGTGAGAAAGTGTTCTTGCAAACTCCTTTGACTTCCTCTAACATTGAGAAAATTCAAGGTTGAGTGTGTGTGAGATCATTTTCTCACAAACTCCCTTGTAATCCTCTTGTATCAAACATATGAATGAATGAAATATGTGACAACCGGTCCCAAGGTCACTATTATAAACCCTAATCCAATTGCATCATATCCCGTCTTATGAGTACTAATAATGGAAACAATTCAATTATATCAAGAATGTTAGAATCACTAATTTTTATTTGATCCATTTTCATGATTCTATATGATTTATATGAATTTAGACATTTTAAGTCTTGCCTTTTTTGAAAATTCATGCCCGGGAATATTGATTAGTCACCCTAGCTAGAATACAAAGCCTTAATTGAAACAATTAAAAATATGCGTACACACCCACACACTTGAAATTTCGGTTCTAGCATGCATTATCATGCATAAGACAATTTACTAACTAACAATTTTAAATACTACACTACAAAATAACACCATCTAATAACATTTTTGATGAAAATTTAATCTAAAAGAGCCCACAACAAGACAAATCGGCCGCCCCCCATGTCCACCAATGGACACTCTTGCTTCCCACTACACACAACTCATTCTATCATCCATTCACTATACATGCATTTTTCAATCTTGCAAGACACACTCCATACTCCTCTCTCTCTCATTTCAAATTCTCAGCTGAAGAAACATCTCTCCCTCTTAAAATTCTCTCCATTCCAGCCCCTTTCCAGCCCCAAAATCGCAAACTACAAGCATGCAACCATCGGCCAACAACAAACCGCAAAGAAGGTGACCTTTTGGTGAAGTTTTGAAGCTTGAAACTTGCAAGACTTGTTGTTTCCAGCTTGTGTTCGACTTCTACAGTCAAGTCCAAGGAGATTACTGCCATTCACGACCATCCACACCTTCCAAATCGTGAGTTACATCAAGTGTAAGCTCCATGTGCTCGGTTTGGGACATTTCTCATGTTTTCTTCATTTTTCACCTACAAACCTTACTTTTTCTTGTTGTAACAGAAACCTCTCACCCTCACCTTGTTCTTGAAGAGTTCCCAACGTTATTGAAGGTATATCACATGATATAATGGTCATTCTAAGGGGTAGAACCCGATTTACCCCTTGAAAACCCATTTTTGGTGTTTTTGGCACCATCAAACTTGTGTATCTCGTAACCCTTCAAAACAAAATGTGTAACCTGCATATTAATGGGTTTTAAGACTACTAAAAGCCTATTTTTAAAGTCTCAAAGAGTATACACCACCTACATGTGGTAAAAACAAGCATTACACCTTGAAAAACCCCTCTTTCTACTAGTAACAACCTCTTTTAGACACTTGTTGGAAAACCCTCTCAAACCAGGTTCATAACCTGCTCAAAATGACTTTTAAGACACCCCAATAATTTGATTTTTAAGTTAGATAAAGTTTTAGTAATGGTTAAACTCAAGTTACAATGATTTACACATGTGTAATGGTCATTTATGACACTTTCTATATATTTTAAAGTCCATGGATGTGTAGAACAAATAGGCCACGAATTGGGACTATTATTTCATTACGTTTTGATGAATATTAAGAGTTTTAATGTTTTTTAATCTCTGGAACAAAGGACATATTATGTTTAGACCCATTTCGGTCACTTTCGGGACCCGAAAACAAGCTAAAACTACATAAAAACAAGAAATCTTGAACTATAAACTTTTTAAAGAGAATTACAGGTTCATTAAGGATTAATAAAGTGTTCTGGAGTTAATGAGAATTTTTAGTGGTCAAATGGTATTTTAAATGGATTTTTAAGTGAAAACGGGTACCAACCGAAAGATGTTTTTGAGGAAATTCCAAGAAAAATGAGTATCAAGTTAGAAAATATAAAAATCATGTTATTTCAGTAAGTTAAATGATAAAATAACTTATAAAGTATAAAGGTTGGTCAAACAAGCTTTTAAAATGGTCAAACTCGGTTAAAAACGCTTTTTAACGGTTTAAACGTAAAAACGAGTCTTTCAACTACTAGAGGCAAATTTTGTGATTTAAAAAATTGGAAACTTATTAAAATGACTTTAAAAATTTAGCTACTGGTCCTAGACTCAAAAACATGAAAACTCATAGGTAACCATTTTAAACCCTTCGGTTTTACCGTAACCGGCAACGTTAAACGCGTAAATTATAAACCGAGCCCATAAACTGAAAATTTGAGTATACATTCTTAAAATAAAGTTATATTAAGTTGTTGAAACTGATTTTTGGTTATAAAGGTCATCTAATACAAGAAACCAAACTTAAGGGTAGAAACTGTCAATTTGGAAACTTTAGGGCTAAACTGTAAAATTTGGTTAAACTTCATAACCAACTCCAATAAGCAACTTACTCACTTTATTAGCATATTTATCATATATTCTGAAGTTAGTAATGTAAAAACCCTTAATTGTGTGAGAAACCTTGACTTTCCATAAAAGGAAACTTTTATACAAACCCTAATCGAATCAAAGTCGAACCCGACCAACTAAGGCTTAGACACTCTTGTTGCACCTTAATAGGTTTAGAGCAGTAGCTAATCACTTAATATACTCATGTTAGGGTGCTAGACTTGAGACATTCCCGGCACACGAAGGATTTCTTTGCTTAACGTCTAAGGTGAGTTCTAGTGATCCCTTTTTACTTACTGTTTTTGGGATGGAACATGCTCTTTTGTTTAATGAACTATGATTGTGCTTTATTTGATGCTTGTATGTGGGACTTTTTGGATACTTGCTGATACTTATGTCATGATCATTAATTCTTTTGTGAACCGCTTGTTTTTTTATGAATAGATCTATTTGGGGAATCCCCCATGCACAGTGGCTCCCGCTACAGGGAGGTACCCCACTGAGATCCTGAGGGGTCGTTTGTGGCATGTAACAGGTTTTGAATAAGATACTATGGTGAACCATCCTAGCAGGAATGGTTCACTGTTCTGAGGCTTGGTTCTTCCCTACGGGGATATCCGGTTAAACACAAGTTTAGAAGAGGCCAACCGGGGACCAAGTGCAGGGTTGGTTGTGATACCCCACAATGACTGATACTAAAAATGATGCTTTTAAAATAAAATGAGATTTCTATAAACCTTCACACTTGATTCTAAAACCTTTACTGTGGACTTTAAGAGTTCCTTTTTTTTATTTTGAAACTTTAAGCACTTGAATTCACCAACTTTTTAGTTGACACAATTTCCATTTTGAGCATGTTTCAGGTAACCCGTGAAGACTCTTACCTATTGTGGAAGACTTAGACTCAACCCCGAGACCATGGCATTTGTTTGTGTGACCAAAATCATGACTTGAACAATTTGATTTAATGACTATTTTATTTTGTTGAACTATGTAATCATTTGGCGCTGGATCTGTTTCTAGCCCGATGTCTTTTAAAACTTTAAATGCCATGTGATGTTCTCTCCCTTTGAGCTCCTATATTGGTTTGTTTCCGCTGCCATGTATGTTTGTTGCTAATCTGTGACGTCCCACCCTACCGGGGGCCGGGGGTGTTATAGATTGGTATCAGAGCCAAAGGTTGTAGAGAAGTCGGGAATACCATAGTAGACCCTAGGCTACAACCCTGATACCCTAGGACTGTCCTTGTGGGAAAGTGTTGGAATGATCGGGTTGGGTAAATTGATGATTACACTTGATCAATGTAATCATGAATTTACCGGACGCGTAATTTCCATCATGGACCTCTAAGTTATGTTTGGACCTTTCTGTTTAATGCTGATTAACTTTGAAATTCATTTTGACTGGGGGTTTGAAATTGATTTTTAAAGATGAACTATTTTGCCTGACACTATTATAAGAAACAACTGATTCTAACATCATTGATGAGGAATACGTAGAGATTCCTGATACTAATGCCGTCACTTGTACTATGAGTATATTACTATTATTAAGACTATCATGAGCTATGAGAAACCAAATTACTCATGATGTCTTTTTACAGGAAACCAACCATGGCTGACAAGGGAAAAGCACCGGCCTACCCTACTAAGAGCAGTGCACCAACGGGGGACACCAAGAAGGCAAAACTACGCACGGAGTATGAGGAATACCTTAGGAGGTGTGGACACCCGGGTTGGATATCTGTCACGTCGAGGACACTGAAGCTTCCGAGGACTCTTCTTCGACGACACCTTCCAGGAGCCGGACGCGCTCCCACTCGCCGCATGTTGCCGCTCCATCCTACTCACCTATCCCTCCCATTGGGAATAGGGGAGCACGCACCATCACTCATCCACGAAAGAGTGCTAGACATGGACCTTCGGTCTCATTTAGGATGCCTCCTCCTCCTCCACCACCGGTTAGGACTCCCATACCCGCACCACCGCCGTTCGAGCCATACCGACGCCACCCACAGGAGGAGTCATGGATGCCTTCGAGGCACAACATGTACGACGGCCCCAGCGTATTGGCAGGGGATAGGTATTCATAATCCAGCCGTCGGGCTAGTGACGTAGGACCTACTGATGCGGCACTAGAGGAGCTCCTGAAGACCGTCCGTCGCCACAAGCTGACTTTTCAGCACGCTACCCGGACCTCCCAGTCTGCTCAATTCCAAGCTATGATGGCATCGCACGGGGCGCAGAGATTAGAGCAGGAGCAGAGGAAGAAGAGCTCCGGGTGGATAGCATGGCTGAAAAAGAAGTGGATGTGAAGGCGACATGTGGAAGGGGGAAGAAATATCTGTCTTTGAGCAGTTGAAGGAAACAAACTTATCACTATCTGACATTATTATTATTATTATTCATGGGGATGATGGCACCTTCCACTTTGTAAGAGCTAGACTCTGATACTATGAACTTTGTCTTGTTTTGAACAAATTCCTATGATACAATGCTGTTGAAACATTTATGATTATCTGTCATGTGTTGTTTATTCATGGTGTTGGGCCATGTCATTCTTTATGACTGCTTAAACTGTATAAATTGGTAATCTGTGGAACTTGGTAAGTTGTGTGTAATTATACACCGTATTCTCTCTTCGTATAGAGGGAGCCTTGTATGGAATTGATGCATAGACTGATTGAAACCAATTATGAGATGCTAAACAACTTTATCTGTGTACTACCAGAATGCCTACCAGAAGAGGAACACGCATCGGAAGGCAAGGAGCATACCGAGGTCGTCACGAAGGAACAAAGCGAACCAGAAACCAACCACCTACTCCTCCGGGGACTCCCATCGGGGGAATGCTAACTCAGGAAATAACGAGAGGATGGCAAATCTTGTGGCACAGCAAATTGCGCATGCTATACCAACCATCATTGCTCAAATCAATGCTGACCGGAATGACGCCGGAGGTGGTGCTGGGACTGCAAACAACGAGGAATCTGAAGCTATCAGGAAGGGGTGCTCCTACAAAACATTCATGGCTTGCATGCCAAAGGACTTCCATGGCACCGAGGGTGCAATTGAAACATATAGGTGGCTAGACGAAATCGAAGCTGTGTTAGACATCAGTGAATGCAAGTTGGAACACATGGTGAGGTTTGCTTCTCAATATCTCAAGGGACCAGCACCTGAGTGGTGGAAAACCATCATTCAGCCTCAAGGCTAGGACGCCGTGACTGGGTTTGAGAATGATATTCTCAGTTGATGTGAATCAACAAGGATCGAATATAATGATTGAGTCAATGATTGAGTGGCGGAATCAAGCAATCAATGAACATAGAACACTTAATATACTCATAAATGCATACTTGTATTAATTAGATGAACTGTTACAAAGTAAATGCTAGGGTTTTTAGCATTCTACAGTAACAAGACAGCTAATCTGTATAATCTGATTGTCTATTCTTCGTGAAACACAAATGTTTCAGAAGTCTCAAAAGATGCAAAAAAGTCACCTCACATACGAGGATTCTAATCTATTTATAGGCTGATGAACAGCTTGTATAAAAAGACTAAACTACCCTTAGTCTAAGTCTTTATCAGCATTTGTCTGTTGTTCATCCGCATTGACTAATGCGGATGAGTACTTCATCAGCAGCATTGGTGTTTGGTCATCAGCATTGGTTAATGCGGATGAACAAACACGACCGCATTTGTTACTGATCACCCGCATAGGTTAATGCGGATGAACAAATGGCTTGTTCGCATCTTATCAACTGTCCGCATTAGTTCATGCGGAAGAACAAATGCTTTGTCCACATTTGTTCTTGGTCTTCCGTATTGACAAATGCGGATAGCCGACACTTGTTCTTTTCTTCTTATGCAGACTTCTGTATCCGCATTTCTTCTTGGACTTGGGGAGATTTCCAGCAGAACAACCATCCACCACTTGAATTGGCATGTATGATCCTTTTAGGGTCCAACAATACTCCCCCTAAGGATTATACAGCCTAAGTACTTCAAGGGTTTGAGGGTGGATCAGGTTGTGAAGATTTTGCTGGGTCTTGTGCAGTAGGAGTAGATGATGCTGAAGTTGGGTCTGTGTATGATGGGTCCAGAATAGCCTTGATCATGTTAGAGAACTGCTTAGCATCATTCAGCTTCTCTCTGTTCAAAACATGAATCTTCATTTGGCTCATGGTATGTATAGCTTCAATAGGAAGTTTCTTCAGTGACACAGGTTCCCAAAATGACATAGTTGATAGCCCATCCCTATGAATCAGTAGAGAGCCATCAGCATCCACCTCTAACTTCACAATGTTGCCAAATTGCAAAGGAGTCTTCTTCTTCCTCCTTTGTTCCTTCTTCTTAATGATCCTATCATAGGCCATCTCAGGAGCTTGATGCACTTGAGAAAGAAGTACATGTCAGCTTCACCAAGCTTGTTTCTAATCTCCCTAAAGTGCCTGGTATATATGTAGTGGATGTATGATTCATCAAGCAATCTCACTTCATATCCACTAAATAATCGAATTTCAGCTCCTTCTCTTCCTCCCCACCTCCTTTCAATCACCAACTCATAAGTCTTTTAATCATAGTAAACATTTGAGATTGGCACAGAGGTGTGAGTACCAGCAACCATCTTTCTTTTCAAAGATTCAGTGGGCTTTACCCTAAGTTCAGGGAATACCACTTCTTCAGCTGGTTTTCTTTTCTTTTTCTCTAGGGGATTGACAAAAGATCTATCCTTTCTCATACAGATAGATTTCAAAGACTTGAAATTGTCAGTTCTCTTGAACATCCGTAGAATGTCCTCAAACTCATATCCCCTAAACATAGCCCCATGATTTATCAATCTTAAGTTGGCTAGTTCCTTGAGATCATGGATCATTAGAGAGTTCACCAGAGCAGAGTACTCTATGAAGAATTGGACCAATCCAGATATTCTCTTCACCATGAACATGTTCCAGTCACTGTCATACTTCCAGGCTATAATCTTCTGATCTGTCTTTCCTCCCGGAGTAGACATACCCTTTATCATTTCAACAGTTGTGAGGCCTTCATGTAGTTCAAGTTGAGAAGGCTCAGCAAACCACTCAGGATATCTGTGTAAAATGGGTGCCAGGGAGTCATGATCTCCCTGAGTAAGTCTCATTTCTTGAGCTGAAACTCTGGATCTTGGTTGGGTACTTGTAATCTCTTCCTCCATTTTCTTTAACCTTTCTTTCTTTTTAAGGATCATCCTAAGGACAACAGCCCTTAGGGAATTAGTCTTCATGTTTCCCAATTTTCTTTTAGTAAATCCTTGAGTTGACAGATAATCCTTCATCTCCTTATCTGTCATACTGTAAGGATCGGGGAACATAGGTTGAGGAGGAGGAGTAGATGTTGCTTTAGAAGTCTTGACCTCTGAAGATTTGGGGGATTGAGTGTTTTCATACTCAGTTTCGAATGTTGGATCTAGCAGCTTGTTTAGTTTTTCTTCTTCTGCTAGCATCCCTTCATAGGTCATCCCAAATACTTCATCTGGGTCATACCCATGATCAATAAAAAATACGGCCTTTTTCATCAACTCATCAGACATGGCCGATTCATTCTTTTCAGCAACATAAGATTCTTCATTCATAGGGATTTTACTGATCACTGGCTTATCAACCATGAATCCACCTGGAATTTCACCTTCTTCTAGATCAATTACATCACCCTTCTTTTTCAGCAGAGCTTCTGCTTGTTCATGTTCTTCCAAGAATCCAGCAATAGCTGCTAGACTCCTTGGATCATCTTTCTGTTTCTTTTTGGCAGGTTCTTCTTCCACTATAGGCCTCTTTCCTTTGGCCTTTTCCTTAAGAAAGCTCCTTCTTCTAGCATATGTTTGCACGCTTGGGCCAGAAGAGGGTTCAGGCATTTCATCCTCATGTGGGGCTTCTTCAGTCTGTTCCTTTTCAGGAATGTGTACAGATACATCAGCTTGTTCTTCTTCTTGCTTTTGCTGTTTACACAGCTCTCTGATCATTTCCTTCTGTTCCTCAGAGAGTGAGAGAGCAGGAACTATTTGCATGCTCAACTCCTTATCAATAGGCACTGGAGATTGAGGCATGACAACAAATGGTTCAGCATCTGCACGTTGATTCATAATAAAGTCCCAGAATTCATCATCAATGATATATTCTTCAGTAGAGAACATATCTAAGTCTTTCATCATGTCACTGAACTCTTTTTCTTCAGTGTGAACTTCATCAGAAGGACTTGTGTACACTATCATCTCCATGCTAGATGATATGTGCTTTGATCCACTTGGTTCTCCCTCTTTTTCAGCCATAGTGAGTTTCGTCTTTTTGGCTGGAGGGGAATCATCTCCACTGTCTTCAGATGATTCTTTGTCATCCTCCCTTTTCCTCTTTTCATTCATTTCATCACCTTCATCATCATTGTCTTTCTCTGCTTCCTGCTTCAATTTGACAAGCATTTCAAGTTCAGAAACTCTCTTTTTAAGAGCTTCTACTTGTCTATCAAGGTCATGGATGATGGAAGATTGTTCTTCAATAACTTCTTCTTGTTCTTCCATTACTATTGTTTGCAGGTTCAAGGTTTCCACATGTCCACTTATTTCTTCTCTTGAGTGTTGAAGAGCAGCATTCAACATCTCAATCTCTTTGTCTTTCTCATTCTTCTCAGTCTCATGTTTTTCTTTCAACTCTTTTAGTTCTTTTTCTTTCTTATTCAATTCCAACAACCTGTCTTGCAGAAGAACTGATCTGTTTCATTGCATCTTCTCAATCCTTGCAATCTTCTGAAGCAAATTGGAAATCATCTCATCTTTCTCATCAGGCTTGTTTGCTCCAGACTCAGCATAACTTTCTGAATGAGCAGCCTCAGATGCAATTTGCCTTACAGGCATTTTGGTGGGATGATCCTCCTCATCAGATGATGATTTGGATTTCTCAGATGAGCTGGCAGAATCACCAAACTCTTGAGGATCAACTGAAGTTGGTGATGGAACAGGTGTATGGTGAATGGGAGATGGGATAGAGTGATGAAGTGGTGAGTGTATAGGAGAGATGTGGGGTGTGGTGATGGGTTGAGTTTTGTGGGATGAAATTGGTGATCTTTGGGGTGATGGTAACTGTGAATGAATGGATGGTGATGCAACAGTGGTTTCATGCACAGAAGGTTCAGTGTGAAGATCACCACCTACATCAACTTGTGGTGGCACTGACCTCTGTCTATCCTCTGCAATTGCTGATTGTTCTTCTTCATCAACATGCTCATCATGAGGAGCTTCAATTTCTTGTACTCCTCCCTGATCGATCTGTTGCTGTATCCAAGGCAACAGAGGGAAGAAAGTACCACTATAAAAGTTCCTCGGATCTCGTTTTGTGATGTACCTATAGGACTTGGCATTATAGTGAGGGATGTCCATCACTGGTCCTATGGGTGCAAGATCAGGAAATGCTTCATTTATGAGGCACTGTATAAATCTGGGGTACATCAAAAACATATGCCTCCTACCCTCCTGTATGTTAGAGACCATTCCATTGAATACATAAGCAGACATGTTGAAAGGGCGGTTAGTGCATAAAGCACAGATGGCAGAGGAGGTTGTCACTGGAATATCATTCCATCCAGTCTTCCTATTAGATAAGCAGTGTTGATACATGTGTATCAAAAATCTCCATTGCAAATCTACCAGACCTTTCACAATTTGCTTTCCTTCATAACTACCTTCATATCCAATATTGGCAAAGAAGGACATGATCTCATCATCTTCCAGTTCTATAGGGGCATCAGCATCATCTCCAAACTGTAGACACTGTCTCATAGTTTGCTCAGTGATAGCTAAGGAATGCTCATAAGTGATTCTTCCAGTTAGTGTTCTCACACCATCAACTTCAATCACTTCAGCTGTTCTCCAAAATGACCTAATAAAGGTCTCATAAATGATTGGTCTTACTGTCATGGCATAAGACACTCTTGTAGTAAGGAGAAATCTGATCATATGCCTCAGTCCTTCTGCCTTAGTTACATCAGGATCAAGATAACCGCTGACATTATGGAGCTTGCTCCATGTGAGGTTTGCCATGTTACACTGCATTCAAGGCATATGAATTAGAGTGATGAATAATGCATATCAACAAATGGTTTGTCATAAATCAGCCTAATTTTATTACATTTTGACTTTTTTTGATCAAAAATGAAGTGTTCATGTATACTGTTTCATATACATTTGATCTTGTCTGATTTAGTCATACATGTTCATTTTAATGAGTTATCTCTGATTACATTGATTATTCTTTCTCAATTTCAACTCATTTTAACCATTGTGATGTCTTTTGATTTCAGCCATGTTCTGTTCCTACGACAAACTGAACTTGTGAAAATCCTCTGTTTGTTGAGGTTTACATGATTAGCATGTGTCTTTCTGAAGAAATCTACAATGGTTCATGAACATTTGTTTGATTTTGCATGCTATCTTTTGACCTAGTTTCCAAAGTTCGTGTTTCTCATTTATGTCCGAAATTTAGGGTTATGAACAATTTCGGATATTCACCTATCCTTCGATAATACTGTGGCAAAGAGTCGAAGGAGTATGAATGATGATGATTCGTACTTTGATCAGAGGTTTAGAACATGAAGAAGATGATGAAGATGAACAGTAACTTTTGGTGGCACTCGTCTCACTTTGAAGTCTCTAAATTTTGAAAAGTATTAAATGACCTTTCGTTTTTGGTTTATATAGTCAAATTAATATACCTCTTAAAACAAAAGCGCACAGATTAAAAATTACTGTAACAAATGCGGTTGAAGAAATGTTTATCAGCATTTGTGTACTGTAGCAAATGCGGATGAACAAAAACTTGTCAGCATTTGTTCACTGTAGCAAATGCGGATGAACAAAAACTTGTCAGCATTTGTTCACTGTAGCAAATGCGGATGAACAAAAACTTATCAGCATTTGTTCACTGTAGCAAATGCGGATGAACAAAAACTTGTCAGCATTTGTTCACTGTAGCAAATGCGGATGAACAAAAACTTGTCAGCATTTGTTCACTGTAGCAAATGCGGATGAACAAAAACTTCAACTTTCATCAAATGCAGATGAGTAAACTCTGTCCGCATTTCTTCAACTTGTTCTAAATCACGAGACTAATGCGGTAGAGTATTGTTGTCTGCATTAGTATTGCATGTGTTTCAGTCCACAAACCACTACCCGCATTGGTTGAATGCTTGGGTTACCTTCACCCACATTAACCAATACTCTTACCCGCATTAAGTTTCAAACTTAGTGGTTCTGTTTTTGTTTTTTGGATGAATTTTCTTCAATGCTTTATGAAGTAATGTCTTTGACTTTATGAAGTTTGTCAGTTGCAAGATGTGTTAGTTGCTAGATCTTATGAATTTTGACTGGTTCTGGGTCATCAATTCTTGCTTGGATTGACTTGTTCATCCATGGTGAATCAAGTTTCCTATTGTTGACTTATCTTGGATTTTTGTGCATCAAGATGTCTGCAAGAACTGAGATACTATGGTATAACTTTTGCAACAACACAGACAGATTTTCTGATTTTTGTTTTTGCAACTTGTTTTTGGTTTTTCTAATTTTTAAGAAAGGAAACACTTGTACAAAATTGATCAAAATTTTAAATTACTCCCCCTAAAGTTAATATCCATAATGGATAGAAACTTTGAAGGATTTGAAAATTTTGAAAGGAAATCTTTTTGTGATTTTTGTATTCTTTATTGTACAAGAAGTAAAGTTATACCTTTCATTGGGATCATATCAATCTTATCTTTCACAAATGCAAGCAATTGTTAGTAAAACAGACAATGTCATAAACATATTGATTGTAGGTATGTTTGTCCTCTTAAACTCATACTTGGTTAATATTCTGATGCAATTGATCTTATCATGTTTTTGAGTTGATTGGGTATTCAACATGTACCTCACACTCAAAAGCATGGCAAGGTTAACCATCTGCATGCAATGTATGGTAGAACTTTCAACATCTTACATGACCAGGATACTTAAATTTAGAAATCTCATATTACTTGATCCTCATTGGGATTCTTTTAATTTTGATCCAATTATCACTTTTGATCCACATTGGAATTCTTTTCACTTCACTTTGGAAGGTGATCTCTTAGGATTCTTTTGATTCATTCATTTTGAATGATCTTTATTATGTTTGTTTCATCCAAGATGGATGTGTTCCTCATTAGGAATCTTGATGGATCTTGACATCAGCACTATGTGCTTGTTTCTCCAGGTCTTTGCTTAGCAAAACAAAGGAGGAACTGATGTGAGTAAAAGAGATTAATAAGTCATCATTACCTAGGGTGTTTTGGTTACTACACACACACATTTGGACAAGTCATAACTTACACATACTATGAGATGACAGCATCACAGTTGAATATAATCTTTAATTTATCACTGCATGTAGTGTCTTGTCCAAGTTGAGCCTACCAACATATCAGATAAGTCATGTCAGTCTTTAAGTTTTATAAATCAGCACAGTGAATGATATAACGACTGAATTATATCATTTCCCCTAGATAAACTATATACTTCTTCTTTTGATTTCTTCTGGTATTTTTGAAATATTTGAATGTTTTTGTTTGTTTTTATTTTACTCAAGATTAATCATACCAATTGATTGAACTAAGAATTCAAATCTGGTTGGATCAAATGCCTTAGTGAATAAATCAGCTAATTGATTGTCAGTGTGAACTTGTATCAATTTGATTAATCCTTTTTCAGCACAATCTCTCAAAAAGTGATATCTGATTTCAATATGTTTTGTTTTTGAGTGTTGAACTGGATTATTAGTAATAAAAACTGCTGCTGTGTTGTCAATGTAAATTGGAGTGTGTAGAAAGTTAAAACCATAATCAAGCATCTGGTTTTGAATCCAGAGAACTTGAGAACAGCATGCTGATGCTGCTATATACTCAGCTTCTGCTGTTGACACAGAAACATTGGTTTGTTTCTTGCACTGCCAAGATACTAGTCTAGGACCAAGAAATTAACAACCACCAGATATGGATTTCCTGTTAAAGTTACATCTCCCATAATCACTGTCAGCGTATGCATAGAGATTGAAGTCTCCTTCCTTTGGATACCATAGTCCAAGAGCAGGTTTGCCGTTAAGATATCTGAATATCCTCTTGACTGCATTGACATGAGATTCCTTGGGATCTGCTTGATATCTAGCACACACACAAACACCAAACGTAATGTCAGGCCTACTGGCTGTTAGATACATAAGTGAACCTATCATAGATCGATAGTGAGTTTGATCCACTAATTTGCCTTCAGGATCAGGTCCAATTTTCACTTTAGTATCCACAGGAGTTCTGATTGACTGACAGTCAGCAAACTTGAATTTCTTCAGCATTGTTTCCATATATTTTGATTGATTGATGAAGATTCCGTCTGTTGTCTGTTGGACTTGTACTCCAAGAAAGAAAGTGAGTTCCCCCATAGCACTCATTTGAAATTTAGAATGCATGAGATTCTCAAAGTCTTTACATAGAGTCTTATTTGTTAAGCCAAAAGATATCATCCACATATATATGTACAAGCAACATGTCCTTTCTTTTTCTTTTTCTGAAGAGAGTCTGATCGATCTTTCCTCTCTCATATCCATTATCAAGAAGAAATGATGAAAGAGTCTCATACCACTTTCTTGGTGCTTGATGAAGACCATACAAGGCTTTGTCTAGCTTGTAAATCCTGTGAGGAAAATCTGGGTCTTCAAATCCAGGTGGTTGACTCACGTAGACCTCTTCAGCAATCTTTCCATACAGAAAAGCACATTTCACATCCATTTGATAAACAGTGAAGTTCATGGATGCTGAATATGCAAGAAAGATTTTTATGGCTTCTAGTCTGGCTACAGGGGCAAATACTTCATCATAATCGATTCCTTCTTCTTGTGTGTATCCCTGAGCTACTAGTCTTGCTTTGTTTCTAATGACGATTCCCCTATCATCAGTCTTGTTCCTGTATAGCCATCTGGTGCCGATAGGGTATTGTCCTTCGGGAAGATCTACCAGCTGCCATACTTCTTGTTTCTTGAATTGCAGCAACTCTTCCTGTATTGCTTCAATCCAACTATTGTCTTGCAGAGCCTCTTTGATGTTCTTGGGTGCTGTTTGACATAAAAAGCATAAGAACAAGCAGATGTTAGCTATGCTTGACTTGCTTCTAGTCACCCGTTCAGTTAGTTCACCAATGATGTTGTCAACCGGATGATCTTTATGTATTATTGTGGTTGGAATTGAGTCACCATCAATGATTATATCAAGATTGGAGACATTTAGTTCATCATGGTGTGAGGCAACATCTTCTTGTACTGTAGGGGAGCTATGGAAGTAATCAAAATTTGTTTCAGTTCCTGCTTCCATGTCAGCATGGATTTGATTACTCCCATCATTTGAAGTTCTTTCATTATCAACAGGAGGGATGACATGAGTTTGAGTTCTAGCTTCTTCTTGGTTTCTAGCTTCAATGGATGGCATCTCTGATGGAGAGGGTATTATACTTGGACCATCCCCAATTGAAGCACTTTGCTGTTGAACATCATGTCTGACAGGATCAACTTGTAGTGGAACCTCTTCATCCATTTGCTCAGTAGAAGTTGGAGGAATCATTGGAAAGTCACTCTTTCGTTCTACTAATGATGAAGGTGCAGCTGAATGTAGGTTTCCTGCATCAGACATATGAAATTGGTCAAAAGATTTGGTAAATGAGTCAATATCAAACAACCAATCAGGACCATTAGTTGATTTGGGAAAAGAATGTTCTTTGAATTGAACATTTGTTGATTCATCAATAATGTTTAATCTGGGATTAAACACTCTATAAGCCTTTGAAACAGAAGAATAACCTACAAAGAATCCTTCATCAGACTTGGATGAAAACTTTCCCAAATGGTCACGGGTGTTTAATATTGAGACTGGACAACCAAATGACTTAAAAAATCCAATAATTGGTTTTCTTTGAAAAATGAGTTCATAAGGTGTTTTGTTGCTTTCTTTAACGATCAAAGTTCTATTTTGTACAAAGCATGATGTGTTAACTGCTTCTGCCCAAAAGGTGATTGGCAGTTTAGCATCTGCTAGCATAGTACGTGCTGCTTCAATTAGTGTTCTATTTCTTCGTTCAGCTACTCCATTCTGCTGAGGAGTTCTAGCTACACTAAATTGATGAGCTATGCCTTTGGTTGTACAAAAAGAACTCATATCTTCATTTTTGAACTCTGTCCCATTATCACTCCTAATAGTTTTGACTTTAAGATCAATTTGATTTTCAATTTTAGTGATAAAATCTTTTATTAATTGAGATGCTTCATTTTTATGAAGTAGGAAGAAGACCCATGTAAATCTAGAAAAGTCATCTATGATCACCAAACAATATTGTTTCTTTCCCATACTCATAAAATGAGTTGGGCCAAAAAGATCCATATGAAGTAGTTTCAATGGAGAATTGTTGGTGTTCACCAACTTTAGCTTGTGAGACGATTTGTGTTGTTTTCCTTTAAGACATGCTGAACAGTGGTCAATAAAGTGGAATTCTTTTTGAGGTAAACCAATTACATGATTTCCCTTAACCAGTCTGTTCATGTTTTTGAAATTTGTATGTCCCAATCGTCTGTGCCAAAGTTGTGATTCATCAAAAGATGCTTTTGATAGAAGACATGTTTCTTCTTGTGGAGATGCAGAATTCAGGTTAATGACATAAGTGTTATTCTTCCTCGGTGTTTTCAATACAACCCATTCTTCAGGAATTTGAAATCCTGGTCTCAGAATGTAGCAATGAGTGTCAGTTGAGTGGAATATTTCTTGTCACAGATCTAAGATACGCTGAGAAGATTGAAGTTCAGCTGCTCGCAGTAGTTCACTTGATCAAAGCTCAGCATTCCATTTGTCACAGATCCTTCACCTGTAATTCTACCACCTTGTGAATCTCCTCCAAATGCCACAGTAGTTCCTTGAATGTGCTTAAAGTCATGAAGGAGGGAACGATCTCCAGTCATGTGTCGGGAGTATCCACTGTCCACATACCATAAATTGTTGGACCTATATGAATGACCCTACAAGCATAGAAAGAACTAATTAGACTGTGAAACCCAAGCCATGATGATCTTGGGCTTACCGTTTCTATCCATGATGGTAACCTGTTGGTATTTTCCTTTAAATGGTGACTTTGATGATGGAATCATGCCTGTTTTGTTTCTAATAGATGAACGGTTTATCACTTCAACTGAAGAGTCAGATGTGTATTCAAACCTTTGATCCCTGTTCCTTTTCAAAAAGTTTATTCATTTTTTATTATCAACCCTTGGTTGAGACTTATAAAAATCATTAGTTTGTTTGACTGTTTGATTTTTATTTCTTTTGAATCTGTTTGATTTTCTCGAGTTTCTCATCTCATCATCAGACTTAGAAACTCTGTGATGATATCAACAATTGATTTTAGTTTTCTCAGACATGGTGGAGAGATGGGTTTGTTCTGTGGTATTCTCAGTCCCTTTTGCTTGAAGAAACACTCAGATGTTGTGATTTGTCATGTTGCAGACAGAACAGTATTTGTTGAAATAACAGTTCTTGGTGGAGTGGTTATTCATATCATAGATTGAACAGTATTGATTATAAAAGCATTTATCTGTTCTATGATTAGACCTCTCACACACTTCACAGTACATGTGTTTGTTTCTAGCTACTAATCCTGGTGTTGTGGATTTTGTAGTTTTGACAGATTTGGAATTAGATTCATTTCTTTGTTTTGATGAGACTTTCTGATCAACCTTGTTGGTAGATAGTTTCACTACACTACCGTCCTTGTTTTTCTGAGGTCGGTTATTCTTTCTTTGTCTTTTCTGAATTTCCTTTTCAAATTGGTTCACATGCTCTTTGTTGAAAATATCAAAGCCAACTCCTTGCTTTGAGTTTGACGTTTGAGGGTCTGATTTTGTTTTAGTTTTAGTGGCCCGATAGACTTTTCTTTTGACTGATAGTGAATCAGTGTCTGATTTGCTTGAATTTTTAGGAGAGTTTATCTCATTATCAGATCTACTTTCAGTAAGTAGATTCACCCTTTTAGTTTTTTTTTCTTTTCTTGGGAAATTGCAGGGATGAATTTCACAAAAGGAACAATAGCCTTGATTGGGCTATTTGTTTTGATTACTCCCACTGTCTTGTCAGAACACTCCTTGATTTTAACTGGGTGACCTAACTTGATATTATCCTCATTGGTTTCAATGTAAACGCCTGGTTTATTTTGAGGATTGGTGATTTGTTTTACTATTGTTTTAGGTTCAATAGTATTAGGTTCATTTTTTTGGGTGAGTGTGACAGAATTAGGCATGATAGTGTAGTTATCATTGTATGGTGGTGGACAAGAGTTATATCCAATACCAGACATGTCTTTGGGATCCTTTTAAGAATCAAGCATCTCGTGCAGCTTTACTGATGACTGTTGAAACTTTTCAAGTTTCAGTTTAGTAAGATTTAGATCAGTTTTAGACTGAGCTAGTTTTTCAGTCAGTTGCTCATTCTCAGCTGCAAGAGTGTACTTTTCACCATGCAATTTTTCAATGTCAGAGATGAGAGATTTAATTTTAATTTCAAAGTCTTTTATTTCTCTCTTGAGCATCTCTGACTTGACCTTTTCTTCTTTGATTTTATCAGCCAGTTTATGATTATGCTCTCTATACCCTTGAAGTTCATTTATGCATTTATCACTACAAAGGTTAGATTTTACCTCAGTAGGCATGGGAGTAGGTCCATCGTTGATGTGAGCCATAAGTGCATGATTTTAAATTGAGGTTTTACTTCCTCAGCATACATGCTCCAATCACATACTCCATCCTGCCTAATAACAAGAGCATTTGCTGACGACTGATTGCTTCCATAAGCTTGATTGGTCAGTTGGGGTTGAGTCTGCTGTGGTTGTTGATGATGATGAAGCAGTTGTTGATGACTATTTGAGTGAAAGCTTGAAGGTGGTTGTGATGATGACTGCACCTGAGAAGGCCTTTGAGCATTGTAGTTTCTTATGGGAGCATTGCATTCTCTGGAGAAGTGACCAGTCATACCACAATTGAAGCATTTCACCTTTGATTTGTCGTATCCAAGCTTGGTGTTTTCATTGAGTTGAAGCTTTTTCCCTTTTCTGAAAAACTTCTTTGCTCTCTAGCAACATGGCCATTTGCCATTGCAAGTCCATTTCCTCCACATCATCTGGATCCATTTCTTCCAGATCTTCTTGAATCAGATGAGCAGATGTAAGTCTTCCACCCAAATAGGCTTCAAAGCTGGCAACAAATGCATTGTAAGTTGCCTTTTGTTCTTCAGATTTTGTATCATCAGGAGCAGGAGTTGCGGAGAATCCTGATGTTTGAATTGTTGAAGTTGATATGGAAGTTGTTGATGGTCTATTGGATGGTGGTGCTATAGTGAATCTAGTTGTTTTAGTTTGATCCCTTGAGGAGATGAAATCATCTTCTTCAGTAATGAAGGCATTTTCCACAGAGTGGTTATCTGTGGGAAACTTGTATGCTTCAATTACTCTGGGACCTCCCAAATTTTTGCTTCTTCCATCAAGTTCAAAGGCTTCAATCTTCGCTATCATGATATCCAGGGTGGTGCTTTCCAAATCGAGAGTATTCTTCAGCATGGTTACATTTTGTTTCCAATTTTCAGGGAGACTATGTAACATTTTCTTGTTTATATCCTTTGACTTGTAAGTTACCCCCATGATCTCTAAATCATTTACTAGCTGCACGAACCTATGCAACTGTTTAGAGATGGACTCCCCTTTGGAGTGATGAAATGTTTCATACTGATTCACCAGCTTGTCTTTGTTGATTTCAGCCACTTCACTGCTTCCTTCACATATGATTTGCAGTGCATCCCATACAGCTTTTGCAGTGCCATACTTTTCCAATCTTTTAAGTACATCCATTTTAAGTGCTTGAGTAAGTATGGAGTAGGCTTTGAGGTCAATCTTGATCTTCTTGTAGTCATCATCATCAAGAGTTAGGTCTTCAATAGGGATTCTTGAAGTCTTGTATAGTGCAGCTTGATCTGCAGATAGAGTCACTGGAATGTGTGGGCTTTTGCATATTGAGATCCAATAATCAGGATCAACACCTGTAATATAGTTTATAAATCTGATTTTCCATTGTTTGAATTCAGATTTATGTTTGAGCATGGGTGGTTTCGAAGCATGCCCAAGTTCAGAATAATTAAGAGAATCCATGGTTAACAGTGTCCTTCTAACTTGTTTTAGATTTGGATTTAAGTTGGATTTATAGTTAATTAGTCCAAATGATCCAATAGGTCAAACTTAGTTCCGTAACAATGAATCTGATGAAAATATGTAGATTTTGGTCTTTGTTTCTGTGTTCTTGGTGTCTGTGCAACCTGTACTGTTTGTTCGAAGATGTGTTCTTCGGATGAACAGTAGCAGTTAAGTATATCAGTAAGTATTCAGTAGTATTACTGAAAAGAGATGTTTGAAACCTCTAAACAGCAACTCAATCACCAGATCAATCGGGTTAAACCTAGATCTGAGCAGATCTGAGTAATAACTGAGAGCCAAAGCTCTGATACTAATTGACTGGGTTGAGAATGATATTCTCAGTTGATGTGAATCAACAAGGATCGAATATGATGATTGAGTCAATGATTGAGTGGCGGAATCAAGCAATCAATGAACATAGAACACTTAATATACTCATAAATGCATACTTGTATTAATTAGATGAACTGTTACAAAGTAAATGCTAGGGTTTTTAGCATTCTACAGTAACAAGACAGCTAATCTGTATATTCTGATTGTCTATTCTTCGTGAAACACAAATGTTTCAGAAGTCTCAAAAGATGCAAAAAAGTCACCTCACATACGAGGATTCTAATCTATTTATAGGCTGACTAACAGCTTGTACAAAAAGACTAAACTACCCTTAGTCTAAGTCTTCATCAGCATTTGTCTGTTGTTCATCCGCATTGACTAATGCGGATGAGTACTTCATCAGCAGCATTGGTGTTTGGTCATCAGCATTGGTTAATGCGGATGAACAAACACGACCGCATTTGTTGCTGATCACCCGCATAGGTTAATGCGGATGAACAAATGGCTTGTCCGCATCTTATCAACTGTCCGCATTAGTTCATGCGGAAGAACAAATGCTTTGTCCGCATTTGTTCTTGGTCTTCCGCATTGACAAATGCGGATAACCGAAACTTGTTCTTTTCTTCTTATGCAGACTTCTGTATCTGCATTTCTTCTTGGTCTTGGGGAGATTTCCAGTAGAACAACCATCCACCACTTGAATTGGCATGTATGATCCTTTCAGGGTCCAACACGCCGTTGGTAGGATGAACTGGTCTGAGTTCAGGGAACTAATCACCAACAAGTACTGCCCGATCAACCAGCTAGAAAAACTGGAGGCTAGATTTCTAAATCTGGAGATGAGGGGCCCGAACTACACCGAATACATCAACCAGTTCCTTGCATTGTCCCGACTGGTACCACACTTGGTGATGCCAGAATCCAAGGGCGTGGCCCGCTTCATCTGGGGGTTACACCCAAGGGTGAGGGGCATGGTTCGGTCATCCAGGCCTACAACCATACAGGCTGCGGTCGACTTTACCAATAGTCTGACCGACGACCTAGTTAGAGCTGGGTGGACTGAACATGGGAAAATTGAGGACAAGAAGAAGGTTGTGGAAGAAAAGAGGAAGTGGTTTGATACTTGGAAGACGGTCGGAAGCAGTAGCGGTTCAAACAAGAGACCTAGGGAAGAAGCGAGACGAAGTGACCATGGTGGAAAGGCCAGGAGGTTGTATCTAGGCACAAGTTCCTTCTGCGACAAATGCAAACTTCATCACCAAGGGGAGTGCAATCCCATGCCTTGTCATCGGTGCAAGAAACCTGGTTACCTGATTAAAGACTATACCTACGAGCCTGGAAAATAATGCTATGAGTGCGGAGATCCAGGGCATATGAGGAACAAATGCCCCAAGCTAGCAAGAAACAGGGACACCCGACCCAACAAGCCTAAGGGAAGAGCTTTTGTGATGGACCCAGCTAGAGCCCGAAAGGAACCCGATGTGGTTAATGGTACGTTTCTTGTAAACGGTCATCCTACTACCGTTATGTTTGATACTGGAGTGACTGCTAGTTTTATCTCTAGTGCTTTTAGATCCTTGATTGACCTAGCTACGTGTACCTTAGCCGATACGTTTACCGTCGAATTAGCTGATGGCAACATTTTTGAAACTAATGAAATCATAAAGGATTGTTCAATAAATCTAAATGGGAATACATTTAAGATAGATCTGATGCCCATTAAGTTAGGAGGATTTGATGTGGTTGTTGGCATGGACTGGTTAGCTAAGAACAGAGTCAAAATTGTGTGTGATGAACGCCTACTCAAGATACCATTGAACGACAAGGAAGAGTTAGTGGTGCAAGGAGAAAGGAGTAACACCTTATGCCCCATGATATCCCATTTAAAAGCTGCCAAGAGCTTAAGGAAGGGATGCTCAGCTTTCATCATCTACGTGCTGAAGACCAAAGAGGAGAAGAAGATTTTGGACATCCCAGTAGTTTCTGAATACCCTGAAGTGTTTCCGGAAGACCTACCGGGACTTCCCCCGAATCGATAAGTTGAGTTCCAAATAGATTTGCTGCCTGGCGCTGCACCGGTGGCCAAAGCACCGTATCGACTCGCCCCTCCTGAGATGAAGGAACTGATGATGCAAATTCAAGAACTATTGGACAAAGGATTCATACGTCCGAGTCTCTCTCCATGGGGTGCCCCGGTGTTGTTTGTGAAAAAGAAGGATGGAACCCTGCGCATGTGCATTGACTACCGGGAGTTAAATAAGTTGACCATAAAGAACCGTTACCCACTCCCGAGGATAGACGACCTATTCGATCAACTTCAAGGAGCAAGTTACTTTTCCAAGATAGTTTTAAGATCCGGTTACCACCAACTGAAGATAAGAGAAGAATACATACCCAAGATAGCTTTCCGAACCAGGTATGGGCACTATGAGTACTTAGTCATGCCCTTCGGGCTGACCAATGCACCAGCAGCATTCATGGATCTCATGAACCGTGTATGCCGCCCATATCTCAACAAGTTTGTGATCGTGTTCATCAACGACATTCTGATCTACTCCAGTAATAAGGAAGAGCACGAGAAACATCTCAGACTAATTCTTGAATTATTCAAGAATGAGCAACTATATGCCAAATTTTCAAAATGAGAATTCTGGATGCGAGAGATCCAATTTTTAGGGCATGTAGTGAATGAGAATGGAATTCAAGTTGACCCTTCCAAGATTGAGGCCATAAAGAATTGGAAGATTCCTGAGACTCCCACTGAGATTAGACAATTCCTAGGATTGGCCGGATACTACCGACGATTCATAAAGGACTTCTCGCGCATTGTGCTACCATTGACCGCACTGACTAAGAAGACCAAAAGCTTTGTGTGGGAACCAGAGCAAGATGAAGCCTTTGGGACGCTCAAGGAAAAGTTATGCAGTGCACCTGTTCTAGCCCTCCCCGAAGGAGTCGAAGACTTTGTAGTATATTGTGACGCCTCGCATCAGGGGTTAGGATGTGTGCTAATGCAACGCAACAAGGTCATTGCCTATGCATCTAGACTGATAAACGATCACGAGAAGAACTATACTACACACGATTTGGAATTAGGTGCCGTGGTGTTTGCTCTCAAAATTTGGAGGCACTACCTCTATGGCACGAAGTGCATCATTTACACTGACCATCGAAGTTTGCAACACATTCTCGACCAGAAGATGCTGAACATGCGACAAAGAAGATGGGTTGAGTTATGAACGACTACGAGTGTGAAATCCGTTATCATCCCGGTAAGGCCAATGTGGTGGTAGATGCTTTGAGCAGAAAGGAGAGAGAAAAACCTCTTCGTGTACGAGCGTTAAGGATAAGTGTGTACACTGACCTAATTGCAAGGCTGAAAGAAGCTCAAAGTGAAGCATTAAAGGAGGAAAATTTAGCAGGAAAAGGATTAACTGGAATGGAAAAGCAATTTGAAACAGGAAATGATGGTACATATAAGTGCGAAGGGAGAACTTGGGTGCCGAAGCATGGGGGAATTCGAGAGGTAATTCTCGATTAAACTCACAAATCTAGGTATTCAGTTCACCCTGAGAGTGATAAAATGTACCAGGATTTGAAGGCACTTTTCTGGTGGCCTGGAATCAAGAAATCAATCGCTATGTATGTCGGAAAATGTCTAACCTGTGCCATGGTAAAAGCTGAAAACCAAAAACCATCAGGGACGTTACAGCAACCAGAAATCCCAGAATGGAAATGGGATAACGTCACGATGGACTTTGTTACCAAGTTACCCAGAACGTCTAGGGGTCATGATGCTATTTGGGTAATAGTGGACAGACTAACCAAATCAGCTCACTTCTTACCAATTCGGGAAGACTATGACATGTCAAGACTGGCTCAACTGTATATCAATGAAATAGTGGCTAGGCATGGTGTGCCACTATCCATAATCTCCGACCGTGATAGTCGTTTTACTTCACGTTTCTGGAAATCACTTCAACGAGCTTTAGGTACCCGGCTGGACTTAAGCACGGCGTACCACCCGCAAACTGACAGTCAAAGCGAAAGGACTATTCAAACCTTAAAAGATACGCTGAGGGCTTGCGTAATTGATTTTGGTGGGAACTAGGATAACCATCTTCCATTGGTAGAGTTCTCCTATAATAACAGTTACCATGCAAGTATCAATGTTGCTCCGTATGAGGCTCTCTATGGTAGGAAATGTTGGTCACCCTTGAGTTGGAATGAAATTGGTGATAGTCAAGTGTTGGGACTCGACATCGTATTGGAGACCACTGATAAGATTTTCAAGATCAAGGAACGTCTACGGGCAGCAAGGGACCGTCAAAAGAAGTACGCTGACATAAGACGAAAACCACTAGAGTTTCAGATAGGTGATAGGGTAATGCTGAAGGTAGCACCATGGAAAGGAATAGTGAGATTTGGAAAAAGAGGCAAGTTAAGCCCAAGATACATTGGACCATTTAAAATACTAGCAAGAATTGGTCCTGTGGCTTACAAGTTGAAACTACCTCAGAAATCAAGTTATATACACGACACCTTCCACGTGTCGAACTTGAAGAAATGCCTGGTAGACAAAAGCTTGGAGCTACCGTTGAAGGAGACAAGAATCAATGATAAGCTGAACTTCGTGGAAGAGCCTATAGAGATCACGGACCGCTTGGTTAAGCAACTCAGATGAAGCCGCATACCCAAGGTTAAGGTTAGATGGAACTCGAGACGAGGGCCGGAATTCACTTGGGAACGTGAGGACGAGATGAGGAAGAACTACCCGCAACTCTTTAAACCCACCCGTACCAATTCTAAGCGAAGTTAAAATTTCGGGATGAAATTTCCTAAACGGTGGAAGAATGTGACACCCGGTCCCAAGGTCACTATTCTAAACCCTAATCCAATTGCATCATATCCCGTCTTATGAGTACTAATAATGAAAACAATTCAATTATATCAAGAATGTTAGAATCACTAATTTTTATTTGATCCATTTTCATGATTCTATGTGATTTATGTGAATTTAGTCATTTTAAGTCTTGCCTTTTTAGAAAATTAATGCCCGGAAATATTGATTAGTCACCCTAGCTAGAATACAAAGCCTTAATTGAAACAATTAAAAATATGTGTACACACCCACACACTTGAAATTTCGGTTCTAGCATGCATTATCATGCATAAGACAATTTACTAACTAACAATTTTAAATACTACACTACAAAATAACACCATCTAATAAAATTTTTGATTAAAATTTAATCTAAAAGAGCCCACAACAAGACAAATCGGCCGCCCCCCATGTCCACCAAGGGACACTCTTGCTTCCCACTACACAGAACTCATTCTATCATCCATTCACTATACATGCATTTTTCAATCTTGCAAGACACGCTCCATACTCCTTCTCTCTCTCTCATTTTGAATTCTCAGCTGAAAAAACATCTCTCCCTCTCAAAATTCTCTCCATTCCAGCCCCTTTCCAGCCCCAAAATCGCAAACTACAAGCATGCAACCATCGGCCAATAACAAACCGCAAAGAAGGTGACCTTTTGGTGAAGTTTTGAAGCTTGAAACTTGCAAGACTTTTGGTTTCCAGCTTGTGTTCGACTTCTACAGTCAAGTCCAAGGAGATTACAGCAATTCACGACCATCCACACCTTCCAAATCGTGAGTGACATCAAGTGTAAGCTCCATGTGCTCGGTTTGGGACATTTCTCATGTTTTCTTCATTTTTCACCTACAAACCTTACTTTTTCTTGTTGTAACAGAAACCTCTCACCCTCACCTTGTTCTTGAAGATTTCCCAACGTTATTGAAGGTATATCACATGATATAATGGTCATTCTAAGGGGTAGAACCCGATTTACCCCTTGAAAACCCTATTTTTGGTGTTTTTGGCACCATCAAACTTGTGTATCTTGTAACCCTTCAAAAAAAACGTGTAACCTGCATATTAATGGGTTTTAAGACTACTAAAAGCCTGTTTTTAAAGTCTCAAAGAGTATACACCACCTACATGTGGTAAAAACAAGCATTACACCTTGAAAAACCCCTCTTTCTACTAGTAACAACCTCTTTTAGACACTTGTTCGAAAACCCTCTCAAACCAGGTTCATAACCTGCTCAAAATGACTTTTAAGACACCCTAATAATTTGATTTTTAAGTTAGATAAAGTTTTAGTAATGGTTAAACTCAAGTTACAATGATTTACACATGTGTAATGGTCATTTATGACACTTTCTATATATTTTAAAGTCCATGGATGTGTAGAACAACTAGGCCACCATTTGGGACTGTATTTCAGTAGGTTTTGATGAATATTAAGAGTTTTAATGTTGTTTAATCTCTGGAACAAAGGACATGTTGTGTTTAGACCCATTTCGGTCACTTTCGGGACCCGAAAACAAGCTAAAACTACTTAAAAACAAGAAATCTTGAACTATAAACATTTTAAAGAGAAATACAGGTTCATTAAGGATTAATAAAGTGTTCTGGAGTTAATGAGAATTTTTAGTGGTCAAATGGTATTTTAAATGGATTTTTAAGTGAAAACGGGTACCAACCGAAAGACGTTTTTGAGGAAATTCTAAGAAAAATGAGTATCAAGTTAGAAACTATAAAAATCATGTTATTTCAGTAAGTTAAATGATAAATTAACTTATAAAGTAGAAAGGTTGGTCAAACAAGCTTTTAAATGGTCAAACTCGGTTAAAAACGTGTTTTAACGGTTTAAACGAAAAAACGAGTCTTTCAACTACTAGAGGCGAATTTTGTGATTTAAAAGATTGTAAACTTATTAAAATGACTTTAAAAAGTTATCTACTGGTCCTAGACTCAAAAACATGAAAACTCATAGGTAACCATTTTAAACCCTTCGGTTTTACCGTAACCGGCAACGTTAAACGCGTAAATTATAAACCGAGCCCATAAACTGAAAATTTGAGTATACATTCTTAAAATAAAGTTATATTAAGTTCTTGAAACTGATTTTTGGTTATAAAGGTCATCTAATACAAGAAACCAATATTAAGGCTAGAAACTGTCAATTTGGAAACTTTTGGGGCTAAACTGTAAAATTTGGTTAAACTTCATAACCGACTCCAATAAGAAACTTAGTCACTTTATTAGCATATTTATCATATATTCTAAGCTTAGTAATGTAAAAACCCTTAATTGTATGAGAAACCTTTACTGTGGACTTTAAGAGTTCCTTTTATTGTTTTGAAACTTTAAGCACTTGAATTCACCAACTTTTTAGTTAACACCATTTCCATTTTGAGCATGTTTCAGGTAACCCGTGAAGACTCTTAGCAATTGTGGAAGACTTAGACTCAACCCCGAGACCATGGCATTTGTTTGTGTGACCAAAATCATGACTTGAACAATTTGATTTAATGACTATTTTATTTTGTTGAACTATGTAATCATTTGGGGCTGGATCTGTTTCTAGCGCGATGTCTTTTAAAACATTAAATGCCATGTGATGTTCTCTCCCTTTGAGCTCCTATATTGGTTTGTTTCCGCTGCCATGTATGTTTGTTGCTAATCTGTGACGTCCCACCCTACCGGGGCCCGGGGGTGTGACAAAATATTTCTGAATTTGTGTTCTTGATTGTTCATCATTCATTCATCATCATACATCTTCATATCTTGCATATAAAGATCATCATCATGAAATCATCAACAGATCTGTGAGATTCCGCATCACAGATCTAATAAAAAACAACAATACGTTTGCAATATTCGATCCATACATCGATTTCAACACCTAATATCCTTGGATTATTAAGATCCATGTACACGTTGGTCAAGATATAAAGATAGTTACAAGAGGCACACAACGTGTAATGATATTTACAGATAGGAATTGAGGAGTAAAACGAGCTCACTATTAACGGGAACATTCTGTAAGATAGGAATAAGAAAATATTAGAATTTCGGTGATAAACCAGTTCAAGGAATCAAGGATTTTTGATATTTTTAAAATACAAATAGGAAGGTTCCATTTGGTAACGCATTACCATTTGGAAACGTTGACACGTCAAGTTGAGTTGACCCATTTACCTTAGAAACCTGTGTATGTTGACCATAGTTTATCACTCACCCCAGAAATCCCCAGGTAAGCATAACTGGTCTCACATTGAGATTTATACGATATGCTTGCCTTAGCCCGAAGGCCTTTTTCCAAGAAATCCAGAATACAGGTGGCTATGTGTCACAAAAATTTCTTAGGTTTATGAAATCAAAACATTGATGAAATTTTCATAGATTAGACATAAGTCTAAGGAATTGAACCCACTATAATAAGTGTAGATTCCACATGTCGTCGAGAATAACTTTAGGAAGTTTCAGCTATCGGGGAGAATCAAGAGTCAAAGATAGGTCTAGGGGAGACAAGCAACAAAGTTTAAGCATTCATAAGGCAATCCTATGCTAAGGCATCAAGTTGCACATAAGAAGGCATAGCATCATGTATCATGCAAACAATATATTTTTTTTACAAGAATATAAATATTATTCTATAAGGTTCATGCATAAGCTATAGTCTAGGTCACCGTTTCTAATAACCAAAATCCCTATAGTTATGGGCTCTGATACCAATCTGTCACACCCCAACCATGACGGCGGAAATGTCGAGATGTGAGAGTTAAGATCGTTCACAACCACATAACGCTATTATTAAATCCAAATATATTATACATAAGTTTCAAAGGTAACATTTCAAACCTAAGTCTCAAACAAAGATCATATCATGATATAAAAGTTAAATGTGACAAGTTTATCCTTTTATTTCACTAGGTCCAATCCTAGATATGGTAAGCTTCAAAGTAGTGATCATACTCGAGTATTTTCTGAAACATGTTAAAATAAAAGGTCAACAATAATGTTGGTGAGATTTCTATAGTTTTCAATAGATAAGTATATAAAAGATGGCAATTCATGTTATTAGTTAGAGAACAAAGTAACTAGGGACATAAGACAGAATGCACAATCAAACCTTGATAGATTTTTACAAGTTTCAAACATTTACAAGTATATACGATTAGCTAAGTGTACTTGAATTAACCAAGCAGGCTTTTCAGGCCCATAGATCTATGACTTTGCCAGGCTAGTAATAGTTAATGATTGTACATATAATCAACAGTACATGATAGCTACAATGATCAATTAACCACAACATACAAGTGAGTTGCCATAAGTTTACAGTCAAACGTTTTACAAGTGCAACGATTATAAGGTAACATGTTTCACCCCAAAGTGTGAAAATATAAAAAGGGGTAAAGAAATACTCACATGATATATAATGTGCACTTTTGACAATAATAAAAAAATAAGATTCTCCAACGTTTTTTTCCTCACGATTCAACCTAAGGGTTGATGTCTTAGTATTAGAATAAAGATATGATTCAAGAGTAAATGTGAATTAGGGTTTCATTTGGAATTTGAGGGTTTTAATATTTAGGTCAAATAAAACATAATTATACAATCGATTATGTTTTGGTTCAATAAAGATGGTTTAGATCAATTAAGATTAGGAATGATAAAGAATGATTCCATAATTTAACTTATTGATTTAATAAAGAATAAATATAATGTGTGAAAAGAATAATTAATTTAATAACTAATTATCTAAAATTTGATAAAGATAATAAATTGAAAACTTATGGGAAGGACTTGCAAATTAATTTAAAATTATTTAAAATTATTTTATAAAGTTTTGAACTTCTAAATGATTTGTTATAAAAATTTTATAATACAAGATTTTAGTAATAAGAAGAAAATATAATATATATTTTATAAGTTTCAAGAGTTTAAATAAAAATTTAGAAAAAATTAACTAAACATGATATACATGGTTAAATGATTAGATGGATAATTTATTATTTAAGTTTTTTTTAAATAATCATTTATGTAATATACATTTAAAGTATTTGTAATAGGTAGGTTTAAAATGTTTTGAAACAATCAAGTTTGGACTAATATAATTATAACATATAAATGACTTAATAATATATCTATAACCTTTTTATTCTTTAACAAGAAACTAAATTTAAGAATTTTAAGTTTTAAAATCTTTAAAAATTAGCTTAATAATTCCCGAAATGTTTTAATTAACAAAATAATATTTGTTAGAATTATTATTATAATAAAAATTTTTCTGATTAAAAAAAAATAAAGGAAGCCACTAAATAAAAACATGGCAGGGGCAGGGTTCGAACCCCTGACCTGCCATGTATAAGTGCTTGATACTAACCAACGGGCCAAAGCCCAAGTCTTGCCTTAAAACACAAATTAATTATTAAAAATCGTTTTTCAAATAAACCCCTAAATCATTAAGAACCCTAGATTGCAATTGCTCCAATAACCTCAATTCGTGTATGTTAATCGAATTAACATTAGGGTTATTGTTTAACACACCAAAATGATTGTGAAGGTAGGAATTTACCTTTTCGCGATCGAAACAATGAAAAATAATAAGAACTCATGTCGCGACCGAGAAGAAGGGGATTCAGGTGCAAATGATGATGATAATCTAATTCCTTTCATAAGAAGCTTCAAAGAGTGTTTATGATTCAAAGCCCTCAATCAATTTAGAGTTACCATGCCTCGAGGATAGCTTTTGACTAAGTTGCAGGTTCGAAATGAAGGTGATGATCGAATGTTTGTTTGTGTGTTTTGTGGATGAAATTAAGAGTTCAGAGGGGTTTAGGTAACCGAATGAAATGTTCAGACTCTTTTGATTCACTTTTGTTTGATAAATTGATCGATCAAAGTATTATTATTTTGAAACGAGTTTCGGTTTCAGTCGAAACCTCTTAATACTTCGGTTACAATCGATTTGATTCACTAACGTATTTCGAAACAGTCAAGGAAAATGATTCGATGGTGTTTAATTGAGATTAAATGAGCTGTTTTGTGGTTTTGAGCTCTCGCTGGCACCTGCCGGAGTTGTGGCCGGAGGCGTGGCCGGGAAAACGGGGATAGGGGGTTGGGTTTTAACAAATTACACTTAAGTCTCTCATGTGTAGGCTTGTTTTATTTTTAATCCAAAGTTAGTGTTATGTTTTAAATTAAATTTACAGTTTAGTCCCTGAGATTTTGGACTTTATTATTTCATGTACAAAGTTATTAGTTACAAGATTAAACACCTTTTAAGGTTATTTAAAGTTTTTTTATCATTAAACATTATTATTATTTGTATTTTTATTATTATTATCATTACTATTATTATTATTACTTTAATCAATAATAATAAAACAAATATTAATGTTAAGTGTCAAAAAAGATCAAGATAAAAGGTAAAGCGCTTGAGCCATCGAAATTGTTTAGATGACAAAAGAAACCTTACAAGAGAGAACGACGATTGACACGCGTTAAATAAAAACACGAGAGGTCACAGTCTCCCCTACTTTAAGATTCCGTCCCGAAATTAAAGACAGAACTAAACGAAAAGATAGGGATATTTCTTCTTCATGAGATCCTTGCGTTTCCTGGTGAATTTTTCGGGCACGTTTAGAATACTAACGAACTTATATAACAAGATGATATCCTGATGCTGATGGATAGACCTCTAATCATATGAACCATCGACGGAAATCGAAAATTACAAGAGTTACTAAATAACATGACACAAGCTCAATGCATATCTTGAGGGGTTGTAACGTTCGTTCCACTTTGATCAGCAAAAAAAATGAATTGTATTAAGATTGTCTTGTGTTTTCGAAGACAATTTAAAGGCTTGGATAGAACGAAAGATATGTAAACCATTACGATCAAAGATTTGTTAAGACACACCACGATGACAGACTATTTCGTTGATGTAGATACGAGTTAATTCTCGAGTTGATATACCTTAAGAATTGGTAAGTATTGCACCGGTTTAGTCTTTCGTTCAACGATGAACCAATTGTTTTTATGATGACTAGAAATGAGAGGCAAATTAGTGATGGACTCCAATGATAACTGTTTCCTTTTAAACGTAAGCAAAAGTTTCGAAGGGATGCAAATGTTTGGCCTTGACTGTTGAGCAAGTAAGGCTCTTGGACATATACCAAGTTATGCCTTCTTTTGCTTCATGCCAAACCATGTATACTAGTAGCAAAAATTTATGAACCTTTTGACTCGCATCGGGATGGAAGGGGGACGTAGGGAAGCTGCGGGCAATTTGCGTAAGTAAGAAAACAAGAAAAAAGCGGCTAAATGCCGACAAACCAACCAACCAACTAATAACGAGTCTTGTAAGTCACAATCATGATAGAGGTTTAGAGACTTTCAAGATTAGGGATTCAAAGACAATCCAGGAAGTGACGTAATTAATGGAAATTGCATTCATACTTAGGGGTCAAGGATGGAACAAAGATGTCGTTTATGATCGGATTAAAATCTAAATAATTCCGAATATCGACGATAAAGACAATCTCAAATAAATTTCCAAATACATTTGTATGACTTGAAAGATATGAACATAGATTGATAATGATTTTATTTGGTGGGAGAAAGGGTTTTAGGAGTGCTATCATCATGCAATTAGGTTTTGATGATAACCCAGAATGAAGGTCGATAAGTAAAAATAAAAAATAAAAAAAATAAATGGTTCCATAAAGCTAGATCAAACGACAGATTAAAACATAAAGGCGTGAGAAAGGAAGTCGATTTAGAAATTAAATGTTCCAGGCTTAACGACATGAGAAGAGAAATCGATTTAAAAATTAAATGTTCCAGGCTTGGAACTAAGATTACCCTAAAGTGACAAAGGCCTCTTTTGAGTTCAGGAATAAGGTGACAAAGGCCTCTTTTGAGTTAAGGAATCATGCTTTGGCTTGACTGGTTGAAACACTATCGTCGATAAATCAGATAACGGTTTTCACCCTTCAAGTTATTACATCTTTCTTGTCAATTGAAGTCTTAAGAACCTTGGTAAGTTTGAGATCAAGGAATAGGAATAGTCACCAAGATGTGGTTGTCACTCCTAGCTTGGTGGTGTATTTCCCAAGGTATGACTCTTAACTACCAAGTGAGAGCTTGATCTTAACTCTTTGTTAAGGATCCACAGAAATAAAATGAGGTAACTTACCATTAAGATAAGGATAATCACCCTTATCTTAACGGTTAAGTTTTATAGAAATAAAATATAGCAATATGAAAGACTTCATCAAAGGACAGAATTCACTCCTACTTTGATGAGGTCATTTCAATTGAGGAAAATACCATCCATAAATTTTAAACAGGTGAAATTTGTAGGATTCTATGTGCCCAAGACACATAAAATATTGATGTGGTTAGTACGTTATGATCCAAGTCGGGTTATACCCAATAACAAGCTTAGCAAACACCAATTAATATTTAATTGGTGATATGATCACTCAATTAAATATTTACACCAATTTAGAAAATGGGTTTTTCTAAATAAGTTGCATATAAGATGGAACAATTTATTAGGATATTTTGTTCAATAATATTATTTGTAGTGTTATTTAAATTAGTTGTATAACACCAAATAATAATGAGAGTATACTACTTATACAATTAATTGGTTAATTGTATAAACTAGCTAAAATACTAGATGATACATGTGTGTTATTATTTGATGTTTATAAAAAAAGGGAAGCCTCTTTTTTTTTAACAAGGCCGTAGCATGCATGCATGTGCATGTGTATGGAGCTTTCTTTTATTCCTTATTCTCTTGGTAAGAGAAACACATGCATGCCCATGCTCCTTGTGTTCCACCAAGTTGACCACACACACATGCTTATGAACTAGTTCCACTAACTAGATATACTCTCTATCCTTCTCATAAAAACACACATGCAACACAACTACAAAACTCTCTCATTTTCCTCTCTCTAAGCTACGGCTTCAAGCAGCAGGTTTTCAGGGTTTTAGAGCTGAGTTTTTGTGTTGCTTTGGTGTCTTCTTCCTAACAAGAAGGTGGTTTGCAAAGTAGCTTGGGGTATAGACACTTGAGGACCTCTACACTTGAGTTCTTGGCCATTTCAAACATCCAAAAGCTTTCATCTTGGTCGACTTTTCTGCTGGAGAAAGGTAGCAAATCACAGCTTTATATAGCTGTGATTTTATGTACATTTGTGTATGTTCATAGCTTGTCCATTCACATATTTAAGATCCTATTGTTTTGGGTTTTGTTTTCCATCTTAAAACTACATTTAGAACACAAAATTTTCAGATTATAAACTTGTTATAATCCTTAACATCCGCTGCGTTTTCTGAAAGTTTAAAAGGTTAAACTATGTTTTAGTGTTCTAACAAACCCAACAATGGCATCAAGAGCCGGTTATGTGGATGACTTGCTTGTTTTATCTTTTGAAATTGGTTTTAAAAGATGTTATTAGATGTGTTATAGGCTGTTTTTGGGCTGGAATATCATGTCTTGTTGAAACCCCAACTTTCAAGGTTATATTACACATGCTTGTGATTAAACCTTGAAAGATATGTATGTTGATATGTTGATTGTTTGGACAATATTTAAAACCAAAAATTTCAGTTTATGTTGGCTGAAATTTAAAGGTTTTAAGTGGGGTTTCATTATATATTTTGATGATTTGATCATTGGATGTTTTAGTGCATAACCTAGCCATTGACCTTGTGATTGTTTGGATGTTTATGATGGTTGTATTCATTCATTCAATTTGGTTGTATAATCTATTATTTGGTTTTTGTTCCAAGTGTAATATATTTGTTATTAGGATGTAATAAATAGATTAGTTATTTTCATATTTCTAGAAATCTTGTATTAGGGCATTATTTCTTGTAATATGAAGAAGGACGTGACAAAAGCACAAAGAGATGACACAAGAAACATGGAGCATTTGGATGCGGTTTCTAGTGGGAGGTTCTTGGACTTTTTGATGTGTTTGATCCTTAGAAAGACCAAATGACAACACTTGTGATGGCAAACAAGTGTTGTCAACATAAGGGCTATGGTTATGCACATTATGTTTGTTATGTTTATGACTTGTTTGGATGTTTGTTATTTAATTGTATGATTGAAATTTAGACATGCATTACAAACTAATTAACAAACATAACAAGTTATAAAAATGATGGTTCTTAATCATTAAAAGGTAATAAAAGGTTATTAAAATGTTTTAATGATTTTAAAGATTAAAATAGGTTTTAATCAAAGAACCATAAGGTACCTTGTATTTGAAAGCATGCAAATACAAGTACATAGAGTTTTCTAAACTAGAATTATGAAACCTCTGAACATTTAACAAACAAGTTTAACACCGTCCTTTTGCACAACACTTAAGTCATTTGGAAACTCTTAATGGGATAAAGGTCACCTAACCATTTTGAGGGAACTTGTGACTTAAGGTGGGAATACCACATTGGTGGGATAAAGGTCACCTAACCACTAATGTTGGTAAACTCACATGTGTGTGCAAATAGGGTAACTTGATTTGCAAACCATGTTGAATGGATCACCTAAAATATGGTTTCCAAATAGGTGTTGATGGGATTAACATGCCGACTTTGCATATGATGTTTAAAGTCGATCCCATACCTCTAGAAGTTGCAAATGGTTGCAATCGTCAAACGTTGACCACCTTATTAATTTAAATAGTGGGATAAAGGTCACCTAACCACAATTTAAATGTAATGTTGGGTTCTAGATTTTAATATAAAATTGACCTTAAAAGGCATTAATTATTAAAATTAGCAATATCGAAAATACTAAAATTGATCTTTGTTAAATTTTGTAGATGGCCACCAATAATGAGAATCACGATAACTCATCCACATCAAACCAATCACTCCGAGCGATCCTCCAAAAGGAACGTCTAAATCATAACAACTTTATTGATTGGTATCGAAACTTGAGAATTGTTCTCAAGCAAGAGAAAAGATCATATGTTTTAGACGACCCTATCCCCGATCAACCTAGCGAGGATGATGAGGAGGCCTTTAACGATTGGCTGAAATACACTGAGGACTCCGTCCAAGTGTCTTGTCTCATGCTAGCGAGCATGACTCCGGATCTCCAAAAGGAGTATGAACATCACGGAGCTTACGACATGATAACCCAGCTGAAGGAAACGTTCCAACAGCAAGCAAGGGTTGAGCGGTTCGAGCGCTCCATGCATGTCGTATGGACGACAACCAATCTGTTTCATCTTATGTACTTAAGATGAAAAGCCATATTGACCGCCTCGAGAGGCTAAATTGTCCCGTCTCGAAAGAGTTGGCCACGGATTTGATCCTAAATGGCCTAACCAAGAAGTTCGAGGCATTCGTGTTGAACTACAACATGAATGCATGGGACAAAAGCATTGGTGAGCTTCACTCAATGCTTAAAACGGCTGAGGCGGCCATGGGTAAAAGGGTTTTACCCGTTCTCACCATCAATGAAGGTGTGAACAACAAGAGGCCTCATCCTGCACCTAAGGCAAAGGTTGCCAAGGGTAAGGGACCCGTTAAGGGAAAAGGGAAAAGGGTGGTAAGGGTACCACCCAAACCACAAGAGAAGAAGCAAAAGGTTGCTACTAATGACCCATGCTTCAAGTGTGGGGAGATAGGACATTGGGCAAGGAATTGTCCTGTCCATCTCCAAGAGTTGAAAGCAAAGAGGGATGCCGGGCAGACCTCAGGTACAATATACATGATTCATATTGATCTTAATGTTACATCTTCTAACACATGGGTATCGGATACCGGATGTGGAACTCACATTTGCAATTTCTTGCAGGGGTTCAAAAGAAATAGGGACTTCAAACAAGGGGATGTTAGCCTCTTCATGGGCAATGGAACTAAAGTCTTAGTAGAAGCTCGTGGGGACTACATCCTAAGACTTCCAAGTGGTTTGGAAGTTATTTTGAAGAATGTTTTGTATGCTCCTAGTTTGACTAGGAACATTATTTCTGTATCCCAATTAAGACACTATGATTATGTATTATCCTTTATTGAAAATGATATTCATGTTTCTTTAAATGGTATGTTCTATTTTAAAGCTATTCCCATTAATGGTATTTATGAATTGGTTCATGAAAAAACTTTAAATAGTTCATTGTACCAAACTAACACCAAGAAACTCAAGTTGGACTTGAGTGATACCTATCTTTGGCATTGTCGTCTTGGTCATATAAACAAGAAACGTTTACAAACACTTCAAAAGAATGGTCTTTTACAAACAAATGAATGTGATTCATTTGATGTTTGTAAATCTTGTTTACAAGGCAAGATGACTAAGGCGCCTTTTAGTGGAACTACTGAAAGGGCAAAAGATTATTAGGAATCATACATTCGGATGTATGTGGTCCTTTTAAGCCAATGACTAGGAATGGTGAAAGATACTTCATTACCTTTACCGACGACTATAGTCGCTATGGGTATGTGTACTTATTAAAGCACAAAGATGAAGCTTTTGAAATGTTCAAAATCTTCAAGAATGAAGTAGAAAATCAACTCAATAAGTCAATTAAAGTTCTTCGTACCGATAGAGGAGGTGAATACCTTAGTGATGCTTTTCAAGAACATCTTAGGAGTTGTGGGATTGTCTCACAACTCACTCCACCTGGAACACCACAACATAATGGTGTGTCTGAGAGGAGGAATCGAACCTTATTGGATATGGTCCGATCTATGATGGCTAGAAGCACATTACCTCTATCATTTTGGGGTTTCGCTTTGCTCTCCGCGGCTCGTATTCTAAATATGGCCCCAACCAAAAAGGTGGAAAGGACACCTTTTGAGATATGGCATGGAAGAGTTCCATCCCTATCATACTTAAGGGTTTGGGGATGTGAGGCTTATGTTAAGACTCCCACTCCAAACAAATTGGAAGTCCGATCCACCAAGTGTATCTTTGTTGGATATCCTAGAGATTCTATGGGATATTATTTCTATGATCCACTGGAACAAAAGGTGTTTGTTGCCAGAAAGGATGAGTTCTTAGAAGCAAAGTTCCTTATGGAAGGAGCTGGCAGTAGAACAGTGGATCTTGAAGAGGATCAAGAACCACAACCCGATACACGTTTGGTTGAAACTAGCACTCAACATGAGGATGTTGAGGAAGATCAAGGGGTTGATCAACACACACAAGACGTTCGCAGAAGTGGTAGAACTAGTAACCCACCTGAAAGATATGGATTTTTCTGGATGGATGCTATGTGGTAGATTCTGATGAACCAACCACATACCATGAAGCAGTGTCCAATACGGATTGTGACAAATGGCTTGAAGCCATGAACGTTGAGATGCAATCCATGTATGACAATCAAGTATGGGACTTGGTTGTACCACCTCTTAATTCCAAAGTAGTTGGAAGTAAGTGGGTTTTCAAGAAGAAAACCGATATGCATGGAAACTTGGATACTTATAAAGCTAGACTTGTAGCAAAGGGTTTCACTCAAACTCAAGGGGTTGATTATGATGAAACCTTCTCACCTGTTGCGATGCTAAAGTCTATAAGGATATTGTTTGCCATAGCTGCTCATTATGATTATGAGATTTGGCAATTGGATGTCAAAACCGCTTTCCTAAATGGATATCTTGAGGAAGATGTCTATATGGTTCAGCCTGAAGGTTTTGTCAATCCAAAACATCCTAATAAAGTATGCAAGTTAAAGAAATCAATCTATGGATTGAAACAAGCATCGAGAAGCTGGAATCACCGTTTTGATGAGGAAGTAAAGAAATTTGGCTTCATCAAAAACGCTGATGAGGCTTGTGTGTATAAGAAGGCTAGTGGGAGCACAGTAACTTTCCTAGTATTGTATGTTGATGACATACTACTATTTGGAAATGACATTCCAACCTTGGAAGGTGTAAAAACCTGGTTTGGAAGTTGTTTTTCCATTAAGGATCTTGGTGAAGCCGCCTATATTCTGGGAATAAAGATCTATAGGGATAGATCAAGGCGGTTGATTGGTTTGAATCAAAGTGCATACATTGATAAGATCTTGAAAAGGTTCAAGATGGAAAACTCTAAGAAAGGTAACGTACCTATTCAAAGAGGAACGATGTTGAGTACGACTCAATGTCTAAGCTCAAAGGATGAGCAAGATAAAATGAAGGGAATCCCATATGCATCTGCTATTGGATCCATCATGTATGCAATGATATGCACTCGACCGGACGTGTCATGCGCCTTAAGCATGACAAGCCGTTACCAGCAAAATCCTGGAAACAGTCATTGGATGGCTGTTAAGAACATACTTAAATACCTAAGGAGGACAAGAGATATGTTCCTAATCTATGGATCTGGTGACAAGGAACTCGTTGTAAAAGGTTACACGGATGCGAGTTTCCAAACCAATTGTGATGATTCTCGGTCACAATCAGGATACATCTTCATTCTAAATGGAGGAGTGGTCTCTTGGAAGAGCTCCAAGCAGGATGTGGTGGCTCTATCAACTACAGAATCAGAATACGTCGCCGCCTCATTGGCAGCTCAAGAAGCTGTATGGTTGAAGAAATTCATTGCCGATCTAGGGGTTGTCCCTTCCATTCTGGACCCCTAGAGATCTTTTGTGATAACGAGGGTGCGATTGCACAGATCAAGGAACCCCGTGCTCATCAAAAGACTAGGCACATTGAGCGGAGATTCAACTACATACGAGATGAAGTTGAAAAGGGAAAGATATGTATTCGCAAAGTTCACACGGATCAAAACATTACGGATCCTCTCACGAAGCTCCTTGAAAAGGCAAAGCATGAAGGTCATACTTGTGCCATGGGACTTCGATATTCTAGTGATTGGATTTGATCTGTAAATTTTGTATTTGGATATGTGGAACTTTCTATTATTTGAATAAAATTATTTGGTTATAATGTTTCAAATAATATTCCAATTTAGCATGTTTAATCCATGAGTAAAATGTTTACTCTAAAAGTCCGTAGTCGTTCACACTTGTGGGAACAAGTTTGAAGGTAAGACTATTATGAACTTGGATTGGTTGATATTCATAAGGATGAATATAGAGCAATGGGTTGCTACCAAGGTTCATAGATATTTGTGGGATACAAATATTGGACTAACCCACATCTCAAATTTTACTACATGGAATCTTATTGATTGATCATAAGTAAATTTGAGTAAAGGCGAATATCATTTGGTATCCTCCGACCTGAGATACATATTGGGTTTTGATATTCACCAAGTATTATACCTTGAGCCTATTCTTCACTGTCCTGAAATAGTGGACAGTACATAAGGATATGTCAGGTATAACACGAGGTGCTTGTGAGAAACGTATGTAGTCAAGATGGAATTTGTTCCTCTTATTCGTTGAGAGTTAGATGTCTAAGGCCTGATTAAGTTAAATCAACAAGGAATGATCATTCTGTGTCCTTGGATTTAACATGACATCTGTAACAAAAGGATAGATGATTAATTCTCCTAAATCATTTCAAGTAGGGTACTTGAATGAGATGATGTTATTGAATGGCTATAAGTCATGCGTATTAAGGGTAGTAAACCGTTGTTAGGCGTCATTTACTACTTGCATCAATCTTCTATGAATCTTGGGCAAGTGGGAGATTGTAGGATTCTATGTGCCCAAGACACATAAAATATTGATGTGGTTAGTACGTTATGATCCAAGTCGGGTTATACCCAATAACAAGCTTAGCAAACACCAATTAATATTTAATTGGTGATATGATCACTCAATTAAATATTTACACCAATTTAGAAAATGGGTTTTTCTAAATAAGTTGCATATGAGATGGAACAATTTATTAGGATATTTTGTTCAATAATATTATTTGTAGTGTTATTTAAATTAGTTGTATAACACCAAATAATAATAAGAGTATACTACTTATACAATTAATTGGTTAATTGTATAAACTAGCTAAAATACTAGATGATACATGTGTGTTATTATTTGATGTTTATAAAAAAAAAGGGAAGCCTCTTTTTTTTAACAAGGCCGTAGCATGCATGCATGTGCATGTGTATGGAGCTTTCTTTTATTCCTTATTCTCTTGGTAAGAGAAACACATGCATGCCCATGCTCCTTGTGTTCCACCAAGTTGACCACACACACATGCTTATGAACTAGTTCCACTAACTAGATATACTCTCTATCCTTCTCATAAAAACACACATGCAACACAACTACAAAACTCTCTCATTTTCCTCTCTCTAAGCTACGGCTTCAAGCAGCAGGTTTTCAGGGTTTTGGAGCTGAGTTTTTGTGTTGCTTTTGCTGTCTTCTTCCTAACAAGAAGGTGGTTTGCAAAGTAGCTTGGGGTATAGACACTTGAGGACCTCTACACTTGAGTTCTTGGCCATTTCAAACATCCAAAAGCTTTCATCTTGGTCGACTTTTCTGCTGGAGAAAGGTAGCAAATCACAGCTTTATATAGCTGTGATTTTATGTACATTTGTGTATTTCATAGCTTGTCCATTCACATATTTAAGATCCTATTGTTTTGGGTTTTGTTTTCCATCTTAAAACTACATTTAGAACACAAAATTTTCAGATTATAAACTTGTTATAATCCTTAACATCCGCTGCGTTTTCTGAAAGTTTAAAAGGTTAAACTATGTTTTAGTGTTCTAACAAACCCAACAAAATGAGGTAACTTACCATTAAGATAAGGATAATCACTCTTATCTTAACGGTGAAGTTTTATAGAAATAAAATATAGCAACATGAAAGACTTCATCAAAGGACAGAATTCACTCCTACTTTGATGAGGTCATTTCAATTGAGGAAAATACCATCCATAAAATTTTAAACAGGTGAAATTATCATCAAGGTATGGTTTTCACGCCTATCTTGATGATTGAATTTCATAATAACAAGAAAACAATCGAGAATTGACATTTGTCACCAAGTATAGGATTCAATCCTATTTTGGTGAGGTCATTTCATTCGTGAAATACGAGTTCCAAGAGAAAAATGATTGAAATCTGTCCTCAAAACAAGGAAATCACCCCGATTCAAAGAACGAGATTTCATAAATCACACAATAGAAAAATTGAAAACCATCATCGGCATTGCATGATTTCAGGTATGTGACACACTTTAAGAAGGTTTGAAAACCATAAGGAACAATTTAAAGTTTTGAAAACCATTTGGTTTAGATGCCTAATGTTGGAATATTTGAAGATGATACTTACCAAAACCTAAGTGCCAAATCTCATGATGATTACCAAAACCGACACGGTGAAGATATGCTAAAGATATGATCAAAATGAAGAAAATTGACCAAAGTCAAACTTGGTCAAACTTGGTCAAACTTGTTCAACCATGGTCAAAGTCAACAACCAACATCAGCAGTCGTCCCGAATAACGTCAGCACCCGGCAGTCACGCATCAGCAACAGAGAATTTATCAGACTTAGAACTATATTTGTGTAATCATTTTGTGCTTAAATGTATTATTTCTTTTTATTGTAAGAGTATAAATGACTACACTTAGTCATTTATACTCCATAGATGAGAAAGATAGTGAGAATAGAGAGTGCTAGAGAGAAAACACACATAGAAAGGTGTAATCTCTAACTTTGAGAGAATTCAAGGTTGAGTATGTGTGAGAAAGTGTTCTTGCAAACTCCTTTGAATTCCCCTAACATTGAGAAAATTCAAGGTTGAGTATGTGTGACATTGTTTTCTCACAAACTCCCTTGTATCAAACATATGAATGAATGAAATATTTCTGAATTTGTGTTCTTGATTGTTCATCATTCATTCATCATCATACTGTTGGGTTTGTTGGACCTAAACAATGTTGTTTAACCATTTTAAACTTGAAAACGCAGCGGATTAACATCAAACAAATATCATTTGAAATCTGAAAAATTTGTTTATTGCATGTCTACAACAAACCCAAGAATACAAGGATCTTATATATGTGTTTGAACTAGTTATGACCAATATATAACAACCCAAACAAATGATACATACTACCTTCAAAAGCTGCTGAAAATCGAGTTGTAGATGAAAAGAATGATGTTCTTGAGCAGCCAAAACACCAAGAGAAGGTGTTCTCAAGTGTTCATACCCACAAGCATTAAGCATACACCATTCTTGTTAGGATTTGAGCACCATAAACGAGTCATGAAGGCTGCTGGAATCTTGTTTCAGCCGTGAACACCCTTGTTCCAGCCGTGAACATCCAACAAAGATGTTGACCCCTTTGTTCCAGCCATGAACTCCTTCAAAATCGAGTCATCAAGGCTGCTGGAACCTTGTTCCAGCCGTGACATGCTTTGTTCCAACCGTGAGCATCCAACATGGATGTTAAACTCTTTGTTCCAGCCATAAGATCTTTCTTCCAAAAGAAAGATTTATGTTTTGTGACTCTTTTGCATGTGAGAAATTTAGAGAGAGATCTGAAAATGGAGAGTATGTGTGTGTTCTTGAGAGATCCATCTCTCTAAACCCTTGAGAGAAAAAAACGAAAAAATGAAGGGAAGAGGCAAAGGGGGGCGGCCGAACCCTTTGTTCTCTTAGGGTTTTCCCTTTTGAACTTTTTTTTATAAAATGTTACAAGAGTTTAAGTATTATACATAATTAACCTTTTAATTTTATATAATATACACACACACATTTATTATTTGATGTTGCTTAATTAATTTAAACAACATAACAAATAATATCCATGAACAAAATATCCTTATAATTTGTTCTTTCTCACATACAATTTATTTAGAAAACCCATTTTCTAAATTGGTGCAATTATTAATTGCATGATCATATCATCAATTAAATATTAATTGGTGTTTGCTAAGCTTGTTATTGGGTATGACCCGACTTGGATCACAACGTACTAACCACATCAATGTTCTATGTGTCTTGGGCATACAGAATCCAACAATCTCCCACTTGCACAAGATACATAGAAGATTGATGCAAGCAGTAAATACCGCCTAACAACGGTTTACTACCCTTAATACGCATGACTTCGAAGCCATTCAATAACATCATCCCTTCAAGTATCCAACTTGAAATGATTTAGGTGAATCAATCATCTATCCTTTTGTTCAGATGTCATGTTAAATCCAAGGACACAGAATGATCATTCCTTGTTGATTTAACTTAATCAGGCCTTAGACATCATACTCTCAACGAATAAGAGGAACAAATCCCATCTTGACTACATACGTTTCTCACAATCACCTTATGTCATATCTGAACATAGCCTTATGTACTGACAATTATCTCATATCAGTGAAGAACTAGCTCAAGGTATAACACTTGGTGAATATCAAAACCCAATATGTATCTCAGGTCGGAGGATACCAAATGAAATTCGCCTTTACTCAAATTTACTTATGATCAATCAATAAGATTCCATGTAGTAAGATTTGAGATGCGGGTCAGTCCAATATTCGTATCCCACGAATATCTATGAACCTTGGTAGCAACCATTGCTCTATATTCATGCCTTATGAATATCCACCAATCCAAGTTCATAATAGTCTTACATTCATATTTGTTCCCACAAATATAACCGACTACGGACATTTAGAATAATAAAATTATTCATGGATGTTAACATGCTAAAAGGAACATGACTCAAGGTATCGTGAATATATAGATGAGTCAGGTATTACAATTGTTCCATATTATTAATATTAATACTAAACAGATCAATTCCAATCACTAGAATATCGAAGTCCTAAGGCATAAGTATGACTTTCATGCTATGCCCTTTCAAGGAGCTTCGTGAGTGGATCCGCAATGTTTTGATCAAAGTGAACTTTGCGAATACATATCTTTCCCTTTTCAACTTCATCCCTTATGTAGTTGAATCTCCGCTCATTATGCCTAATCTTTTGACGTGCACGGGGTTCCTTGATTTGAACAATCACACCCTCGTAATCACAAAAGATTTCTAAGGGGTCTTGAATGGTAGAGACCATCCTTAGATTGGTGATAAACCTTTTATCCATGCAGCTTCCCAAGCTGCTAATGAGGCGGCTATGTATTCGTATTCTGTAGTGGACAATGCTACACTATTCATAATGGAGACATACCCCGATTGTGATCGAGGATCATCTCGATCAGTTTGGAAACTAGCATTCGTGTAACCCTTTACAACTAGTTCCTATTCATCAGATCTGTATATTAGAAACAGATCCTTAGTCCTCCTAAGGTATTCCAATATACTTTCAACAGCCATCCAATGGCTGTTTACTTAGATTCTGCTGATATCTACCTGTCATGCTTAATGTGCATGACATGTCCAGTCTAGTGCATATCATCGCATATATGATGGATCCTATAGCAGACGCATATGGGATGTCCTTCATACGATGTTGCTCATCCTTTAAGCTTGGACATTAAGATGCACTCAATATTGTCCCTCTTTGAATAGGTACTATACCTTTCTTAGAGTTTACCATCTTGAACCTTTTCAAGATTTTATCAATGTATGCACTTTGGTTTAACCCTATCAACCGCCTCGATCTATCCCTATAGATCTTTATTTCTAAAATAGAGACGGCTTCACGGAGATCCCTTTTGGAAAGACAATTTCCAGTGTAGTATGTCATCAACATACAATACTAAGAACGTAATTACACTCCCACTAGCCCCTTGATACACACAATCCTCGTTAGCGTTCTTGATGAAACCCAATTTCTTGATCTTTTCATCAAAACGTTGATTCCAATTTCTCGATGCTTGTCTCAATCCATAGACTGATATCTTTAACTTGCATACTTTATCAGGATGACTTTAGCATTGCCATTGGCGAGAAGGTTTCATCATAATCAACCCTTTGACTTAGAGTGAAACCTTTTGCTACAAGTCTTGCCTTGTAAGTATCCAAGTTTCCATGCATGTCAGTTTTCTTCTTGAAAACCCACTTGCATCCAACCGGTTTGGAGTTAAGTGAAGAGTCAACCAATTCCCAAAATTGGTTGTCATACATGGATTGCATCTCTACGTTCATGGCTCCTAGCCACATGTCACAATCCGAATTGGACATTGCATCATGGTATGTAGTTGGCTCTTTGGAGTCAACAACGTAGCATCCATCTATGAAAAATCTACATCTTTCATGTGAAATGCTAACTTTACCAGATCAGCGAACGTTTTGTGTGTATTGATCAACCTCTTGATCATGATCAACAACCTCTTATTGATTGCTAGTGTCAACCAAACGTGTATCGGCTTGTGGATCTTGATCCTCATCAAATTCCACTGTTCTATGCGTCATTCCTTCCATAAGGAACTTGACTTCCAAGAACTCTGCCTTTTGAGCAATGAATACCTTTTGCTCTGTTGGATCAAAGAAATAGTATCCTATACAGTCCTTTTATATATCCAACAAATATACACTTAGTGAATCGACTTGCAGTTGGTTTGGGTGTTAAGCTTAACATAAGCTTCATAACCCATAATTTTAAATATGATAGCGATGGAACTATTCCATTTCATATTTCAAGAGGCGTCGAATCCACTTTCTTGGTTTGGACCATATTCAAAATATGAGCCGCGGAGAGTAGTGCGAAACCCCAAATTATAGAGGTAGTGAGCTTATAGCCATCATAGGTGGAACTATATCCAATAGGGTTTGATCTCCTTTCAGACACACCATTATGTTATGGTGTTCTGTGAGGAGTAAGTTGTGAGACAATCTTACAACTTCCTAGATGATCCCTAAAAGTCTCACTTAGGTATTCACCTTCTCTATCTAAACGAGAACTTTGGTAGTTCTATCGAGTTGATTTTCTACTTCATTCTTGAAGTTTTAAACATTTCAAATTATTCATGTTTATGTGCCATCAAGTACACATAACCATAGCGACTATAATCGTCGGTTAAGGTAATGAAGTAAGTTTCACCATATCTTGTCATTGTCTTAAAAGGACCATATACATCCAAATGTATGACTCCTAATAAGTCCTTTGCCCTCTCATTTGTACCACTAAAAGGCGTGTTGGTTATCTTACCTTGTAAACAAGATTCACACTTATCAAATGAACAATTTTCATTTGTTTTCAAAAGACCATTCTTTTAAAGTGTTTAAATCCGATTCTTGTTTATGTAACCAAGATGACAATGACAAGAATAAGAGTCACTTAAACCATTTTAAGTCTCTTGGTGCATGATAGGTATAATTTGTTATTATAGGACGAATCATTATGAACCAATTCATCAACATCATTAGAAGGCATGGCCTTAAAATAGTATACATCATCCATATAAATATAAATACCATCATTTACTAACTTTAAATCATAACCATATCGTTTTAAAAGGGAAACTTAAATCATGTTCCTAGTCAAACTAGGAGCATATAACATGTTTTGACGAACAACTTCCAAACCTTTTGAAAGTTTCAAAACATAGTCTCCTTTCTTAAAGTGCTTATTTCTTTTAAACCCTTGCAACAAATTGCAATAGTGAGTTCCATATGAGGTATCCAATTACCCATGTGCTTTTAGGAAATAACACCTAAGTTAATATGGATTATGAAAGTTATACTTAAGGTTTGCCCAGCATCCCTTTTATTTCTCAACTCATTGAGATAGGTTGGATGAATCCCTTTCAAATGACCTATCTCACCATACTCAAAGCATGGATCGTTTTCGGTTACCTTAAGCTTCATAAGCTTAGGTTTTGGAGGTTCCGCTTTGATCTACCCTTACCCATTGCCTTTGATGTGCCCTTCTCCTTTGGCAACATTTGCCTTAGGATCGGGAATGGCCTCAACATCGTCGGGGTCGGGTTGGTTAGGAATAGGATCGTCAAGGACACATGCCTTTGCTCTTGCTTGAGAACAATTCTTAAGTTTCGAGACTAGTCCATAAGGTTATTATGGTAGAGACGATCCCTCTCTAAAATAGTTCTCAGTGATAGGGTATGGACGGTCGGGGTGGTAGCATTATTGTTTGCGGTCATTCTAAAATTTTACAAAGTTCTTTTTAGTATTTCTGAAAAATTTTATTTTAATTATTAATACCCTTTATGTCTCATAGACAATTAATAATTAAAATCTAGAATCCAACGTTACATTCAAATAATGGTTAGGTGACCTTTATCCCATTATTCAAATTAACAAGGTAGTCAACATTTGACAATTGCAACCCTTTGCAACTTCTAGCGGTATGGGATCGACTTTAAACGTCATATGCAAAGTCGGCATGTTAATCCCATCAACACCATTTGGAAACCATATTTTAGGTGATCCATTCAACATGGTTTGCAAATCAAGTTACCCTACTTGCACACACATGTGAGTTTACCAACACAAGTGGTTAGGTGACCTTTATCCCACCAATGTGGTATTCCCACTTTAAGTCATAAGTTCCCTCAAAATGGTTAGGTGACCTTTATCCCATTAAGAGTTTCCAAATGACTTAAGTGTTGTGCAAAAGGACGGTGTTAAACTTGTTTGAAAAAGGGATTTTTTTAGTTTTCATTGATTCTAGTTTGAAAACTCTATTTACCTTGTATTTGCATGCTTTCAAATATAAGGTATCCTATGGTTCACTTTTAATAAAACCTATTTTATTAAATCATTAATCCTTTTAATAACCTTTTATTAATCACTTAATGACTAGGAACCATAAAATTCAGCTTGTTAAGTTTGTTAATTAGTTTGTTATGCACATCCAAATGTCAAATAACAATCATACAACAAACAACCAAACAAGTACAATCATACAAGCATATGTGCATAACTATAGCCACTAAGTTGACTACACTTGTTTGCCATCACAAGTGTTGTCATAAGGTCTTTCCTAAGGGTTCAACACAACACAAATGATGAGGTCTTCAAAGACTCCCACTTGAACTTGCATCCAAATGTTTCAAGTCCATCCTTTGTGTCTTCCTTTTGTGCTTCCTTCCCGAGCATCTTCTTTTACAAAATATATCCTAATACATATTTTCTAGTAAAAGAAAAAAAACTCCTAATCTATTTATTACATTACCAAATGAATAAACAAATTACAATCCAAATAGAAACACCAAAAGGATTATTACAACCCATAAAGAATGAATACAACCAACATGACAAGATTACAATCAACCAAATCCAAAACACACATGGTCAAGGCTATGTTATGCACTAATATATGTATCCACATACATAATTTCAAGAATCAAAATGAACCCCATTTGACCCTAAATTTTCAGCCAACACAAACTAAGAATTTAGGGTCTTTTTGTCCAAACAAAACCAATCAACCAAATCCAAAACACACATGGTCAAGGCTATGTTATGCACTAATATATGTATCCACATACATAATTTCAAGAACCAAAATGAACCCCATTTGACCCTAAATTTTCAGCCAACACAAACTAAGAATTTAGGGTCTTTTTGTCCAAACAAAAACCAATCAACCAAATTGATATCTTTCCTTTCAAGATCCAATCATAAGCATGCATGATTACAACCTTGAAAGGTTGGGTATCATCAAATCATCACAAAACAGCCCTAATAAGGTTGTTAAAGCCTTATAAAACCAATTTTACAAGAACACAAGAAACTAGTCATCCACATATCCGGCTCTAGATGCCATTGTTGGTTTGTTGGACCTAAACAATGTTGTTTAACCATTTTAAACTTGAAAACGCAGCGGATTAACATCAAACAAATATCATTTGAAATCTGAAAATTTTGTTCATTGCATGTCTACAACAAACCCAAGAATACAAGGATCTTATATATGTGTTTGAACTAGTTATGACCAATATATAACAACCCAAACAAATGATACATACTACCTTCAAAAGCTGCTGAAAATCGAGTTGTAGATGAAAAGAATGATGTTCTTGAGCAGCCAAAACACCAAGAGAAGGTGTTCTCAAGTGTTCATACCCACAAGCATTAAGCATACACCATTCTTGTTAGGATTTGAGCACCATAAACGAGTCATGAAGGCTGCTGGAATCTTGTTTCAGTCGTGAACACCCTTGTTCCAGCCGTGAACACCCTTGTTCCAGCCGTGAACATCCAACAAAGATGTTGAACCCTTTGTTCCAGCCATGAACTCCTTCAAAATCGAGTCATCAAGGCTGCTGGAACCTTGTTCCAGCCGTGACATGCTTTGTTCCAACCGTGAGCATCCAACATGGATGTTAAACTCTTTGTTCCAGCCATAAGATCTTTCTTCCAAAAGAAAGATTTATGTTTTGTGACTCTTTTGCATGTGAGAAATTTAGAGAGAGATCTGAAAATGGAGAGTATGTGTGTGTTCTTGAGAGATCCATCTCTCTAAACCCTTGAGAGAAAAAAACGAAAAAAAATGAAGGGAAGAGGCAAAGGGGGGCGGCCGAACCCTTTGTTCTCTTAGGGTTTTCCCTTTTGAACTTTTTTTTTTATAAAATGTTACAAGAGTTTAAGTATTATACATAATTAACCTTTTAATTTTATATAATATACACACACACATTTATTATTTGATGTTGCTTAATTAATTTAAACAACATAACAAATAATATCCATGAACAAAATATCCTTATAATTTGTTCTTTCTCACATTCAATTTATTTAGAAAACCCATTTTCTAAATTGGTGCAATTATTTAATTGCATGATCATATCATCAATTAAATATTAATTGGTGTTTGCTAAGCTTGTTATTGGGTATGACCCGACTTGGATCACAACGTACTAACCACATCAATGTTCTATGTGTCTTGGGCATACAGAATCCAACACATACATCTTCATATCTTGCATATAAAGATCATCATCACGAAATCATCAACAGATCTGTGAGATTCCGCATCACAGATCTGATAAACAACAACAATACGTTTGCAATATTCTTTCCATACATCGATTTCAACAATTGGTATCAGAGCCCTGGCTCCTTGTTCTTCAAGTTTTTCTCAAAAATTTGAACTACAAGTTTGATCTGAAAATTGTTGTTGTTTTTGATGAAATCAAAGCTACCATTAGCTTAGATTTGTTATTTCGTGAAGATCTGCAAGTTTTCACATCCATTGAAGTTCATTTGAGCCATTAATTTGAAGATTTAAGCAAACTTGTTCTTCAAGTCTTCAAATGCTCATGAACGTGAAATTTTGATTTTGTTGTTGTTTGAATGAATTTAAGCTTCTAATAGCTTTAGTTTGTGATAACTAACATATCTGCAAAGTTTCATATCAATTGGATAACCACAATACTCGAATTTGAAGATTTTTGAAAAATCTTGTATTCTTGAGTGTTCTTTAGGAAAATTCATCAAAATCACGAATCTGATGTTCTTTAGCTAAAATTGATAGTGGCTTTAGCTTAGAAACATCAAATCTAAGGTTCGCTGATCATTCACAACATCCAAATCATACATTTTGATCATTGATTTTTCAGATCTAGGTTTTTGGTGTTCTTGGTGTTCTTTATGTGTTCATCATCTAAATCCGAGTTTTAGATGATAATTATATGAAATTGATTGTTGTTTTAGCTAAGAATCACTTATCTACAGCTATTATAACCTTTGATTTAACCCAATTCCATCAGAAATCCAAGAATCAAAAGTTGGTTTATTTAAGAACATGAAGTTTGACTTTTTCAAAGTCAAACTGTTTTGAATCCCAAAAATCAGCCTAATCTATGATTTAAATTTTAATTTTGATTCATTTTTTCATTATACAATCATACAACATCATTCCAACAAACATTCAAACATCAAGTTGTGAGTTTGAAAGTCGAATTTCATTCATAATCAAACATTTACAAAGAATACACAATACACAAATACACTTGATTTTTAACTAAGTGTTCTAATTTACAGCTGATGTGTTAAGTTTTTCTTAACCTAAACTTTGATTCAAGACAATACTCATCATCATCCATCTTCAACATTCACCCATCATCATCTTCCAAATTTGCAGCCCAAAATCTACACAAAAATTCCCAAATTTCAGTTTTATCTTCACCCATAATCATCTTCAAACATTCAGATTCTCAATACCTAAAATAACAACAGAAACACAACAGACAAAGTTAATCCACACCGGACAGAATATTTGTTCCACAGCGGACAAAGAAAACTTTTATCCACAGCGGATGAGTATCTGAACTCACAGCGGATTACATTTGTTTCACAGCAGACAAAGCAAACATACAGCGGACAAAGCAAACATACAGCGGACAAAGCAAACATACAGCAGACAAAGCAAACATACATCGGACAAAGCAAACATACAGTGGACAAAGCAAACATACAGCGGACAAAGCAAACATACAACGAACAAAGCAAACATAAAGCGGACAAAGCAAATCCACAGCGGATTATCTTTTGTTCACAGCGGACAAACGACTAGAATTGGTCAAAGTAGTCCAGTTGATTCCATAGGGGACAAACACAAGATTTTCAAAATTTTAATCCACAGCGGACGAAGTACCGATCCACAGCGGACAGTTTACAAAGTCACAACGGACAGCCTGCCTGGTTGCTTCCTACTCACAGTGGATAACTAAGCCACAGCGGACAACAATCTTTGAAAACACAGCGGATGACCATTTGAAGTCAACTAAACTTCGAAGCAACCGTCGACCGTAACCCACCATTCCATCATCACACCGAAGAAGAACCGGTCAGCAGCTTCGACCGCAACCATCATCATCTTCGGTCCACCGCACCTTCTTCGACCGACCGCAACCACTCAAGAACACAACTGTCACACACTCAATTTCCATAAACGGGGTTTTACCGTTAGGCGTGTGACATACCAGGATCTCAGACACAGTCATATCGAACGACACTATATGAATTTAAAAGTAAACATTTGACTTCATTCAACAGAACATAAACGAAATTTACAACAGTGCGGAAGCGTATACATGATATGTAAATCCATTACATGAAGGTTACAAGTGCCAAGTCTAAACAAAATGTTCAATGCAAGAAAATACGATCGATGAATGCATGTCCTGAGTGCGTTCTTGAAGCGTGCATCATGAGCTTATGCGTTCCTGTGACCTGAGAAAACATGCTAAAATGTGTCAACATAAAGTTGGTGAGTACACAGGTTTAATCAACAAGAAATGTGTCCGAAAGCGTTTCAATGGTTTAGTATATAAAGCATATCGTTAGGTAGCTAGCCTATGATCATGTTACTTAGCGTTTCAAACCGAAGCTGACTGTTTACGTATCCTATATGTTTGTTGTATCCCCGTCACGTCTCACCAGACAGTGACAAATGTTAGGTCAATTATGCACCCGTTTGACCTCCAATGAAGCTAGCGCAACTAGCCCGGGCGGGTCTTGTCAGACCCAGTATACTACTCAGAATTACCTCGCTACTCATTGCTAACGGTTCGAGAATGTCAGGACTGTTATGTGTGTTTGCACTAACGTAACAAGTGATATCAATAATACTAAAACCATTTATGTAAATCTGTTTGCATGTTTTCTCCCCCCAAAAGGAAAGAAAGTAAAATAGGGGCCGTGAAGACTCACAGATTATATAGTAAGTATGTAGGATGAAAGCCTCCCAAGTGTTGTTTACAATGAACTGTCAAACACCTATTGACAGTTATGTTAAGCGTTAATGTTGTGTCTAGTGTTAATAGAAAATTTTCCACAAGCGGGTTTTACCGTTAGGCATGTGACATACCAGGATCTCAAACACAGTCATATCGAACGACACTATATGAATTTAAAAGTAAACGTTTGACTTCATTCAAAGGAACATAAACGAAATTTACAACAGTGCGGAAGCGTATACATGATATGTAAATCCATTACATGATGGTTACAAGTGCCAAGTCTAAACAAAATGTTAAATGCAAGAAAATAAGATCGATGAATGCATATCCTGAGTGCGTTCCTGAAGCATGCATCATGAGCTTATGCGTTCCTGTGACCTGAGAAAACATGCTAAAATGTGTCAACATAAAGTTGGTGAGTTCACTGGTTTAATCAACAAGAAATGTGTTCGAAAGCGTTTCAATGGTTTAGTATATAAAGCATATCGTTAGGTAGCTAGCCTATGATCATGTTACTTAGTGTTTTGAACCGAAGCTGACTGTTTGCGTGTCCTATATGTTTGTTGTATCCCCGTCACGTCTCACCAGACAGTGACAAATGTTAGGTCAACTATGCACCCGTTTTACCTCCAATCAAGCTAGCGCGACTAGCCTGGGCGGGTCTTGTCAGACCCAGTAGTACTACTCAAAATTACCTCGCTACTCATTACTAACAGTTCGAGAATGTCAGGACTGTTATGCGTGTTTGCACTAACGTAACAAGCGATATCAATAATACTAAAACCATTTATGTAAATCTGTTTGCATGTTTTCTCCCCTAAAAAGGAAAGAAAGTAATATAGGGGCCGTGAAGACTCACAGATTATGTAGTAAGTATGTAGGATGAAAGCCTCCCAAGTGTTGTTTACAATGAACTGTCAAACACCTATTGACAGTTATGTTAAGAGTTAATGTTGTTTCTAGTGTTAATAGAAATGTATAGTCGGGTCGGGTCGCATTGGTTCGGTCGTGGGTAACACAAACAAGCAGGCATACACATATCAGGCTGTATGTAGATCGCAAATGGGTTATCGATAATTGTAAACGGTTAGGTTATTTGAGATTGAAAAAGTATGTGCTTGTTGATAGCGTTGACTTTAATCTTTGTCGTCAAGAAATGACACTTTATTGATGTTACCTTATCATCACACGATAAGCACACCGCACACAAGGAGAATTCACTCACAATGACTCCAATCGCATAACTGTAGGATTCTATGTGCCCAAGACACATAAAATATTGATGTGGTTAGTACGTTATGATCCAAGTCGGGTTATACCCAATAACAAGCTTAGCGAACACTAATTAATATTTAATTGATGATATGATCATGCAATTAAATATTAACACCAAATTTAGAAAAAATGGGTTTTCTAAATAAGTTGCATATGAGATGGAACAATTTATTAGGATATTTTGTTCAATAATATTATTTGAAGTGTTATTTAAATTAGTTGTATAACACCAAATAATAATGAGAGTATACCACTTGTACAATTAATTGATTAATTGTATAAACTAGTTAATATACTAGACAATACATATATGTGTGTTTATTGTTTATAAAAGAAATCTTTCTTTTATAAACATTTAAAAAACTAGTTATATGTATGTGTTATTATTTAAACTTTATAAAAAGGAAAAGCTCTTCTTTTTTTTTCAAAAAAAACGTTCACTTTGATGGTGGGAGACATGCATGTGATGCATGCATGCTTGTGTGGGTCTTCACAATGATTCTCTTGGTAGAATCATGCACATGCTACTTCCACTAACAAAAGGAATAAAAGACACTCTCATTCTCATTATCTAACACATGCAAGAGACAAATACTTTTCAGCTCTTAACTCTCTCTCTATCTTACGAGAAAGGCAGCAGCTTTGGGAAGCTTTGAAGAGCAAATTTTGAGCTGATTACATGTTGTTCTTGGTGTGAAGATCATGCACTCCATGAATATGATTCATGCTTGCAACTAACAACACAAAATCAGCTTCCTTTCTCTCTCTAAGCCACGGTTTTCAGCAGCAGTGAATAAGGGTTTTCAAGCTGGGTTTTTGATGTTGTTTTGGTGATTTCTACCTAACAAGAGAAGGTGTTTGCAAGGAGCTTGGGGTATACTAGCTTGAGGGTTCCTTCTTTGGAGTCTTGGCCAAGTTCTTGAGCATCTAACAACTCTTTTCTGTCGAGTTTAGCTGCTGCAGAAAGGTATATATCACAGCTCAATGAAGCTGTGATTTTATGTAGTTTTTCACATGTTCATAGCTTGTTAATTCACATAAATGATCCTTTGATTTATGGGTTTGTTTTATACACTTGAATGGTCACTTAAAGAACATAATTTTCAGCTTATAAACATGGTTTTAAAGCTATTCTTCCGCTGCGTTTTCAGAAAGTTTAAATGGTTAACTATGATTTTATGTTCTAACAAACCCATCAATGGCATCAAGAGCCGGTTATGTGGATAGCTTGCTTGTTCTTGTCCTTTAAAAATTAGATTTAGAGGATGATTTTAAACTCATAATAGGATGATTATGGGCTGCTACAATTTTGTTTTGATGAATCCCCAACTTTCAAGATTATATCATACATGCTTGTGATGAAATCTTGAAAGAAATACATGTTGATAAAATGTTGATTGTTTGGACAATATTTAAAACCAAAAATTTCAGTTTATGTTGGCTGAAATTTGGTGGTTTTAAGTGGGGTTTCATTATATGAATAAATGATATGATCATTGGTTGTTAAAGTGCATAACCTAGCTTAAGGCCTTGTGTGATTTGGATGGTTTTAATGGTTGTTTTAATTCATTCAATTGGGTTGTAATTATTTATTCATTTGGTTATGTAATAAATAGATTAGGTGCATTTCTTTTATTAGAAAAATGTATTAGGATATAATTTTTGTAAAAGGAAGATGGACAAAATGAAGACCCAAAGATGGACATCAAAGACACAAAAAAGGGACTTGAAGCATATGGATGCAAGTTCAAGTGGGAGTCTAAGAAGACCTCTTTTTTGTGTTGTATTCAACCCTTAGGAAAGACCAAATGACCACACTTGTGATGGCAAACAAGTGTGGTCACAATAGTAGCTATGGTTATGCACATTGTGGTTGTTTATATTATGCTTGTTTGGTTGTTTGTTGTATGATTGTTGTTTGATATTTGGATATGCATAACAAACTCATTAGCAAACTTAACAAGCTGAAAATTTATGGTTTCTAATCATTAAGTGGTTAATAAGAGGTTATTAAAAGGATTAATGATTTAATAAAAGAGGTTTTATTAAAAATAAACCATAAGATACCTTGCATCTATGGTTCTTAATCATTAAGTGATTAATAAGAGGTTATTAAAAGGATTGATGATTAATAAAAGAGGTTTTATTAAAAATGAACCATAGGATACCTTGTATTTGAAAGCATGCAAATGCAAGGTACATAGAGTTTTCAAAACTAGAATTAATGAAAACTAAAAATCCCTTTTCAAACAAGTTTAACACCGTCCTTTTGCACAACACTTAAGTCATTTGGAAACTCTTAATGGGATAAAGGTCACCTAACCATTTTGAGGGAACTTATGACTTAAGGTGGGAATACCACATTGGTGGGATAAAGGTCACCTAACCACTTGTGTTGGTAAACTCACATGTGTGTGCAAGTGGGTAACTTGATTTGCAAACCATGTTGAATGGATCACCTAAAATATGGTTTCCAAATGGTGTTGATGGGATTAACATGCCGACTTTACATATGATGTTTAAAGTCGATCCCATACCGCTAGAAGTTGCAAAAGGTTGCAATTGTCAAAAGTTGACTACCTTGTTAATTTGAATAATGGGATAAAGGTCACCTAACCATTATTTGAATGTAACGTTGGATTCTAGATTTTAATTATTAATTGTCTATGAGACGTAAAGGGTATTAATAATTAAAATGAAATTTTAAGAAATACTAAAAAGAACTTTGTAAAATTTGTAGAATAGCCGCAAACAATAATGCTACCCCCCGACCGTCCATACCCTATCACTGAGAACTATTTTAGAGAGGGATCGTCTATACCATAATAACCTTATGGACTGGTCTCGAAACTTGAGAATTGTTCTCAAGCAAGAGCAAAGGCAAATGTCCTTGACGATCCTATTCCTAACCAACCCGACCCCGACGATGTTGAGGCCATTCCCGATCCCAAGGCAAATGTTGCCAAAGGAGGAGGGCACATCAAAGACAAAGGGGAAGGGAAGATCAAAGCGGAACCTCCAAAACCTAAGCTTATGAAGCCTAAGGTAATGAAAACGATCCATGCTTTGAGTATGGTGAGATAGGTTATTTGAAAGGGAATTGTCCAACCTATCTCAAAGAGTTGAGAAATAAGAGGGATGCTGGGCAAACCTCAAGCACAACTTTCATAATCCATATTGACTTAAATGTTATTTCCTCAAAGCACATGGGTAATTGGATACCACATGTGGAACTCACTATTGCAATCTGTTGCAAAGGTTCAAAAGAAATAAGCACTTTAAGAAAGGAGACTATGTTTTGAAACTTTCAAGAGGTTTGGAAGTTGTTTTTCAAAACATGTTATATGCTCCTAGTTTGACTAGGAACATGATTTAAGTTTCCTTTTGAAATGATATGGTTATGATTTAAAGTTAGTAAATGATGGTATTTATGTTTATATGGATGATGTATATTATTCAAGGCTATGCCTTCTAATAATATTTATGAATTGTTCATGATGATTCGTCCTATAATAACACATTATACCTATCATACACCAAGAGACTTACAATGGTTTAAGTGACTCTTATTCTTGTCATTGTCATCTTAGTTACATAAACAAGAATCAGATTTAAACACTTTAAAAGAATGGTCTTTTAAAAGCAAATGAAAATTGTTCATTTGATAAGTGTGAATCTTGTTTACAAGGTAAGATGACCAACACGCCCTTTAGTGGTATTAATGAAAGGGCAAAAGACTTATCAGGAGTCATACATTTGGATGTATGTGGTCCTTTTAAGACAATGACAAGGTATGATGAAACTTACTTCATTACCTTTACCGACGATTATAGTCGCTATGGTTATGTGTACTTGATGGCACATAAACATGAAGAATTTGAAATGTTCAAGAACTTCAAGAATGAAGTAGAAAATCAACTCGATAGAACTACCAAAGTTCTCCGTTTAGATAGAAAAGGTGAATACCTAAGTGAGTCTTTTAGGGATCATCTAGGAAGTTGTAAGATTGTCTCACAACTTACTCCTCACAGAACACCATAACATAATGGTGTGTCTGAAAGGAGATCGAACCCTATTGGATATGGTTCGACCTATGATGGCTATAAGCTCACTACCTCTATAATTTTGGGGTTTCGCACTACTCTCCACGGCTCATATTTTGAATATGGCCCAAACCAAGAAAGTGGATTCGACACCTTTTGAAATATGGAATGGAATAGTTCCATCGCTATCATATTTAAAATTATGGGTCATGAAGCTTATGTTAAGCTTAACACCCAAACCAACTAAAAGTCGATTCATTAAGTGTATATTTGTTGGATATCCAAAAGGACTATATAGGATACTACTTCTTTGATCCAACGGAGCAAAAGGTATTTATTGCTCAAAAGGCATAGTTCTTGGAAGCCAAGTTCCTTATGGAAGGAATGACGCATAGAATAGTGGAATTTGATAAGGATCAAGATCCACAAGCCGATACACGTTTGGTTGACACTAGCTATCAACAAGAGGTTGTTGATAATGATCTAGAGGTTGATCGATACACACAAAACGTTCATAGATCTGGTAGAATTAGCATTCCACCTGAAATATATGGATCTTTCATGGATGGATGCTATGAGATTGACTCCGATGAGCCAAGTACATACCATAATGCTATGTCCAATTAGGATTGTGACAAATGGCTGGAAGCCATGAACGTAGAGATGTAATCCATGTATGACAACCAAGTTTAGGAATTGGTTGACCCTCCACTTAACTCCAAACCGGTTGGATGCAAGTGGGTTTTCGAGAAGAAAACAAAATATGCATGGAAACTTGGACACTGACAAGGCTTGTGTGTATAAAAAGGCTAGTGGGAGTGTAATCATATTCCTAGTATTGTATGTTGATGACATAATACTATATGGAAAGGACATTCCAACCATGGAAGGTGTTAAAACCTGGCTTGGAAATTGTTTTTCCATAAAAGATCTCGGTGAAGCCGCCTATATTTTGGGAATAAAGATCTATAGGGATAGATCGAGGCGGTTGATAGGTCTAAACCAAAGTGCATATATTGATAAAATCTTGAAAAGGTTCAAGATGGAAAACTCTAAGAAAGGTATGGTACCTATTCAAAAGGGACAATATTGAGTGCATCTCAATGTCCAAGCTCAAAGGATGAGCAAGATTATATGAGGGACATCCCATATGCGTCTGCTATAGGATCCATCATATATGCGATGATATGCACTAGACTGGACATGTCATGCGCGTTAAGCATGACAAATAGATATCAGCAGAATCCATGTAACACCCATTGGATGGCTGTTGAAAGTATATTGAAATACCTTAGGAGGACTAAGGATATGTTTCTAATATACGGATCTGATGAAGAGGAACTAGTTGTAAAGGGTTACACGAATGCTAGTTTCCAAACTGATCGAGATGATTCTCGATCACAATCGGGTACGTCTCCATTATGAATAGGGTAGCGTTGTCCACTACAGAATTCGAATACATAGCCGCCTCATTAGCAGCTTGGGAAGCTGCATGGATAAAAAGGTTTATCACCAATCTAAGGATGGTCTCTACCATTCAAGACTCCTTAGAAATCTTTGTGATGACGAGGGTGCGATTGTTCAAATCAAGGAACCCCGTGCACATCAAAAGATTAGGCACAATGAGCGGAGATTCAACTACATAAGGGATGAAGTTGAAAACGGGAAAGATATGTATTCGCAAAGTTCACTTTGATCAAAACATTGCGGATCCACTCACGAAGCTCCTTGAAAGGGCAAAGCATGAAAGTCATACCTATGCCTTAGGACTTTGATATTCTAGTGATTGGACTTGATCAATTTTGTATTTGAATATGTGGAACTCTTTATTATTTGAGTAAAATTATTTGGTTATAATGTCTCAATTAATGTTCCGATTTAGCATGTTTAATCCATGAGTAAATTATTTACTCTAAATGTCCGTAGTCGTTCATACTTGTGGGAACAAGTGTGAGGGTAAGACTATTATGAACTTGGATTGGTTGATATTCATAAGGATGAATATAGAGCAATAGGTTGCTACCAATGTTCATAGATATTTGTGGGATACAAATATTGGACAAACCCGCATCTCAAGTCTTACTACATGGAATCTTATTGATTGATCATAAGTAAATTTGAGTAAAGGCGAATATCATTTGGTATCCTTCGACCTGAGATACATATTGGGTTTTGATATTCACCAAGTGTTTACACCTTGAACTAGTTCTTCACTGATATGAAATAATTGTCAGTACATAAGGCTATGTTTCGGTATGACATAAGGTGATTGTGAGAAACGTATGTAGTCAAGATGGGATTTGTTCCTCTTATTCGTTGAGAGTATGATGTCTAAGGCCTGATTAAGTTAAATCAACAAGGAATGATCATTCTGTGTCCTTGGATTTAACATGACATCTGTAACAAAAGGATAGATGATTGATTCACCTAAATCATTTCAAGTAGGGTACTTGAATGAGATGATGTTATTGAATGGCCATAAATCATGCGTATTAAGGGTAGTAAACCGTTGTTAGGCGTTATTTACTACTTGCATCAATATTCTATGAATCTTAGGCAAGTGGGAGATTGTAGGATTCTATGTGCCCAAGACACATAAAATATTGATGTGGTTAGTACGTTATGATCCAAGTCGGGTTATACCCAATAACAAGCTTAGCGAACACTAATTAATATTTAATTGATGATATGATCATGCAATTAAATATTAACACCAAATTTAGAAAAAATGGGTTTTCTAAATAAGTTGCATATGAGATGGAACAATTTATTAGGATATTTTGTTCAATAATATTATTTGAAGTGTTATTTAAATTAGTTGTATAACACTAAATAATAATGAGAGTATACCACTTATACAATTAATTGATTAATTGTATAACTAGTTAAAATACTAGACAATACATATATGTGTGTTTATTGTTTATAAAAGAAATCTTTCTTTTATAAACATTTAAAAAACTAGTTATATGTATGTGTTATTATTTGAACTTTATAAAAAGGAAAAGCTCTTCTTTTTTTTCAAAAAAAACGTTCACTTTGATGGTGGGAGACATGCATGTGATGCATGCATGCTTGTGTGGGTCTTCACAATGATTCTCTTGGTAGAATCATGCACATGCTACTTCCACTAACAAAAGGAATAAAAGACACTCTCATTCTCATTATCTAACACATGCAAGAGACAAATACTTTTCAGCTCTTAACTCTCTCTCTATCTTACGAGAAAGGCAGCAGCTTTGGGAAGCTTTGAAGAGCAAATTTTGAGCTGATTACATGTTGTTCTTGGTGTGAAGATCATGCACTCCATGAATATGATTCATGCTTGCAACTAACAACACAAAATCAGCTTCCTTTCTCTCTCTAAGCCACGGTTTTCAGCAGCAGTGAATAAGGGTTTTCAAGCTGGGTTTTTGATGTTGTTTGGTGATTTCTACCTAACAAGAGAAGGTGTTTGCAAGGAGCTTGGGGTATACTAGCTTGAGGGTTCCTTCTTTGGAGTCTTGGCCAAGTTCTTGAGCATCTAACAACTCTTTTCTGTCGAGTTTAGCTGCTGCAGAAAGGTATATATCACAGCTCAATGAAGCTGTGATTTTATGTAGTTTTTCACATGTTCATAGCTTGTTAATTCACATAAATGATCCTTTGATTTATGGGTTTGTTTTATACACTTGAATGGTCACTTAAAGAACATAATTTTCAGCTTATAAACATGGTTTTAAAGCTATTCTTCCGCTGCGTTTTCAGAAAGTTTAAATGGTTAAACTATGATTTTATGTTCTAACAAACCCATCAATAACAAGGCTAGACGCACGACTGGACACTTCATCCGCATGAATGGGCCTTCAATCGTACGAATCAACTTTACTCGTACGATTGAACCCTCATTCGTGCGACTCAGCATTCAGTCGTACCACACATCACCCATTCGCATGAATCAACGGCCATTCGCACGACAGAACCTTCATTCGTGCGATTGGACCTTCAGTCGTGCGATGCACAGTCGCACACATTCATCCGATTGACTCAATCGCACACACTCTCAATCATATGCATTCAATCGCATGACACGCACATACGCTTGGACTCAGTCGCACGACTCACTCCAGTTGCACCACTCAGTCACACGACACGCCTAGTCGTACGCCTCAGTCGCACGACTGGCACAGTCGCGAACTGCAGTAGATCGCAACTGCTGGCGACTGCTGGTGGGGCTGAACAGCCTTCCGCTGTTCCGTGCATGGTTTTTGCACATCAAGGACTTCCAGAAACTCTTTTCTAACATGTCTAAGAAAAATGCACATGCTGATTGACATCACACACACCCCCACGACCTCATGAATTCGGGTTGAACCCGAGCACCCGAAACCCCAAATTCGTTGAAGTGAAACGCAATAAAATGGACGACCGAGGTTGCCTACCTGCTGTAAATGTGTTAACTCAGCTGTAGCTACGATTTCCCTGGTGAAAACGAGCTCAAACGAGGTGATTGTTGGTGCTAGGAGGTGGTAGAGAGGTGGAGGAGGAGATGGTGAAGAAGAGGAAGAAAAGGGAGTGGAAATGAAAATTAGGGCTGGTAAGGGGTTTATATACCCAACCTAGTTTGGCAATTTTTCACGTTTGGTCCTCGCACTTAGTCCTCGAGTTCCCGAATTTGTTTCGGTTGATGACGACATAAATGGGCGAGCTATGTTAATTTAGAGGATTCCTTAAGTAATCCCATTTATTTGAATCCTCTACAAACACCATTGTTAGTATTATATATCATAATTTATTTAACGATATCGGTGGCGATGCTTGTATACGTTTCGGGTAATACGAGAATGTAACAATGATAACGACAACAGTCTGAATGGTGTTAACCTGAAATTACGGTGTGTCCCATTATCCCCTTGTTGCAGGAATTTTCGTTCCGAAAATTAGAACATCATGTTACGAGGTTCAACGGGGAATACAAGGCTCAACAGTTTGTAACGTATGTTGAATAGAGTTTCTGTGTATCATAAGAGGTAGATGCCTGATTTTGAAACAGTTGCAGGTACTTCTTCTTCATTTGATCCTCACGTTCCCAGGTAAATTCTGGTCCACGCTTTGAGTTCCAACGGACTTTGACGATAGAGATACGACTATGTTTGAGCGTCTTGACCTCTCGATCCATGACTTCCACTGGTTCCTCGATGAAACGTAGTTGTTCGTCCACATGTATCTCGTCTAACGGAATGATAAGAGTCTCGTCTGCAAGGAATTTTCTTAGATTTGAAACATGGAACACATCGTGTACTCCACTAAGTTCTTTGGGTTGGTTCAGCTGATAGGCCACGGGTCCAACCTGTTTGACAATCTCAAACGGTCCCACGTATCTAGGGCTTAGTTTCCCCTGTTTTCCGAAGCGAATAACGCCCTTCCAAGGTGACACTTTCAAAAGTACCTTGTCGCCAATTTGAAATTCCAACGGTCGACGACGCTTATCAGCGTAACTCTTCTGTCGGTCACGTGCTGCTGTCATACGGTTACGGATCTGCATGATCTTCTCAGCGATCTCGTGCACAAGTTCAGGGCCGGTAAGTTGACTTTCTCTATCTTCCACCCAACAAATAGGTGATCGGCACTTATGCCCATACAATGTCTCAAATGGAGCAGCTTTGCCGAGAGACTATTTCCCTTAGGTAAATACGTGTTAAATTCTCCATTCTATCGGTCTCTCTGATTGGTAAGAAGTGTGCGGATTTCGTCAAACGATCTATAATTACCCAAATGGTATCGCATCCGCTGGGAGTCCGAGGCAGTTTTGTGATAAAGTCCATAGATATCTGCTCCCACTTCCATACTGGTATTTCTGGCTGTTGGAGTAAACCAGATGGTCGTTGATACTCCACCTTAACCTTAGAACAGGTTAAGCATTTGCTTACGTATGTGGCAATGTCAGCTTTCATGTTCGGCCACCAGTAAAGGACTTTTAGATCGTGATACATCTTGTCTGAACCCGGATGAGTAGAATACCGTGACTTGTGAGCTTCGTCCATTACTAGTTCTCATAGGTCTCCATACAAAGGAACCCATATTCGGTCCATGAAGTAGCAGATTCCGTCAGATTGGTTTCCAGTTACTTCTCCATGCCTCGTAGCGATTCGGCTTTCAGATTCTCGTCTTTTAATGCCTCAAGTTGAGCATTGCGGATCTGATCGGGTAAATCGGTGTGAATGGTGAGTTGTAATGCTCTAACTCATTTTGGCTTAGGTGTCTCCTTTCGACTTAAGGCATCTGCTACTACGTTCGCCTTGCCCGGATGATACTTGATCGCACAATCGTACTCGTTCAATAACTCGACCCAACGACGTTGTCTCATGTTCAGCTCCTTTTGTTCAAAGATGTGCTGGAGACTCTTGTGATCGGTGTAAATGGTGCACTTGGTACCGTACAAGTAGTGTCTCCATATTTTGAGTGCAAACACGACTGCTCCCAACTCTAGGTCATGTGTCGTGTAGTTTTTCTCGTGAACCTTCAATTGTCGGGATGCATAAGCAATCACCTTATTGCGTTGCATTAGCACTGCAACCGAGGCCTTGAATAAAAGCATCACAGTAAAATACAAAATCATCTGTTCCTTCAGGCGGGGATAGAATTGGTGCCGTACAGAGTTTCTGCTTCAGAACCTGAAATGCGGATTCTTGTTTGTCACCCCAATTGTATGTAGTGCCTTTATGAGTTAATGAGGTGAGTGGTTGAGCAATCTTTGAGAACCCTTCGATGAACCGTCGATAATAGCCAGCCAACCCGAGAAACTGTCGTACCTCAGTCGGAGTCTTAGGCGTAGCCCAGTTCTTGATGGCTTCTATTTTTGCCGGGTCAACATGCATCCCATTCTCATTGACCACATGACCCAAGAATTGGACCTCTCGTATCCAGAAGTCATACTTTGAAAATTTAGCATACAAGTGTTCTCGTTTCAGCAGCTCCAGAATCAGCTTAAGGTGTTCCTCATGTTCTTCCTTATTCTTGAATAAATAAGGATATCATCGATGAAGACAATGACGAACTTGTCCAAATATGGTTTGCACACTCGGTTCATGAGGTCCATGAAAACTGCTGGCGCATTGGTTAATCCGAATGGCATAACCAAAAACTCGTAGTGGCCATACCTAGTTCTGAAAGTAGTCTTTGAAATGTCTTCTTCTCGAATCCTTAGTTGATGATAACCCGATCTTAGATCTATCTTGGAATATAAACTCAACCCTTGTAGTTGATCGAACAAATCATCGATGAGCGGGAGAGGATAACGATTCTTAACCGTTGCTTTGTTCAATTCTCTATAATCGATACACATACGAAAGGTTCTGTCCTTATTCTTGACAAACAGGACTGGGGCTCCTACGGTGATGAGCTAGGCCTGATAAACCCTTTATCCAATAGTTCTGCAATTGCGTAGACAGCTCTTGTAGTTCTTTTGGAGCTAATCTGTATGGTGCTCTCGCGATAGGTGCGGCTCGGGTACCAACCCAATCTGGAACTCGACGTGGCGATGCGGTGGGAGACCGGGTAGGTCTTTAGGGAAAACCTCAGGATAATCACGTACAACAAGGATATCTTCAATTTTCTTTTCCTCAGTTTCTTTTTCAGTGACCATAGCAAGGAAAGCGGTATGACCCTTACGCAAGCACTTCTGGGCTTTCATGTAGGAGATGATTCCTGAGACCGTATCACTCCTTTCGCCCTGAACTGATAAAATTTCACCACTAGGAAGTGGTACACGAACGATTTTCTCACCACAGATGATCTTAACTTGATTCTTGGACAACCAGTCCATTCCCACAACTACATCGAAACTACCAAGTGTGACAAGCATCAGATCTATATCTAACTCATGACCACATAATCCTAGCTTGCATCCCTTAATGATGTGGGTTGCCTCAATTAGTTTCCCACCCGCTAATTCTACAGTGTAACTAGGCTCCACATCAGCTAAGGTTACATCTAAGAACTTAATGAACTTGTTGGAAACAAAACTCTTGTCAGCGCCGGTATCAAACAGTATAGAAGCAAAACAACCATTCAGGGAAACGTACAGTAACTACATTCTGATCATCCCTTGCCTCGCCAGAACCAATCACAAAAGCATGACCTTTAGCATTGCTTCCATTATTGCCCTTGTTTCCACTCTTCAGCTGTGGGCAATCCTTCCTGTAGTGGCCCTCCTTACCACACTCATAACAGCCTCTAGTCACTCCGCCCTAGCGTTGTTGTTGGGGTTGTTGCTGAGTCATCATTTCACCCCTGCAGTCTTTAGCAGCATGACCCATCTTTCCATACCTTTGACAACGGAGTCGATCACACTGGCCATGATGATGAAAGTTGCACCGGTTACACTTCGGATACTTGCCCGCATAGTTGCTCGATCCCTGACCATTGTTGTTGTGTGTTCTTCTTCTGATTGTTGTTGGTGAAGCTTCTTAATGAGTCAAACTTTCTGGTCTGTTGTTGCTGGGTGTTATTGGAGCTTGAAGACTTGCTGTTGTTACCATCCCATTTCCTTTTATGATCAGATGAACCAGAAGCAGCGCCATGTTTAGGCAAAGTGCCCTGTGCCACTGCCTGATCAGGGAGTTTGTGAGCTAGTCGGATAGCCTGCTGAATAGTGACAGGATCAGCAGCCATAACACTAGCTTGGATTTGAGGAACTAGACCATCAATGTGCTTCTCAATCCGTTTGTAGGCCGGGGTCACCATCTGTGGACATAAAGCAGCCAACTCATGTGAACGAGTCGTGTATTCCTCAATTTCAGAGCCAATCATTTTAAGATTCTAGAATTCACTTTCCAGCTTCAGGACTTCATTCCTCGGGCAGTATTCTTCCTTCATCAGTATCTTGAAATCATCCCAAGGCATACCGTTAGCAGCATCAAGTCCTAAGGTCTGGACCTGTGAGTTCCACTATGTCAAAGCTGGTCCTTCCAGTGTGCTGGAGGCGTACTTGACACGACTTCCTGTAGGACAGTTGCACATGGCGAAAACCGACTCGAGCTTCTCCAGCCAACGAAGCAGTGTGACAGCACCCTCAGAACCACTAAAAGAGTGAGGCTTACAATCCATAAACATCTTGAAGGTACAGAGTGTTGGACCTCCTTGATTCAGATTCTGGTTGTTCTGGTTCTGATAGCGGGCCTGTTCATAGGTTGCGAGCGCATCAGCAACACGCTCATTGATGATAGCATTCAACTCAGCTTGAGTCATGTTGATGGTTCCTCGTCCACCCGAGCATCCAGCTCTTCTTCCAGACATGATTTCTTCAATTCACAATACATATCAGTCACTAATCGGATAATAATTATTGACAATAATAAATTGTATCATACTAGTAGGAATGAAGGATTTGTTTGCATATCAATAGTGAAGCTTTATGAGAACCGAGACCCCATGTCTCCAAGTATGGAAATGAAAATTTGTACCGATCATGTCCGTTATCACTCAATAGAGTTGCGAGAATTCTCATGCATGACAAATTACAATTACATGTGCACCCGTGATTCTAATTTGCTTTGCATGGTCACTCCTGGTTCCTCCAATTCGAGATAACATACCTTGTCAAGTACCGAGTGTTATCAATGATAGAGGTATCAAAGATATATTTGTTATACCAAGGGTCAAATAACTAAGGTTGTACTAAGGTTGTACAAGGGATTCGGTTAAGATAACAACGGGGAATCAAGACAATTTGGCCCTTTTCCCTTTGAAGTTCTGGGCGTTTAAATGTCTAAGTCCGATTCTCTGATAGACTTTGAATATTTCAGTTGTCCCTCGTTTACTGCTCAGACTAGTATAGAAGATAGGATATGTTGGGAATCGTAACAAGTGTGAAAGAGTTGGAAGAGTGAGGTGTTGTTCTCTTTGTTTGTCATCGTTAGGCTAGTCGTGCGAGTTAGAAAGGTTTCTGTGTTCCAATGTGGTAATGTTAGGTTTAATTCGTCGTTGCTTCAACTCCGAGAGTGAAGAATCAAGTGTAAATGTTGGAAGTGAGCGAGCGGGATTCTCCGCCCCTCTGTTAGCCAATAATGATACATGTGTCACACGGATAATGTTATGCTCGTTTAGCAATGTAATGTTAGTATGCCGGGAGGTTGTTCGTACAACAGTTGCAATCATGTAAGAGTGTTTGTGCGATACTAGTGTTGTGTCTAAGGATATAGTCTAGATGCAATGCAATCCTAGTTCTCTAAAACCTGTGGCATTGATACCAATCTATCACACCTTTAATTTCCACAAACGGGGTTTTACCGTTAGGCGTGTGACATACCAGGATCTCAGACACAGTCATATCGAACGACACTATATGAATTTAAAAGTAAACGTTTGACTTCATTCAACGAAACATAAACGAAATTTACAACAGTGCGGAAGCGTATACATGATATGTAAATCCATTACATGAAGGTTACAAGTGCCAAGTCTAAACAAAATGTTCAATGCAAGAAAATAAGATCGATGAATGCATGTCCTAAGTACGTTCCTGAAGCGTGCATCATGAGCTTATGCATTCCTATGACCTGAGAAAACATGCTAAAATGTGTCAACATAAAGTTGGTGAGTTCACAGGTTTAATCAACAAGAAATGCATCCGAAAGCGTTTCAATGGTTTAGTATATAAAGCATCGTTAGGTAGCTAGCCTATGATCATGTTACTTAGCGTTTCGAATCGAAGCTGACTGTTTGCGTGTCCTATATGTTTGTTGTATCCCCATCACGTCTCACCAGACAGTGACAAATGTTAGGTCAATTGTGCACCTGTTTGACCTCCAATCAAGCTAGCGCGACTAGCCCGGGCATGGTTTGTCAGACCCAGTAGTACTACTCAGAATTACCTTACTACTCATTACTAACGGTTCGAGAATGTCAGGAATGTTATGTGTGTTTGCACTAACGTAACAAGCGATATCAATAATACTAAAACTATTTATGTAAATCTGTTTGCATGTTTTCTCCCCCAAAAGGAAAGAAAGTAAAATAGTGGCCGTGAAGACTCACAAATTATGTAGTAAGTATGTAGGATGAAAGCCTCCCAAGTGTTGTTTACAATGAACTGTCAAACACCTATTGACAGTTATGTTAAGCGTTAATGTTGTGTCTAGTGTTAATAGAAATGTTTAGTCGGGTTGGGTCGCATTGGTTCGGTCGTGGGTGACACACACAAGCAGGCATACACATATCAGGCTTTATGTAGATCGTAATGGGTTGTCGATAATTGTAAACGGTTAGGTTATTTGAGATTGAAAAAGTATGTGCTTGCTGATAGCGTTGACTTTAATCTTTATGGTCAAGAAATGACACTTATTGATGTTACCTTATCATCACACGATCGACACACCACACACAAGGAGAATTCACTAACAATGACTCCAATCGCATAACAAGCCTAGACGCACGACTGGACACTTCATCCGCACAAATGGGCCTTTAATCGTACGAATCAACTTCACTCGTACGATTGAACCCTCATTCGTGCGACTCAGCATTCAGTCGTACCACACATCACCCATTCGCATGACTCAACGGCCATTCGCACGACAGAAACTTCATTCGTGCGATTGGACCTTCAGTCGTGCGATGCACAGTCGCACACATTCATCGGATTGACTCAATCGCACACACTCTCAATCATATGCATTCAATCGCACGACACGCACATGCACCTGGACTCAGTCGCACGACTCACCCCAGTCGCACCACTCAGTCGCATGACACGCCCAGTCGTACGTCTCAGTCGCATGACTGGCACAGTCGCGAACTGCAGTAGATCGCGACTGTTGGTGGGGGCTGAACAGCCTTCGGCTGTTCCGTGCATGGTTTTCACACATCAAGGACTTCCAGAAACTCTTTCTAACATGTCTAAGTAAAATGCACATGCTGTTTGACATCACACACACCCCCACGACCTCATGCATTCGGGTTGAACCCAAGCACCCAAAACCCCAAATTCGCAGAAGTGAAACGCAATAAAGTGGACGACCGAGGTCGCCTACTGCTGTAAATGTGTTAACTCAGCTGTAGCTATGATTTCCCCGGCGAAAACGAGCTCAAACGAGGTGATTGTTGGTGCTAGGAGGTGGTAGAGAGGTAGAGGAGGAGATGGTGAAGAAGAGGAAGAAAAGGGAGTGGAAATGAAAATTAGGGCTGGTAAGGGGTTTATATACCCAACCCTAGTTTGGCAATTTTTCACGTTTGGTCCTCGCACTTAGTCCCCGAGTTCCCGAATTTGTTTCGGTTGATAACGACGTAAATGAGCGAGCTATGTTAATTTAGAGGATTCCTTAAGTAATCCCGTTTATTTGAATCCTCTACAAACGCCATTGTTAGTATTATATATCATAATTTATTTAACGATGTCGGTGGCGATGCTTGTATACGTTTCGGGTAATAACGAGAATGTAACAATGATAATGACAACAGTCTGAATGGTGTTAACCTGAAATTACGGTGTGTCACAACAACCATCGAGAACCCCAAATCAACAGTCGACAACCATTCGACCTTCCAACACCATCGCGGACCACCACTCCCGAACATCACCATCGACCGACTCAACTGTCAACCGAACACCTGTCGACCGAACACCTAAAATCCAAAATCAACCACAACGCAAACACCCCAATCAGCAATCATTGACTATCATCATCTATAGAAATATCAACCGCAACTTTCAATTGCCCCAACAAATCATTCGTGTTGGAATTCGAAATCGACTGGTCATATGAGAAAGCTGAGATCAGGAGCTCGTGTGAGTTCAAGTGTGGGCAACCGAGAGAGAATAGAGAGATTGAAAGTGAGAGCTAAGGGAAAACACAGAGAGTTTGATTGATTTTGTTTTGGGTGAAAAGAAGAAAGCAATCGGGATTTGCTTCTTTTAAAATTCTCTTAACCGACAAAGGGTTCAAATTTTGACTCCCTTTTTCTTATTTTGACCATGGCATATATTTAATTTCTCATCTTCGTTTTTGAGATTAAGTTTTGACTTTAGACTCTAAATTTGACCAGCTTTCAGGATTTTAATTGTGTTTGAAAGTCATTGACCGACAGGGTATTTTGACAATTTTGACTTTTATCTTTTTGGGTTAACCAACATAAAGTGAGTTTCTTTTTAAACGAAATACCAATTTGTGTCATTTACATTTTTCTTAAAAAACAAAATCTTAATTGTCAAATTTTACAACTTATTCTCGGAAGTTTTTAAAGAAGTTGAGTTATTTGGAATTTAATCACAAAATCATTCAATTTTTAATTGATAAAATCCAAATTTTATTACTTTTAATTAAGTTTGATTAATATAAATCGAGCTTAAATAAATTGTAATCGAGCAAATTTAACTCTTTAATTAGTCTGATCTAATTAAATTGAGTTTCGACGTTCTTTGGATTCAATTAAAATTTTAAGATTGATTTTTATTAAAACACAACACAAATTTTCAAAACATTTTTGTTTTTAAACAAAACGGAAAATTTAACATCATTCACTAACACTCATGTTTTAAGAAACCGAGCTTTCTTTCTTACTGCAGGTAGAAAGAGGTTTCAAAAATTCAAACAAAGCAAACCAAGCTGCAAATAACCAATCAATAGCAGCAAATCAAACAAAAGCTGCAAACAACTAATCATCAACAGTACATCAAACAATAATTCATTGTTTGATAACACAAACATACAATTGTACATCAGTCACATTGAGAAAGCTTACATTTATGTGATCTTTAAAATTCAAACAACACATTGTCTAATGATTTGATAAAATGCAGGTTAGAGATGGAACAATTGAAAGAAATGATCAAGCTCAAATCAAGACATTGAATCAACAAAACATTAGTTTAACTCGAGAGATTAACCAGTTACAAGAAAAAATGGTTCAACAATAAATCAAGCATGAAGGGTTAACTGCTAAGCTTACAAAAGCAAGAAACATCAACAACAAAACATTCCTCCATTGCCTGAAATTCCTGAAGACAGAAAGATCAATCTGTGTTCACCAGCATGCATAGATGAAGTTCAGGCATACCGTAAACATTGCAACAATATATCATACATGATAAAGAAGGAAAGAGCTTCACTTGCAGAGGAATTACAAACATCTGCAAAACAAATCAGTTCATTAGAGAAAGAAGTTGATAACTTGCTTAAAGAAAATCACAAGCTAAATGCTCAACCAACTAAACTCTCTATGATGTTAACAAACAAAAATGCTGAATTTGAAACCAAAATTTCAGAAGCAAGTACAACTAAAACAATCATTAACTTGCAACATTACATTGAGCGTTTAAATCAAGCAATCAATACAGAAAAGGTAATAAATGCAGAATTAAAGATACAGCATAAAACCTTTGAAGATAAAATCAATTCCCTCCCAAAGGATGTAGACAAACTCCTTGGAGAACGATTTAGTCTTCAAGCTCAAGTTACAAGACTCACAGAGTCTTTAACAAAGACAAAATCAGATCATGCATCAACAGAAGTTGAATTTAAGAATCTAAAGATGACTGCAAGCAAGTTGGAAGAGCTAGTTCATGCTCAAAAAGATAAGAATAAGAGTGATAGAACAACATATCATGTTGTTCCTCCTCCTTAAAATGATAACTACACAGAAATGCCAACTTCAATGACAAATCCAGTCACAGAAGATTCAAAGATGCATGATCATCATCAAACAGACAAACCATCCACTATCACTCAAATCACTTCTCCTGAAACAGCACCAAAGCTGTACCTCAAACCAGAATCACCATAGAATGAATCCTTTCATTCATGTGATGGTCAAGGTAGAGATCCTACAAGTGATGACAGTGATGATGAAATCACCAAACAAATAAACAAACATTGTCATGTATTAATCATGTCATTGAAGAAATCAATCCAAAACAAACATAATCACAGAAATCCAAAGCAGTAATGCGTAACAACAAATAAAAGGCTATGGTTCTCAATGAGAAATTCAAATCAGCAGGATTTCTTGAACCAGAATTGCCTAAGGTTGAACTAATGGCAAAGATTAAAATGGAGTTAAAGAACAATCAAAAGCTTAAGGTACAAGAAATCAATGAAAAAGTCAAAAGAAAGAAGACCAGATCTAAAAGAAAGAAGAAAAGTCAAATCAAGTCTTATACACCTGATCAAAACCAACCATCAACCTCAAAAGCTATATTAGAAACTCCAAAACAACAAACAATTCTCTATGAGACATATAATTTAGATTCACATAACACTTCAGTGTAAAAACACTGAGAGTGATACATATATCTGTCCTCATAAGAGAAAGCAACAAAAACAAACAAAAGAAAAGGCTATGAAGTTTCAAGCAAATCCAACTTCATCATTCAAGCCTAAGGGAAGAAGATACAGACCATCTTTATACTGCTTAAATTGTGATATGGAGAATCATAACACTTCAGAGTGTTCATACAACAACTCTTCAACATCACAACACAGAAGAGGTCAAAGATCTTATCATACATCATAGTCATACTCACCAAGATTGGAGCATGAGTACTACAACAGACGTCATAGCTACTCTTATCCTCGATCATATCAGCAAGGGTATAATTTTAAACATTATGATATTCATGATTATTGGGCACCAATACATTATCCTAGGTCATACACACAATATCAGTATGACAGATATAGGAATAATGATTGCTATAATGGATATCATAGAAGATCATATCCATCAAATTATTATAATCATGATTATAATTCTTATGATGAATATGATCACATGCCCAGAAGAAACAAACATAATCAAGGACAAAGATCCTTTGCTACACCTCCACAAAACTTTCAAAAGCAAAATAGATTTTCTAAACCCACCAAAATATTTTCAAAAACCAAAAAAACTCCTTTGTTAAACATGCTAAAGTTGAGTCCTTTGGTTTAAAATCTAAACGGTGTTGGAGAAAGAAAACAATTCAGGAGGTGAATCTGATACATCATCAGATAAAGCAAAATCATACACATACGAGCAAGTCACATATAAAGATGCTAATGGACAGGTCAGGAAAACCATGGCCTGGTTTGAAATGTCTAACTGATTTGCTAGTATGATAGGGACATTTATGGAGGCCTGCCAACCCTAGAAGAGTTAGCAGTGGCTGATCCCTTCCCATGACAGGAACGTTTTCCTGCTCATGATGTTTATGATGCAACTGAGCCAAATGGAGCAGAAATTAACAAGAATTCAATGCAGGATATAAATCACTCATAGAAACAATGATGGCAATGCAAGAAACAACTGATGTTTCATTCCATCTACTTAGTCTGAGTACATTGCTACATGGACTAACTGTTTATGATCTTTATTGAATTGATAAACATATGCCATTTCTTTTTTTTCTCAAAACAAAAAAAAATCCAAAAAATTAGAAAATGAAGAAAAATCCAAAAATATTATTTTTTTGAATCTTCTTGCATTTACATGAGAAACGATAGTACACTCATCTACTATCTTCTGCATCTATTTTTCAAATCAATAAAGACTGACAAGACTCTGTTTGATATGTTAGTAGGCTCAGCTTGGATTCAAGATAAGCATATTTGTGATTAACTATATCAATATGCATTGTGGACCAAAACCATCTTAGGGTATTTGTAAGCAAAGACTTTTCCAAGTGTTTGCTTGTGTGATTACCTAAACACACCATGCGAAAATGGTTTATAAACTTCTCATCGATAAAAGCGTCTGTTTCTCCTTTGTTGTATGTAAATACAGACTTGGAGTAAACATGGGGACAACTTCTGTTGTGCTGAGCACAGACCTAGTTGACCTTGCACTAAATGTGTTGATGCTAAAAAGAATCCTAATATGGATCAAATGTTTAAAAGAATCCCAATATGGATCAACTTCCAATGTGAAGTATAAAATAATCCCAAAATGGATCAAATCATGAGAATTTATACTCTAAGTATCCTGGTTCAAGTTGTGATAAAGTGCCACCTTGCATTTCTTGAGGAGGGTTACTCTTCCATACTTCTAAGTGTGGGGTACTCAATTAGCATATCTAATCAAACCTAAACATGATAAATATCACAAAGTGTAGAAAATAGTTCCTTGCATGAGTTTAAGTGGACAAACATACTTACAATTAACTTTGTTCTTTGTCTATGTCTATTCAAAACTTTAATTCTTAGATGTAGAGGATTTTGGATTAATATGATCTCATTGCAGTTGAAAGATTCATGCTTGCAAATATCTTAATTTTGAAAAAAAAAATCTAAAATACCAAAAAGATTTATCATTTTTAGTATTTTTCTTAGTTTTGGCAGATTTACATGTGTTATTGATTCAGGAGTGAAACTTCCATGCAATACCTCTACCGAGAGGATTTAGACTTTTGCAGGTGATGTATTGCATAACATGCCTGAGTTTCTATTCAGTTCAAGAAGTCAAGAGAACACTCCTACTTCCTTCAAAGATCTCCTACCAGTTGCTGAGAACTAAGAATCCTCCTCTTGGTGTCTCATACACAAAAGTTCCTCACCCTCCAAAGCTTTTGTTGAGGGAGAGTATATGTTAAGTCTGAAGAATTTTGATGCTTCTCCTTCACTTCTGAAGTCGAGATAAGCTGCTAATATTGCTACCGGTGCAATCCACAGTGTATGCAACTGGGTGTATCTTCAAGTCCTCAAAATGTGACTAGAAGATCAAGCTGATGAAACATACATCTAGTGCCGAACCAAAGTCTTTATGTGCCGAAACAAAGTCATTTTCTTAATGCATTTTTATGAAGCTTCCAAGAAGATGCTACCAAAAAGGGGGAGAAGACTGCACTACAAGACTGCACATCAATCAACATACAAGGTTTTAATAATCATGAGGTTTTGGCAGCATCATCTTAGGGGAGTACTGTTGGAATATTTGAAGATGATACTTACCAAACCTAAGTGCCAAATCTCATGATGATTACCAAAACCGACACGGTGAAGATATGCTAAGATATGATCAAAACGAAGAAAATTGACCAAGTCAAACTTGGTCAAACTTGGTCAACCGTGGTCAAAGTCAACTGTCAACATCAGCGGTCGTCCCGAATGACATCAGCACCCGGCAGTCACGCATTAGCGACAAAGAATTTATCAGACTTAGAACTATATTTGTGTAATCATTTATGCTTAAATGTATTATTTCTTTTATGTAAGAGTATAAATGACTACACTTAGTCATTTATACTCCATAGATGAGAAAGATAGTGAGAATAGAGAGTGCTAGAGAGAAAACACACACAAAAAGGTGTAATCTCTAACTTTGAGAGAATTCAAGGTTGAGTGTGTGTGAGAAAGTGTTCTTGCAAACTCCTTTGAATTCCTCTAACATTGAGAAAATTCAAGGTTGAGTGTGTGTGAGATTGTTTTCTCACAAACTCCCTTGTAATCCTCTTGTATCAAACATATGAATGAATGAAATATTTCTAAATTTGTGTTCTTGATTGTTCATCATTCATTCATCCTCATACATCTTCATATCTTGCATATAAAGATCATCATCATGAAATCATCAACAGATCTGTGAGATTCCGCATCACAGATCTAATAAACAAGAACAATACGTTTGCAATATTCAATCCATACATCGATTTCAACACCTAATATCCTTGGATATATTAAGATCCACATACACGTTGGTCAACATATAAAGATAGTTACAAGAGGCACACAACGTGTAATGATATTTACAGATAGGAATTGAGGAGTAAAACGAGTTCATTATTAACAGGAACATTCTGTGAGATAGGAATAAGAAAATATTAGAATTTCGGTGATAAACCAGTTCAAGGAATTAAGGATTTTTGATATTTTTAAAATACAAATAGGATGGTTCTGTTTGGTAACGCATTACCATTTGGAAACTTTGACACGTCAAGGTGAGTTGACCCATTTGCCTTGGAAACCTGTGTATGTTGACCATAGTTTATCACTCATCCCGAAAATCCCCAGGTAAGCATAACTGGTCTCGCAATGGGATTTATACTGTATGCTTGCCTTAGCCCGAAGGCCTTTTGCCAGGAAATCGAGAATACAGGTGTCTATGTGTCATATAAATTTCTTAGGTTTATGAAATCAAAACCTTGATGAGATTTTTATAGATTAGACATAGAGTCTAAGGAATTAAACCCATGATAATAAGTGTAGATTCCACATGTCGTCGAGAATAAGTTTAGGAAGTTTCAGTTATCGGGGAGAATCAAGAGTCAAAGATAGGTCTAGGGGAGACAAGCAACAAAGTGTAAGCATTCATAAGGCAATCCTATGCTAAGGCATCAGGTTACACATAAGAAGGCATAGCATCATGTAGCATGCAAACAATATTTTTTTACAAGAATACAAATATTATTCTATAAGGTTCATGCATAAGCTATAGTCCAAGTCATCGTTTCTAATAACCTAAATCCCTATAGTTATGGGCTCTGATACCAATCTGTCACACCCCAACCTTGACGGCGGAAACGTCAAGATGTGAGAGTTAAGATCGTCTACAGCCACATAACGCTATTATTAAATCGAAATATATTATACATAAGTTTCAAAGGTAACATTTCAAACATAAGTCTCAAACAAAGATAACATCATGATATAAAAGTTAAATGTGACAAGTTCATCCTTTTATTTCACTAGGTCCAATCCTAGATGTGATAAGCTTCAAAGTAGTGATCATACTCGAGTATTTCCTGAAACATGTTAAAAATAAAAGGTTCAACAATAATGCTGGTGAGATTTCCATAGTTTTCAATACATAAGTATATAAAATATGGCAATTCATGTTGTAAGTTAGAGAACAAAGTAACTAGGGATGTAAGACAGAATGCACAATCAAACCTTGACAGATTTTTACAAGTTTCAAATATTTACAAGTATATATGATTAGCTAAGTGTACTTGGATTAACCAAGCAGGCTTGTCAAGCCCATAGATCTATGACGTCGCCAAGCTAGCAATAGTTAATGATTGTACATATAATCGACATTACATGGTAGCTACAAAGATCAACTAACCACAACATACAAGTGAATTGCCATAAGTTTACAAGAATCAAATGTTTTACAAGTGCAACGATTATAAGATAACATGTTTCACCCTAAAGTGTGAAAATATAAAAAGGGGTATAGAAATACTCACATGATATATAATGTGCACTTTGAAATAATAAGAAAATAAGATTCTCCAACGTTTTTTTCCTCACGATTCAACCTAAGGGTTGATGTCTTAGTGTTAGAATAAAGATATGATTCAGGAGTAAATGTGAATTAGGGTTTCATTTGAAATTTGGGGGTTTTAATATTTAGGTCAAATAAAACATAATAATGCAATCGATTATGTTTTGGTTCAATAAAGATGGTTTAGATCAATTAAGATTGGGAATGATAAAGAATGATTCCATAATTTAATTTATTGATTTAATAAAGATTAAATATAATGTGTGAAAAGAATAATTAATTTAATAATTAATTATCTAAAATTTGATAAAGATAATGAATGAATACTTATGGGAAGGACTTGCAAATTAATTTAAAATTATTTAAAATTATTTTATAAAGTTTTGAACTTCTAAATGATTTATTATAAAAATTTTATAGTACAAGATTTTAGTAATAAGAAGAAAGTATAATATATTATTTTATAAGTTTCAAGTGTTTAAATAAAAATTTAGAGAAAATTAACTAAATATGATATACATGGTTAAATGATTAGATGGATAATTTATTATTTAAGTATTTTTTTAAATAATCATTTATGTAATAAACATTTAAAGTATTTGTAATAGGTAGGTTTGAAGTGTTTTGAAATAATCCAAGTTTGAACTAATATAATTATAACATATAAATGGCTTAATAATATATCTATAACCTTTTTATTCTTTAACAAGAAATTAAATTTAAGAATTATAAGTTTTAAAATCTTTAAAAATTAACTTAATAATTCCCGAAATGTTTTAATTAACAAAATAATATTACTTAGAATTATTATTATAATAAAAAATTTTCTGATTTAAAAGAAATATAGGAAGCCACTAAATAAAAACATGGCAGGGGCAGGGTTCGAACCCCTCACCTACCATGTATAAATGCTTGAGACTAACCAATGGGCCAAAGCCCAAGTCTTGCCTTAAAACACAAATTATTATTAAAAATCATTTTTCAAATAAACCCCCAAATCATTAAGAACCCTATATTGCAATTGCTCCAATTTGAACCTCAATGTTAATCGAATTAACATTAGGGCTATTGTTTAACATATCAAAATGATGTGAAGGTAGGATCAATTTACTTTTTCACGATCGAAACAATGAAAAATAATAAGAACTCATGTCGCGACCGAGAAGAAGGGGATTCAGGTGCAAATGATGATGATAATCTAATTCCTTTCGTAAGAAGCTTCAAAGAGTGTTTATGATTCAAAGCCCTCAATCAATTTAGAGTTACCATGCCTCGAGGATAGCTTTCGACTAAGTTGCAGGTTCGAAATGAAGGTGATGATGGAATGTTTGTTTGTGTCTTTTATGGATGAAATTAAGAGTTCAGAGGGGTTTGGGTAACCGAATGAAATGTTCAGACTCTTTTGATTCACTTCTGTTTGATAAATTGATCGATCGAAGTATTAATATTTTGAAACGAGTTTCGGTTTCAGTCGAAACCTCTTAATACTTCGGTTACAATCGATTTGATTCACTAACGTGGTTCGAAACAGTCGAGGAAAACGATTTGATGGTGTTTAATTGAGATTAAATGAGCTGTTTTGTGGTTTTGAGTTCTCGTCGGCACCTGCCGGAGTTGTGGCCGGAGGTGGGCGGGAAAACGGGGATAGGGGGTTGGGTTTTAACAAATTACACTTAAGTCCCTGAAGTGTAGGCTGTTTATTTTAATCCAAAGTTAGGTTATATTTAAATTAAATTTACAGTTTAGTCCCTGAGATTTTGGACTTTATTATTTCATGTACAAAGTCATTAGTTAAAAGATTAAACACCTTTAAGGTTATTTAAAGTTTTTATCATTAAACATTATTATTATTTGTTTTTTATTATTATTATCACTATTATTATTATTATTATTACTTTAATAAATACTAATAAAACAAATATAATGTTAAGTGTCAAATAAGAAGAAGATCAAAGGTAAAGCGCGTGAGCCCTCGAAATTGTTTAGATGACCAAACGAAACCTTACAAGAGATAACGACGATTGACACGCATTAAATAAAAACACGAGAGGTCACAGATAGGACATGGGAAAAGGAATTGTCCAACCTATCTCAAACAGTTGAGAAACAAGGGGGATGCTGGGCAAACCTCAGGTACAACTTTCATGATTCATATTGGTTTAAATGTTATTTCTTCAAACACATAGGTATTGGATACCGGATGTGGAACTCACATTTGCAATTTGTTGAAGGGGTCAAAAGAAATAAGCACTTTAGAAAGGGAGACACGAGCCTCTACATGGGCATCAGAGCAAAAGTTGATATCGAAGCCCAAGGAGATTATATTTTGAAACTTTCAAATGGTTTGGAAGTTGTTATTAAAAACATTTTGTATGCTTCTAGTTTGACTAGGAACATAATTTCTGTTTCCCTTTAAAACAATATGGTTATGATTTAAAGTTGTAAACAATGGTATTTATGTTGTGTGGATGATGTATTTTATTTTAAGGCTATGCCTTTTAATGGTATCTATGAATTGGTTCCTGATGATTCATCGTTTAATAACTCATTATACCAAACAAGCACCAAGAAACTTAAAATGGGTTTATGTGATTCATATCTTTGGCATTGTCGTCTTGGTCACATAAACAAGAATCGGATTCAAACACTACAAAAAGTGGTCTTATGAAAACAAATGAAAATGGTTCATTTGATAAGTGTGAATCTTGTTTACAAGGTAAGATGACCAAATTGCCCTTAGTGGTACTAACGAGAGGGCAAAAGACTTATGGGAATCATACATTCGGATGTATATGGTCCTTTTAAGACAATGACAAGAAATGGTGAAAGATACTTCATACCTTTACCGACGATTACAGTCGCTATGGGTATGTGTACTTGATGACACATAAATATGAAGCTTTTAAATGTTCAAAATCTTCAAGAATAAAGTAGAAAATCAACTCAACAAATCTATCAAAGTTCTTCGTTCAGATAGAGGAGGTGAATACCTCAGTGAGCTTTCCAGGATCATCTAAGAAGTTATGGGATCATCTCACAACTTACTCCACCTAGAACACCACAATATAATGCTGTGTCTGAAAGGAGAAATCGAACCTTATTGGATATGGTTCGATCTATGATGGCTGTAAGCTCACTACCTCTATCATTTTGGGGTTTCGCATTGCTCTCGCGACTCGTATTTGAATACGGCCCCGACCAAGAAAGTGGATTCGACACCTTTTGAAATATGGCATGGAAGAGTTCCATCGCTATCAAATTTAAAAGTATGGGTTTGTGAAGCTTATGTTAAGCTAAACACCCAAAACAAGTTGGAAAGTCAATCCACTAAGTGTATATTTTTGGATATCCCAAAGACTGTATAGGATACTACTTCTTTGATCCAATAGAGCAAAAAGTATTTATTGCTCGAAAGGCAGAGTTCTTGGAAACTAAGTTCCTTATGGAAGGAATAACGTATAGAACAGTGGAATTTGATGAGGATTGAAAGGATCTCAGATCTAGTTTGATCAATTAGATTTGATTCGTAGCGGAATAGTATAACAATTAGACTCAATTCAAGCAAGAACACAAACAATATTTCAATGAAACAGTACGATTATAGAGAGAGAAAGTATTTATGCAAAAAGGAATGTTTTCATTCAACACACGCTTCGGCAATTACAAAATTAGGTCAACCTCCCTTTTATAAGGAAGGTGACGTCAGCTGATGTCACTTGATAGTGACATCTAACCGTTATTAGAACAACTACGGAAAGTAAACTAAACTACTGAATATGTCTATAACAGCTGACATCTTCTTACAAAAGCTAAGTGTAAACTAACACTATAACTACTGAAACTACAACTACTGAAGCTACAATGTTGCTCTTCAGACGAAAACTACTGAAAACTCAAATAGAAAACTACTGAAAAGAAACCATCACAACTACTGAAGATTACAACTTCAGCTTTTGTGACACCTCTGAAGACTTGATCTTCAGACTTTGTCTTCAGTAGAAGTCATCAGACTTTGTCTTCAGTACTGAACTTCAGATGTTGTCTCAGTACATGTCTTCAGCTGATGTTTTCAGCTGATGAAGCCTTCTTCAGTACTTATGATGTCTTGTGGGACTTAAAGGTTTTTCTGATCAGGCTCATTGGTTCTTTTGGTCCATCAAACTCCCCTGAACCAATGCAGCGAAAAACTTTAAGTTTATTTGAGTCCCACTTATTTGGCAGAAAAGTTGTCTTTTTCTTCTGATCAGCTCAGAAATGACCAATATCAGCACAGGCCAGGGAAGAGGTTCAGTAGATATGATTGTCAAGGGATGGATGGGAACTCTGTCTTGGGGAATTGGACACAGAGCTGTTACCCCATCCATGGAACCTACTTCCCAACTATGAGTCTATAAGACTCTCTCATATAGGCCTCAAGGAAGACTATTTGTTCCTCTATGGTAAGATCTTCAGCTTCTCCCTCAAAAAAGAACTCAAGCCCATAATACTCAGACAGGTATTTGACCTATTTCCCATTTCTTAACTCCACAGTTGTGATTTCTCTGTAAGCAAATTCATCAGGGTGATTACCCTCTAGCAAGAACTGGAGTTCATTATGTCTGACTTCCTCAAGCCTCTTGTATATTAACCCCTTTTTCACTATTTTGTTCTCTAACAACATTTGTGGGGGAAGATTGGCTTTATAGGCTTTCTTGAAGTCTTCTAGGATCTCCCAGGGTGATACTACAATGGCCAGCATGATCACTGCATCTACAATCTTTTTCACTTGGCCATTGTATCTGTGTGGAATGTCTTTCTTATGAATCCTATGACTCACCCTGGGATCAGGCCAAATCCTTACTCTCTCCTTCTGATATTAAAAAGTGTGTTTGAGAGCATATAACCTCTGAGCATGTTTTCTCATGGATATAATCAATGAAGTGTGAGCATAAACTTTGTCAACCATTCTCAACAACTCCTCATCATGTAGTTTATGCTGTTGCTCTTCTTCAAGTTTTACCTTCACAGTTTCCATCTGGATGGCAGGAGTGATTGTTGTTAGTTGACTCTTGGACTTAGGCAGTGTAATGACGGCTGAAATAGGCAGCATGTCCCCATCCTCATCATTATCTTCTTCTTCTTCTTCAAGCCTCAACACCCTTCTCTTCCTCTTCTTGGGTGCATCATCGGCTATTGGTTTCTTGGGTAAGGGAGTTGGTTTTATGGGTTATGATGTGGTTGTTTGGTATGGGAGATTGGACAGGTTGTTCTAGCATTTTTGTAAGAGAAGATTTGGTGCACTTAGCTAGATCAGTCCTGCTCCCAGTACCAGCTTCATTCAGGGCTTCTATTATCAGTCCTTTTATGAATACCTCAGACAAACAGATCTTGTTGGTTATCTCAAAGATGCTATCCCTGGACCATGATTTGACTTCAAGAACTGATCTCCCCAGATACTTCGAAATGAATCTGGCCATAGCTTCAAGTCTTTCCTTCTCCTTCTCACTATAGCCAGACCATCGGTGTTCAATCTCCTGAATCTCCAACTTCCTTATCTCAGAATCCAGCTTAGCAGTGTCAAAGCCTTGCCTAAACAGCTGATCAACGATTTTATCCATTGACCTGCTGTGTTGGTCATCAGCTTTCTTGATTATATCATCCAACTTCTTTTCAGCAGGAGTCTTTTCACTTTCACCACCCTTCTTCTTCTTATATGTTACATGAAAGTCCTTTTCTTTTTCTTTCTCCTCAACCATATCCTTTTCCTTCTCCATTTCCTTCAACATCTCCTTCTCTACCTCTTTTTCTTTTTCTTTCTCTTTCACCTCTTCAATGCTTTTCCTCTTAATGACTTTCACTGACTTAGACTCCCCCTTTTTGGTTGCATTGGTTGCAGGGGTTTGAATGTCAGAAAGTTTCTTAGACATAGCATCATCAACCCGGGTTTTTATGTTTGAGGAAAGCCTCTCATCAAGGGTTTGATTTACAATATCAGTGATGATGGGAGTGATGAGAGGCAGGGAAGTTTTAAAGATAGCAACCATTTGCTCAGAGGGGTTCTGTCCCTGAGAAATGGTGCCAGAAGCAGAGGCTGGTGGCTGAGTTGGTGAGAGTGGCTCTGTGTATAGGCGACCTTCAGAAGAAGGTGCCATCTGTGGGTGAATGTGGGCAGATGGACTTGATTCTTGAGAGAATTTGGCAAGTAGTTCTTGTAGTCTACTTTCCTCATCCTCAAGAATAGTATTTTGGGCTAAAACATCGTAAAAGAAGCCCAGGTCATCATCAGTGTTAGCTGAATCACCTGACCTCCTGATTATATCAGGATGAACATGTGTTGAGTGTGGATCAGTATTCACATGTGCCCCTTTGTCTTGGAACTGGGGACTTCCTACCTCAGGATGAAATCCTTCATCAGCAGTTGCCTCTGGTGAGGACTTAGAGATGATACCAACTTCACCCTATTCATGTGCTGAAATAGAAGAAGTGGCAGCCTCACCAGATGTTCTTATCTCCTCTTCCACACAGGGAGATAGAACATTGTAATCCCTGTGCTGTGGGCTCTCAGCAACACTTTGATCCTCCCTCTCAGTGGTTGAGGTTTTCCCAGTTGTGATAGGTTCCTGGGGAGAGGGTGGAGTGTTAAGCTGAGTTAGCACTTTTGCAATTATAATGGTTGGACTTTGTGGGGCGGTTGCAATAGGAGATAAGGGTGAAGCAGTTTGCACCTGGGGAGAGTGGTGCTCTTCAATAGTAACCTTCTAAAGTGAGATAGGTTCCAGAAATGTGGCTACCGCTGAAGAGGTTGCTTCAGGATCCTGTTGAGAGGATGCCTAAGCGGTTGTTGCTGGTAGAGTCTTTATAACTACTGGGTGATTACTACCAGTAGTTACTTCCTGCTTTGGTGGTGCAGGGGCATCCTCAGGGGACTCAACTCCCTGAGTAGCCTTTTGGGCTTTGTAGTTTTTGGCTTGGTGGGGACTTTGTGTTTGGAGGATGAGGCTGTGGGTTCCCGCTGCTTGGGTTTTAACAGCTTGGCAGCCTCTTTTAGGTGTGTGTCTGAGTTGTGCCTTGAGTATACTTCAGGCAAAACAGCCAAAGCAGAGACTCCTAGGCCAACAAGGCCCTCAATTTTTAGTTGATTTCTATAATGGGCATAAGAAACCTTGGATATAGTATCCATCTGTTAGCTACAGGTTTCAAAGCCATATCTTTTAATTCCAAAAAGATAATTTCAGAAAAATTTAGATTTTGTTGTTCAAGGATAGAATACAATACCTGCTGCCACCTTGATGACATTTGATCCCATCAAGATGATTTGGGGGCAATGTAGACATTTACCATGTGAAAGATAAGTCATTCAAGATCATGGAAGTGCTTCTTCAGGATTGTGGAAGCACGGAGGTCACCTTGGTATCCATGGTGGGCGAAAGATAAGTCGGTTGTGCCCTTAGGATACTCAGTGACGAAGGTGGCATCATTCAGATTTAGGGTTTGTCGAATGATGTCAGAAGTGATGACCACCTTCTTTTGGTTGACAAATGACTGGAGAATGACATCGGCGTCATTCTCACTAGTTGTGATGGTGATGTTTGTCCAGAATTATTTGAGGGATTCGGCGTGGATGATTGGATTTAGAAGAAAGGCCGTTTTGTAAGGAGATTCAACCATCAGATCGATGGCGTCATCGAACTTGGTCCAAAAGGCTGATTTTGTGAGGTAGGCTACACAGTTATGGCGTGGTTTGAGTTGCATGGTCACCATTAATGTGAGAGGGAAGTTTTAGAGTTTTTGAATGTTAGGTTGAGAGAATGAAAAACTCTGAAGTTAGGGTTAGGTATTTACAGAGTATGGTCATGAAACGGCTAATGGAAAATGTTTGAAGGTTTCAGTGTTAGTCATCAGGTGTTTGAAACGACTGATGACATGGTTTTAACCTTCAGAGGTTATAAACGACTGAAGACTTGGTGTTAGTCATCAGTAGTTGAAAACTACTGAAGGTATGGTTTTCATCTTTAGAGGTTGTAAACAACTGAAGACTTGGTGTTATTCATCAGTAGTTGTAAACTACTGAAGACATGGTTTTAGCTTCAGTTGTTTTGATATGAAACAGCAGTAGTTTGAATCAGCTGAAGAGTAAATTTACTCATCAGCTGTTGTCGTCAATTCAAATGTTTCATTCTGACTTCAACATTTACTCATCAGACTTTGTCTGATTTTCAGACGTTTCATTGGCCATCAGCTCTTTGGAATATTTATTCTTCAGCTTTTCTGAGCCAATGTTCAGAAGATCTGATGAAATAAATTATTCTTCAGCACTTGTGAACTAATATTGTCTTCAGTACTTATGTGGAAGATTACACATCAGTACTTTTGGACAAAATTTGTTCTTCAGTACTTATTTGTTAGAAAAAGGCATCAAGAGTTATAACCTCATCAGTAGTTGTAACTGCATCAGTTCTTTTCAACAAATAATGTACTTCAGTACTTTGAAGTATTTTAGTCTTCAGTAGTTATGAAAAATGCTGAAGACTAAATAACTCATCAGTACTTATTTTTGACTTTTGGATACTAATGCTCATCAGTTTTTGTGATCTGAGAGCATTAGTATTAGTCAATTTATTCCAGCTACAACATACCAAGCCTTAGCACCAGATTTTGAAAAGTTGCACTGTCTAAAGGCTTAGTAAATATATCTGCAAGCTCATCAGCACTAGGAACAAACTTTGGATCAATCAGACCTTTTCATAACAATCCCTAATAAAATGATGTCTGATCTCAATATGTTTGGTCCTAGAATGCTGGACTGGATTCTTAACAATACAAAGAGCTGAAGCACTATCCATGAGTAATGGAGTCTTAGTCTCTGTAATGCCATAATACAATAACTGACGCTGAAGCCAGAGTACCTGAGATGTACAACTTGCAGTAGCAATGTACTCTGCTTCAGTAGTTGATGTAGCAATTGAAGTTTGTTTCTTACTCTGCCAAGAAACTAAACAATTGCCTAGAAATTAGCATCCACCAGAAGTTGATTTTCTGGTGACTTAGCACCCTGCATAGTCACTATCAGAGAAAGCAACTAATTTGCAAGAGTGCCCAGTAGAATACCAAAGACCTAGAGATTGAGTTCCTTGCAAGTATCTAAAGATCCTTTTGACTGCAATCAAATGGGATTCTTTAGGTGCAGCCTGAAATCTTGCACAGACACAAGTTGCAAACATAATGTCTGGTCTAGAAGCTGTAAGGTACATCAATGAACCAATCATACATCTGTAAAGGGTTTCATCAACCGCTTTACCTTTTTGATCAACATCCAGTTATGTGGTGCTGCTCATGGGAGTAGAACAGGGCTTACAGTTTTGTAAATCAAAATTTTGACGGGTTTGTTAGAACATAAAATCAAGTTTAACCACTTAAACTTTCTGAAAAACGCAGCGGAGTTACAACTTAATAAAACCCATTTTATAAGCTGAAAATAATGTTCTTTAGTGACCATTTAAGATGGAAAAACAAACCCAAACAAAAGGATCATTTATGTGAATGAAACAAGCTATGAACAATACATAAATGTACATAAAATCACAGCTTCAGTGAGCTGTGATTTTCTACCTTACTGCAGCAGGATTTCGACCAAAGATGGGTGATTTTGGATGCTTGAAATTGGCCAAGAACTCAAGTGTAGAGGTCCTCAAGTGTCTATACCCCAAGCTACTTTGCAAACCACCTTCTTGTTAGGAAGAAGACACCAAAACAACACAAAACTCAGCTCCAAAAACCCTGAAATGTTGCTGCTTCAACCGTAGCTTTCTTGAGGGAGAGAGAGAGGTGTAGTTTGTGTTGTTAGTTGCATGTGTGTTTCAAATGAGAGGAGAGCTGATCTATTAATTAGTGGAAGGGAGAAAATAATGCATGTGTGTTGAGTCTTCAAGAGAATATGTTGGTGGAATCATGAAAGGCATGCATGCATGATGTTCTTCTCAAGAAAACAACCACTATGACATTCATGTGGAGGGGGACGGTTTTAATTTTATAAAAGAGAGGTTTCTTTTATAAAATTAAACATTAACACACATATATATATATATATTGCCTACTCTTTTAACTAGTTTATACAATTAACCAATTAATTGTATAAGTAGTATACTCTCATTATTATTTGGTGTTATACAACTAATTTAAATAACACTTCAAATAATATTATTGAACAAAATATCCTAATAAATTGTTCCATCTCATATGCAACTTATTTAGAAAACCCATTTTCTAAATCGGTGTACATATTTAATTGCATGATCATATCATCAATTAAACATTAATTGGTGTTTGCTAAGCTTGTTATTGGGTATAACCCGACTTGGATCATAACGTACTAACCACATCAATATTTTATGTGTCTTGGGCACATAGAATCCTACAATCTCCCACTTGCCCAAGATTCATAGAAGATTGATGCAAGCAGTAAATGACGCCTAACAACGGTTTACTACCCTTAATACGCATGACTTAGAGCCATTCAATAACATCATCCCATTCAAGTACCCTACTTGAAATGATTTAGGAGAATCAATCATCTATCCTTTTGTTACAGATGTCATGTTAAATCCAAGGACACAGAATGATCATTCCTTGTTCGTTTAACTTAATCAGGCCTTAGACATCTAACTCTCAACGAATAAGAGGAACAAATTCCATCTTGACTACATACGTTTCTCACAAACACTTCGTGTTATACCTGAACATACCCTTATGTACTGTCCACTATTTCAGGACAGTGAAGAATTAGCTCAAGGTATAATACTTAGTGAATATCAAAACCCAATATGTATCTCAGGTCGGAGGATACCAAATGATATTCGCCTTTACTCAAATTTACTTATGATCAATCGATTAGATTCCATGTAGTAAAATTTGAGATGCGGGTTAGTCCAATATTTGTATCCCACCAATATCTATGAACCTTGGTAGCAACCCATTGCTCTATATTCATCCTTATGAATATCAACCAATCCAAGTTCATAATAGTCTTACCCTCACACTTGTTCCCACAAGTTTGAACGACTACGGACATTTAGAGTAAACAATTTACTCATGGATTAAACATGCTAAATTGGAACATTAATTGAAACATTATAACCAAATAATCTTATTCAAATAATAAAGAGTTCCACATATCCAAATACAAAATATACAGATCAAATCCAATCACTAGAATATCGAAGTCCCATGGCACAAGTATGACCTTCATGCTTTGCCTTTTCAAGGAGCTTCGTGAGAGGATCCGCAATGTTTTGATCCATGTGAACTTTGCGAATACATATCTTTCCCTTTTCAACTTCATCTCGTATGTAGTTGAATCTCCGCTCAATGTGCCTAGTCTTTTGATGAGCACGGGGTTCCTTGATTTGAGCAATCGCACCCTCGTTATCATAAAAGATTTCTAGGGGGTCCTGAATGGAAGGGACAACCCCTAGATCGGCAATGAATTTCTTCAACCATGCAGCTTCTTGAGCTGCCAATGAGGCGGCGACGTATTCTGATTCTGTAGTTGATAGAGCCACCACATCCTGCTTGGAGCTCTTCCAAGAGACCTCTCCTCCATTCAGAATGAAGATGTATCCCGATTTTGACCGAGAATCATCACGATCGGTTTGGAAACTCGCATCCGTGTAACCTTTTACAACGAGTTCCTCGTCACCAGATCCATAGATTAGGAACATATCTCTTGTCCTCCTTAGGTACTTAAGTATGTTCTTAACAACCATCCAATGACTGTTTCCAGGATTTTGCTGGTAACGGCTTGTCATGCTTAAGGCGCATGACACGTCCGGTCGAGTGCATATCATTGCATACATGATGGATCCAATAGCAGATGCGTATGGGATTCCTTTCATTTTATCTTGCTCATCCTTTGAGCTTGGACATTGAGTCGTACTCAACATCGTTCCTCTTTGAATAGGTACGGTACCTTTCTTAGAGTTTTCCATCTTGAACCTTTTCAAGATCTTATCAATGTATGCACTTTGATTCAAACCAATCAACCGCCTTGATCTATCCCTATAGATCTTTATTCCCAGAATATAGGTGGCTTCACCAAGATCCTTAATGGAAAAACAACTTCTAAGCCAGGTTTTTACACCTTCCAAGGTTGGAATGTCATTTCCAAATAGTAGTATGTCATCAACATACAATACTAGGAAAGTTATTGTACCCCCACTAGCCTTCTTATACACACAAGCCTCATCAGCGTTTTTGATGAAGCCAAATTTCTTTACTTCCTCATCAAAACGGTGATTCCAGCTTCTCAATGCTTGTTTCAATCCATAGATTGATTTCTTTAACTTGCATACTTTATTAGGATATTTTGGATCGACAAAACCTTCAGGCTGAACCATATAGACATCTTCCTCAAGATATCCATTTAGGAAAGCGGTTTTGACATCCAATTGCCAAATCTCATAATCATAATGAGCAGCTATCGCAAACAATATCCTTATAGACTTTAGCATCGCAACAGGTAAGAAGGTTTCATCATAATCAACCCCTTGAGTTTGAGTGAAACCCTTTGCTACAAGTCTAGCTTTATAAGTATCCAAGTTTCCATGCATATCGGTTTTCTTCTTGAAAACCCACTTACTTCCAACTACTTTGGAATTAAGAGGTGGTACAACAAGTTCCCAAACTTGGTTGTCATACATGGATTGCATCTCAACGTTCATGGCTTCTAGCCATTTGTCACAATCCGAATTGGACATTGCATTATGGTATGTGGTCGGTTCATCTGAATCTACCACATAGCATCCATCCATGAAAAATCCATATCTTTCAGGTGGATTACTAGTTCTACCACTTCTACGAACGTTTTGTGTGTATTGATCAACCCCTTGATCTTCCTTAACATCCACATGTTGAGTACTAGTTTCAACCAAACGTGCATCGGGTTTTGGTTCTTGATCCTCTTCAAGATCCACTGTTCTACTGCCAGCTCCTTCCATAAGGAACTTTGCTTCTAAGAACTCACCCTTTCTGGAAACAAACACCTTTTGTTCCAGTGGATCATAGAAATAATATCCCATAGAATCTCTAGGATATCCAACAAAGATACACTTGGTGGATCGGACTTCCAATTTGTTTGGAGTGGGAGTCTTAACATAAGCCTCACATCCCCAAACCCTTAAGTATGATAGGGATGGAACTCTTCCATGCCATATCTCAAAAGGTGTCCTTTCCACCTTTTTGGTTGGGGCCATATTTAGAATACGGGTCGCGGAGAGCAAAGCGAAACCCCAAAATGATAGAGGTAATGTGCTTCTAGCCATCATAGATCGGACCATATCCAATAAGGTTCGATTCCTCCTCTCAGACACACCATTATGTTGTGGTGTTCCAGGTGGAGTGAGTTGTGAGACAATCCCACAGCTCCTAAGATGATTTTGAAAAACATCACTTAGGTATTCACCTCCTCTATCGGTACGGAGAATTTTAATTGACTTATTGAGTTGATTTTCTACTTCATTATTGAAGATTTTGAACATTTCAAAAGCTTCATCTTTGTTCCTTAATAAGTACACATACCCATAGCGACTATAGTCGTCGGTAAAGGTAATGAAGTATCTTTCACCATTCCTAGTCATTGGCTTAAAAGGGCCACATGTATCCGAATGTATGATTCCTAATAAATCTTTTGCCCTTTCGGTAGTTCCACTAAAGGGTTCCTTAGTCATCTTACCTTGTAAACAAGATTCACAAACATCAAATGAATCACATTCATTTGTTTGTAAAAGACCATTCTTTTGAAGTGTTTGTAAACGTTTCTTGTTTATATGACCAAGACGACATTGCCAAAGATAGGTATCACTCAAGTCCAACTTGAGTTTCTTGGTGTTAGTTTGGTACAATGAACTATTTAAAGTATTTTCATGAACCAATTCATAAATACCATTAATGGGAATAGCTTTAAAATAGAACATACCATTTAAAGAAACATGAATATCATTTTCAATAAAGGATAATACATAATCATAATGACTTAATTGGGATACAGAAATAATGTTCCTAGTCAAACTAGGAGCATACAAAACATTCTTCAAAATCACTTCCAAAACACTTGGAAGTCTTAGGATGTAGTCCCCACGAGCTTCTACTAAGACTTTAGTTCCATTGCCCATGAAGAGGCTAACATCCCCTTGTTTGAAGTCCCTATTTCTTATGAACCCCTGCAACAAATTGCAAATGTGAGTTCCACATCCGGTATCCAATACCCATGTGTTAGAAGATGTAACATTAAGATCAATATGAATCATGTATATTGTACCTGAGGTCTGCCCGGCATCCCTCTTGGTTTTCAACTCTTGGAGATGGACAGGACAATTCCTTGCCCAATGTCCTATCTCCCCACACTTGAAGCATGGGTCATTAGTAGCAACCTTTTGCTTCTTCTCTTGTGGTTTGGGTGGTACCCTTACCACCCCTTTTCCCTTTCCCTTAACGGGTCCCTTACCTTTGGCAACCTTTGCCTTAGGTGCGGGATGAGGCCTCTTGTTGTTCACACCTTCATTGATGGTGAGAACGGGTAAAACCCTTTTACCCATGGCCGCCTTGGCCGTTTTAAGCATTGAGTGAAGCTCACCAATGCTTTTGTCCCATGCATTCATGTTGTAGTTCAACACGAATGTCTCAAACTTCTTGGTTAGGCCATTTAGGATTAAATCCATGGCTAACTCCTTTGAGACGGGACAATTTAGCCTCTCGAGGCGGTCAATATGACTTTTCATCTTAAGTACATAAGATGAAACAGATTGGTTGTCGTCCATACGACATGCATGGAGTGCTCGAACCGTTTCGAAGCGCTCAACCCTTGCTTGCTGTTGGAACGTTTCCTTCAGCTGGGTTATCATGTCGTAAGCTCCGTGATGTTCATACTTCTTTTGGAGATCCGGAGTCATGCTCGCTAGCATGAGACAAGACACTTGGACGGAGTCCTCAGTGTATTTCAGCCAATCGTTAAAGGCCTCCTCATCATCCTCGCTAGGTTGATCGGGGATGGGTTCGTCTAAAACATATGATCTTCTCTCTTGCTTGAGAACAATTCTCAAGTTTCGATACCAATCAATAAAGTTTTATGATTTAGACGTTCCTTTTGGAGGATCGCTCGGAGTGATTGGTTTGATGTGGATGAGTTATCGTGATTCTCATTATTGGTGGCCATCTACAAAATTTAACAAAGATCCATATTAGTATTTTCGATATTGCTAATTTTAATAATTAATGCCTTTTAAGGTCAATTTTATATATTAAAATCTAGAACCCAACATTACATTTAAATTGTGGTTAGGTGACCTTTATCCCACGATTTAAATTAATAAGGTGGTTAACGATTAACGATTGCAACCATTTGCAACTTCTAGAGGTATGGGATCGACTTTAAACATCATATGCAAAGTCGGCATGTTAATCCCATCAACACCATTTGGAAACCATATTTTAGGTGATCCATTTAACATGGTTTGCAAATCAAGTTACCCTACTTGCATACACATGTGAGTTTATCAACATAAGTGGTTAGGTGACCTTTATCCCACAAATGTGGTATTCCCACCTTAAGACACAAGTTCCCTCAAAATGGTTAGGTGACCTTTATCCCATTAAGAGTTTCAAATGTCTTAAGTGTTGTGCAAAAGGACGGTGTTAAACTTGTTTGTTAAATGTTTAGAGGTTTCATAATTCTAGTTTAGAAAACTCTATGTACTTGTATTTGCATGCTTTCAAATACAAGGTACCTTATGGTTCTTTGATTAAAACCTATTTTAATCTTTAAAATCATTAAATCATTTTAATAACCATTTATTAACACCTAATGACTAAGAACCATTTTATATTCAGCTTGTTAAGATGTTAATGAGTTTGTTATTCATGTCAAAACATCAACCATTCAAACAAACAACAAACATTTAAACAAGCATAAACATTAACAATTATATGTGCATAACCATAGCCCTTATGTTGACAACACTTGTTTGCCATCACAAGTGTTGTAATTTGGTCTTTCTAAGGGTCAAACACATCATAAAAGTTCCAAGAACCTCCCACTAGAAACCGCATCCAAATGCTCCATGTTTCTTGTGTCTTCTCTTTTGTGCTTCCAATGTGTATGTCTTCATATTACATGATATAAAGTCCTAGTACAAGATATCTAGTAAAATGAAAATACACCTAATCTATTTATTACAACCCAATAATAAATAAATTACATTTGAAACAAAGCACAAATAACAAATAATACAACCCAATGAATGAATGAATACAACCATCATAAATATCCAAACAATCACAAGGTCAATGGCTAGGTTATGCACTAAAATATCCAATGATCAAATCATCAAAATATATAATGAAACCCCACTTAAAACCTTTAAATTTCAGCCAACATAAACTGAAATTTTTGGTTTTAAATATTGTCCAAACAATCAATATATCAACATACATATCTTTCAAGGTTTAATCACAAGCATGTGTAATGTAACCTTGAAAGTTGGGGTTTCAACAAGACATAATATTCCAGCCCAAAAACAGCCTATAACATGTCTAATAACATCTTTTAAAACCAATTTCAAAAGATAAAACAAGCAAGTCATCCACATAACCGGCTCTTGATACCATTGACGGGTTTGTTAGAACATAAAATCAAGTTTAACCACTTAAACTTTCTGAAAAACGCAGCGGAGTTACAACTTAATAAAACCCATTTTATAAGCTGAAAATAATGTTCTTTAATGACCATTTAAGATGGAAAAACAAACCCAAACAAAAGGATCATTTATGTGAATGAAACAAGCTATGAACAATACATAAATGTACATAAAATCACAGCTTCAGTGAGCTGTGATTTTCTACCTTACTGCAGCAGGATTTCGACCAAAGATGGGTGATTTTGGATGCTTGAAATTGGCCAAGAACTCAAGTGTAGAGGTCCTCAAGTGTCTATACCCCAAGCTACTTTGCAAACCACCTTCTTGTTAGGAAGAAGACACCAAAACAACACAAAACTCAGCTCCAAAAACCCTGAAATGTTGCTGCTTCAACCGTAGCTTTCTTGAGGGAGAGAGAGAGGTGTAGTTTGTGTTGTTAGTTGCATGTGTGTTTCAAATGAGAGGAGAGCTGATCTATTAATTAGTGGAAGGGAGAAAATAATGCATGTGTGTTGAGTCTTCAAGAGAATATGTTGGTGGAATCATGAAAGGCATGCATGCATGATGTTCTTCTCAAGAAAACAACCACTATGACATTCATGTGGAGGGGGACGGTTTTAATTTTATAAAAGAGAGGTTTCTTTTATAAAATTAAACATTAACACACATATATATATATATTGCCTACTCTTTTAACTAGTTTATACAATTAACCAATTAATTGTATAAGTAGTATACTCTCATTATTATTTGGTGTTATACAACTAATTTAAATAACACTTCAAATAATATTATTGAACAAAATATCCTAATAAATTGTTCCATCTCATATGCAACTTATTTAGAAAACCCATTTTCTAAATTGGTGTAAATATTTAATTGCATGATCATATCATCAATTAAACATTAATTGGTGTTTGCTAAGCTTGTTATTGGGTATAACCCGACTTGGATCATAACGTACTAACCACATCAATATTTTATGTGTCTTGGGCACATAGAATCCTACAATCTCCCACTTGCCCAAGATTCATAGAAAATTGATGCAAGCAGTAAATGACGCCTAACAACGGTTTACTACCCTTAATACGCATGACTTAGAGCCATTCAATAACATCATCCCATTCAAGTACCCTACTTGAAATGATTTAGGAGAATCAATCATCTATCCTTTTGTTACAGATGTCATGTTAAATCCAAGGACACAGAATGATCATTCCTTGTTCGTTTAACTTAATCAGGCCTTAGACATCTAACTCTCAACGAATAAGAGGAACAAATTCCATCTTGACTACATACGTTTCTCACAAACACTTCGTGTTATACCTGAACATACCCTTATGTACTGTCCACTATTTCAGGACAGTGAAGAATTAGCTCAAGGTATAATACTTAGTGAATATCAAAACCCAATATGTATCTCAGGTCAGGAGGATACCAAATGATATTCGCCTTTACTCAAATTTACTTATGATCAATCGATTAGATTCCATGTAGTAAAATTTGAGATGCGGGTTAGTCCAATATTTGTATCCCACCAATATCTATGAACCTTGGTAGCAACCCATTGCTCTATATTCATCCTTATGAATATCAACCAATCCAAGTTCATAATAGTCTTACCCTCACACTTGTTCCCACAAGTTTGAACGACTACGGACATTTAGAGTAAACAATTTACTCATGGATTAAACATGCTAAATTGGAACATTAATTGAAACATTATAACCAAATAATCTTATTCAAATAATAAAGAGTTCCACATATCCAAATACAAAATATACAGATCAAATCCAATCACTAGAATATCGAAGTCCCATGGCACAAGTATGACCTTCATGCTTTGCCTTTTCAAGGAGCTTCGTGAGAGGATCCGCAATGTTTTGATCCATGTGAACTTTGCGAATACATATCTTTCCCTTTTCAACTTCATCTCGTATGTAGTTGAATCTCCGCTCAATGTGCCTAGTCTTTTGATGAGCACGGGGTTCCTTGATTTGAGCAATCGCACCCTCGTTATCATAAAAGATTTCTAGGGGGTCCTGAATGGAAGGGACAACCCCTAGATCGGCAATGAATTTCTTCAACCATGCAGCTTCTTGAGCTGCCAATGAGGCGGCGACGTATTCTGATTCTGTAGTTGATAGAGCCACCACATCCTGCTTGGAGCTCTTCCAAGAGACCTCTCCTCCATTCAGAATGAAGATGTATCCCGATTTTGACCGAGAATCATCACGATCGGTTTGGAAACTCGCATCCGTGTAACCTTTTACAACGAGTTCCTCGTCACCAGATCCATAGATTAGGAACATATCTCTTGTCCTCCTTAGGTACTTAAGTATGTTCTTAACAGCCATCCAATGACTGTTTCCAGGATTTTGCTGGTAACGGCTTGTCATGCTTAAGGCGCATGACACGTCCGGTCGAGTGCATATCATTGCATACATGATGGATCCAATAGCAGATGCGTATGGGATTCCCTTCATTTTATCTTGCTCATCCTTTGAGCTTGGACATTGAGTCGTACTCAACATCGTTCCTCTTTGAATAGGTACGGTACCTTTCTTAGAGTTTTCCATCTTGAACCTTTTCAAGATCTTATCAATGTATGCACTTTGATTCAAACCAATCAACCGCCTTGATCTATCCCTATAGATCTTTATTCCCAGAATATAGGTGGCTTCACCAAGATCCTTAATGGAAAAACAACTTCTAAGCCAGGTTTTTACACCTTCCAAGGTTGGAATGTCATTTCCTTTGAAACCATATAGGAGATGGCAACTCAAAGGAAGTAGATGTTTCAGAAATCTTATCAGCATTTGTTGTGGATGGAGCTGCTGAAGCTACAGGAGCATCAGGTTTAGATGACTTAGGCAGTTGATCACTAAACCTTAAAAGGTGAGTACTTTCAGCATCATCATCAGTACCACCAGGAGAAGAACTGTTTACAGTTGGTGATGGATTATCAGGAACTACAACAGCTGGAGACTGATAAGGAACATATTGCAGTATGTCCAAATCAAATAACTCCACAGGGTTTTATGGAATTTTATCCCTTGGAGATTCATTAAACTTCACATGCAAAGTCTCTTAAACCATCTTTGTTCTGCAGTTGAAAACTCTGTATGCCTTGCAAGTAGATGAATAACCAACAAAGTACCCTGCATCCACCTTTGATTCAAACTTCTGAAGTGGATTCGTTGTGTTGAGAATATAACAGGGACACCCAAATGCTCTAAAAAATGAAATCAAAGGGGCCAAATGATGTAGCACTTCATAAGGAGTCTTCATCAAACCTCTGATTTACTAATACTCTATTTTGCACATAACAAGCTGTGTTGATAGCTTCAGCCCAAAAGGTCAGTGGCAAACCAGAATCAACCAACATTGACCTGGCAGCTTCAACAAGTGTCCTGTTCTTTCTCTCCACCACTCAATTTTGTTAAGGAGTTCTTGGAATGCCGAATTGCCGCTTGATTCCCTTTGACAAGTAGAATTCATCAAGTGTGTGATTTCTAAATTCTATGCCATTATCACTCCTTACACACTTGACTGGAAGGGAATACTATTTCTCAACATACAACACAAAGTTCATAATAGCTTGTGCAGCTTCATCTTTGGAGTGCAAGAAGAAAGTCCATACAAATCTGGAGTAATCATCCATAATTACCAGACAATATTTCTTCGTTGCCATGCTCATCACTCTTATAGGACCAAAAAGATCCATATGCAATAATTGTAAGCAGGCAGTGGACTTTGGCTCTTCTATTGGAGGGAATGATACTTTTTGTTGCTTCCCTTTTATGCAAGCAGAGCAGGTGTCATCACATTTGAACTCCTTCATTGGCAATCCTCTTACTAAACCATAGTGAATCAGCTGGTTCATGTTTTTGAGATTCACATGACCAAGCCTTCTATGCCATAGAGTAGTGAGGAGAAGCCTTGGAGAACAGGCAACGATGGCCTTTTAGATCGATTTTCTTTGACAAATCCAAGGCATATACTCTTCCTGTCCTGTTGGCCTTCAGGAGAGTATGATCATCCAATACCTTGTCAATCAAACTTAGAATTTTACAAGACGGAATCCTGCGGTTCTGACTGGTCAAAAGGGCAACATGACCTTTATCACACATTTGACTGACACTCAAGAGATTATACTTAAGATTCTCCATATGGTTGACATCATCAAACCTTATTTCACCATTGGAAACAAAGCCTTTACCGATGATGTAACCCTTAGTATCATTACCAAAAGAAACAAACCCCTTCTTTCCTTGAGAGTAGTCATTAAGAAGAGAGCTGCTCCCTGTCATATGCATGGATCCTCCACTGTCCACATACCAGATGCTTCTATGGCATGCTGAAGAACCCTGCATTTATCACAAGAAACTAGTTAGTTTTTGAGACCCAAACCATTTTGGTTTTGGGTCTATTCTCATCAACAGATTTTACACTAACTGGTTTGTCATGAGTTGTAGCCTGTGGCGATGGAGATGGTGCAGAAAAGGGTTCCTTTGTTTTAGGCTTGGGTTTCCTTATCTGTGGTTTAATCACAGGGACATCTATTTAGTTGACTCTCCCTAATAAATATTGAACCATCATAACAAGTTGTGTCTGATTGTTTGCTAAAGCCTTCAGCTCATCAGACACATCAGTGCTTGATTTTGATGGATTCCTGTGTTGCACCATCTTCCTGTGAACACCTTCAGCTGTTTCCTGATTAACCCCTTCCTTCTTTTGGATTTCTTTAAGGATTTTGGGGTTTCAGGTTGAGATGCTGCTGGAACAAACTTGGTTTCAAACTCAACTTTCATTTTGTTAATTTTATTTTTAATGTTCTTGTCTTTGTTGAGTTTTGAACCCTTTCTGTACCAGCAGTCATTGGTGAGATGATTGAATAAGCCACATATTTCACATGGCTTTTTCTTCATCTTCAGATGATCAACTGCTGAAGAAGATGAAACTACTGAAGATTTGTTCTTCGGTACTTTCTTCCTTTCAGTACTTGTGTTAAGTACTGAAGGATTCTTAACTACTGAAGATTTGTTCTTCAGCAGTTTGCTATCAGTACATTCAGACTTCCTGATAGATTCTTCAGTAGTTTTCAAACCCTTTTTACTTTCAGTAGTTTGGGTTTGTTCTTCAGGTGTTGTAACTTGCACATTAGTACTTTGAGTACTTTGTGAGACAACACCTAAAGTGATCAACTCTTTTCTGATCATGTGACTGTCAGCATTTGAACCATCAGCTGTTTTAATATTAGCTGATTGGTTTTCTGGAGTACTAATGCTGGCTTCATCCTCTAATTTTGGTGCATTATCAGAGGATGAATCACATGATGAGGTGGATTGGTTATTGCTTTCTCCTTCAGATTCTACTTCTAACCTAGGAGTAAAATCTGTAGGAGGAGCAGTTTGATTATAACCAATTCCAAACTTCACATTGGAAGCTGTTTGTTTGCTGAGAAGCATTTCAAAACCCTTGCATGATGTTACCCAGCGTTCATACTCTACCTGGGTAGATGCAAAAGTTTCTTTGAGGTCCTTATACTTCTCTAAAAGTACCTCTTCCTTTGCCTTGTCATTAGTGATTTGGCATTTTAATTTGTAAATCTCATCATGCTTTTCATTTAGCACTGACTCAAACTCAGCTTTTCTTTTGGAAAGTACTTTCTCTAGCTCAAGATTTTTATTGATTAAAGCTACATTTGCTTCTCTAATGGATGCAAATGTGGCTATGCATGATTCAGAACATAACTTGGCCTTGGCCTCTGAAGATACCTGTGATTTTGAAGCATTGGAAGATAATCCATCAGCAAACTCCAGGGCCATAAGAGCAAGATTTCCGAAAGGATTGTCACCACTATGTTGACCAGCACCAGGAAATAGTTGTTCATGACCAGAAATATCATCTGGTAAACTGCTCCAATCAATAACTCCAGGGGTGAAAAAGTTGTGTTGGGGTTGAGATTGTTGATGAGATTGAGATGGTTGAGGCTCAGGAAGGGCATGTGGTTGTTGAGCTATGGGTCTGAGGCATGTAGAAGCAGGGGTAAGGATATGGCATAGAACCTTGAGGGACAAAATATGTAGGTGATGATTGAGCTTGTGATGGATGACCAGAACTGGTGGAATGTTGCCCTTTGTTTTGTGAGCTATTGCTTGGGAAGGTCACAAAGGGTGCCGTTGAGTTAGATCCAGATGATCTACACTCTCTTGCAAAGTGTCCAAGCCTATGGCACTTGTGACACCTTAACTTACTCTTGTCAAAACCTACTTTGGTTTTGCCAGAGAGACCTGGGAATTTCCTACCAGTTCTTTTGTATAACTTTTGAGATCTGATATTGATCATTGCCATTTGGCTTAAAATATCCATCTCTTCCAGATCATCATCCAAAATTCCTTTCAAGTCCTCCATCAAAAAGCACAGATTATCATTGCTACCACCTGAATTACAATCCATACCAACAAAAGCATGTTCTCCATAGTTTGTAGAGAAATCAATATGCTCATCATATGAACCTTCTGGTGCAGCATACTCTGACTCCTGACCAACCAAGGCAGTGTTGCCTGGTACAAAGTCATCAGTGAGCTTTCCAAATGAAGACAACTTCCTTTTTTGTTCTATCTCTCTTTCAAATGTCAGCAGTTTCCCATGAAGTTGAGTGAGAGATAGAGTGTCTAGATTTGCACTGGAGCGTAGGACAATAGTGTATGTGTCCCATCTCTCAGGCAGGGATCTGAGGAATCGGTTGTTCATCTGGCTGTTTGTATATTCTTGTTTGACCATTTTCAGCTCAGAAATCAAACAGGAAAATCACTCAAACTGTTGAGTCAGAGACTCACCCTTCCTATGAGAGAATGTCTCATATTGCTGGGCAAGGATTTCCTTAGTATTTGCCAAGACCTCATCAGTTCCTCCAAATTGTTCTTTCAAAGCAACCCAGATGTCATGAGCAGTTTCATGATGCATAAGCCATGAATAGATTTCATTAGGCAGTGCCATGGCCAGAATTCCATGGGCTTTAGCATCAATTTCGAGCAGCTTTATATCTTCATCCGAATACTGATCAGGCTTCTTCGAAACCATCTCTTTGTTTCCGGAAGACTCACCATAGGCTTGTATGGTCCATGCACCATAGATTTCCAACATCGTGCGCTGTTGATAGACAGTTGATGGAGCATACGTTGTTGCCATATGTTATACTCACTCCTAACAAGCATCGGAGGCTTTGTTGAGGAGCCAGTATTGTGAGGATCATTGGTTGGTGTTGCCATTTCACAAGTTCAAGCAAATTCAAAGTAATTTCAACAAATCTAGCTCAAAAACACATAGAACCTCAAATTAATTGACCAGAAGCAACAGAAACCCAGACTCTATAACCAATTCTTGCAAATTTGCTAATTCGATCAAACGTAGATATTAAAAGAGCAGTTTCAATGTTCAATTGTTAAATCGATCAATGATTAACCAGCTCTGATACCATTTGAAAGGATCTCATATCTAGTTTGATCAATTAGATTTGATTCGCAGCGGAATAGTATAAGAATTAGACTCAATTCAAACAAGAACACAAACGATATTTCAATGAAACAGTACGGTTATAGAGAGAGAAAGTATTTCTGCAAAAAGGAATGTTTTAATTCAACATATGCTTCGGCAATTACAAAATTAGGTCAACCTCCCTTTTATAAGGAAGGTGACGTCAGCTGATGTCACTTGATAGTGACATCTAACCGTTATTACAACAACTACTGAAAGTAAACTAAACTACTGAAGATGTCTACAACAGCTGACATCTTCTTACAAAAGCTAAGTGTAAACTAACACTATAACTACTGAAACTACAACTACTGAAGCTACAACGTCTGAAGAACAGGCTCTTCAGACGTTTTACATTAAGTAAACTACTGAAAGAAAACTACTGAAACTCAAATAGAAAACTACTGAAAAGAAACCATCACAACTACTGAAGATTACAACTTCAGCTGTTGTGACACCTCTGAAGACTTGATCTTCAGACTTTGTCCTCACTAGAAGTCTTTAGACTTTGTCTTCAGTACTTGAACTTCAGATGTTGTCTTCAGTACATGTCTTCAGCTGATGTCTTCAGCTGATTAAGCCTTCTTCAGTATTTATGATGTCTTGTGGGACTTAAAGGTTTTTCTGATTACGCTCATTGGTTCTTTTGGTCCAACAAGGATCAATATCCACAAGCCGATACACGTTTGGTTGACACTAGCAATCAACAAGAGGTTGTTGATGATGATTAAGAGGTTGATCAATACACAAAAAACGTTCGCAGATCTGGTAGAGTTAGCATTCCACCTGAAAGATATGAATTTTTTATGAATGGAATGTCCGATTCGGATTGTGACAAATGGCTGGAAGCCGTGAACGTAGAGATGCAATCTATGTATGACAACCAAGTTTAGGAATTGGTTGACCCTCCACTTAACTCCAAACCGGTTGGATGCAAGTGGGTTTTCAAGAAGAAAACGGACATGCATGGAAACTTGGATACTTACAAAGTAAGACTTGTAGCAAATGGTTTCAGTCAAACTCAAGGGGTTGATTATGATGAAACCTTCTCACCTGTGGAAATGCTAAAGTCAATCAGGATATTGTTAGCCATAGCTGCTCATTATGACTATGAGATTTGGCAAATGGATGTCAAAACCGCTTTTCTTAAAGGACATCTCGAAGGGACTGTCCACATGGTTTAGCCTGATGGTTTTGTCGATCCACATCATCCTAATAAAGTATGCAAGTTAAAAAGATCGATATATGGATTGAAACAAGCACCGAGAAGTTGGAATCAACATTTTGATGTAGAAATCAAGAAATTTGGTTTCATCAAGAACGCTGATGAGGCTTGTGTATACAAGAAGTCTAGTGGGAGCATAATTACATTCTTAGTATTGTATGTTGATGACATACTACTATTTGGAAATGATATTCCAACCATGGAAGGTGTTAAAATCTGGCTTGGAAGTTGTTTTTCCATAAAAGATCTCGGTGAAGCCGCCTATATTTTAAGAATAAAGATCTATAGGGATAGATCGAGGCGGTTGATAAGTCTAAACCAAAGTCCATACATTGATAAAATCTTGAAAAGGTTCAAGATGGAAAACTCTAAGACAGGTATGGTACCTATTCAAAGAGGGACAATATTGAGTACATCTCAATGTCTAAGCTCAAAGGATGAGCACTATAGAATGAAGGACATCCCATATGCGTCTGCTATAGGATCCATCATGTATGCGATGATATGCACTAGACCGGACGTGTCATGCGCGTTAAACATGACAAGCAGATATCAGCAGAATCCAGGTAATAGCCATTGGATGGCTGTTAAAAGTATATTGAAATACCTTAGGAGGACTAAGGATATGTTTTAAATATACGGATCTGATGAAGAGGAACTCGTTGTAAAGGGTTACACAGATGTGAGTTTCCAAACTGATCGAGATGATTCTCGATCACATTCGGGGTATGTCTTCATTATGAATGGAGGAGCAGTGTCCTAGAAGAGTTCAAAACAAGACGTGGTAGCATTGTCCACTACAGAATCCGAATACATAGCCGCCTCATTAGCAGCTCTGGAAGCTGCATGGATAAAGAAATTTATCACCGATCTAGGGGTGGTCTGTACCATTCAAGACCCCCTAGAAATCTTTTGTCATAACGACGGTGCGATTGCGCAAATCAAGGAACCCTGTGCACATCAAAAGACTAGACACATTGAGCGGAAATTCGACTACATAAGGGATGAAGTTGAAAAGGGAAAGATATGTATTCGTAAAGTTCACACCGATCAAAACATTGTGGATCCACTCACGAAGCTCCTTGAAAGGGCAAAGCATGAAGGTCATACTTGTGCCTTAGGACTTCAATATTCTAGTGATTGGAATTGACCTGTTTAGTATTTAAAAGCTTGGAACAATGTAATATTTAACTCTTTCATATATATATTTGTGATATTTTGAGTTATGGTCCTTTTAGCATGTTTACATCCATGAATATGTTCATTATTCTAAATGTCCGTAGTCAGTCATTTTATGGGAACAAATATGAATCTAAGACTATTATGAACATGGATTGTAGATATTCATAAGGTATGAATATAGAGCAATTGGTTGCTGCCAAGGTTCATAGATATTTGTGGGATAAGAATATTAGACTGACTCACGTCTCAAATTTTACTACATGGAATCTTCTTGATTGATCATAAGTAAGTTTGAGTAAAGATGAATATTATTTGGTATCCTTCGACCTGAGATACATATTGGCTTTTGATATTCACCAAGTGTTATACCTTGAGCTAGTTCTTCACTGCTCTGAAATAATGGACAGTACATAGGGCTATGTTCAGGTGCGACACAAGGTGATTGTGAGAAACGTATGTAGTCAAGATGGAATTTGTTCCTCTTATTCATTGAGAGCAAGATGTCTAAGGCCTGATTAAGTTAAATCAACAAGGAATGATCATTATGTGTCCTTGGATTTAACATGACATCTGTAACAAAAGGATAAATGATTGATTCACCTAAATCATTTCAAGTTTGATACTTGAAGGGGATGATGTTATTAAATGGCTCTTAGTCATGAATATTAAGGGTAGTAAACCGTTGTTAGGCGGTATTTACTGCTTGCATCAATCTTCTATGAATCTTGTGCTTGTTTCTCTAGGTCTTTGCTCAGCAAAATAGAAGAGAAACTGATGTTAGTAAAAGAGATTCATATGATATCATTACCTGGTGTGTTTAGATTGCTACACACATATTTGGATAAGCCAATACTTACACACACTATGAGATGAGAGCTTCACAGTTGAATATAAGCTTTAGTTCATCACTGCATGTGTCTTCTTTTCCAAGTTGAGCCTATCCGCATATCAGATAAGTCATGTCAGTCATTTAAGATTTATAAGTAAGCACAGTGAATGATATAACAACTGTAATTATATCATTTCCCACTTTTATAAACCATATACTTCTTCTTTTTAATTTCTTTTTGTATTTTTGAAATGTTTGAATGTGTTGTTGATTTTTAATTTTAATCAAGGTTAATCATGCCAATTGATTGAACTAGGAATTCAAATCTGGTTGGATCAAATGCCTTAGTGAATAAATCATCTAATTGATTATCAGTGTCAACCTGATCAATTTGATTAACCCTTTTTCCCCACAATCTCTCAAAAAATGATATCTAATTTTAATGTGTTTAGTTTTTGAGTGTTGAACTGGATTATTTGTTATGAATATAGCTGCTATGTTGTCAATGTGAATTGGAGTGTGCAAGAAGTTAAACCCATAGTCAAGCATCTGGTTTTGAATCCAGAGAACTTGAGAACAGCATGTTGATGCTGCTAAATACTCAGCTTCTGCTGCTGAAACATATACATTTGTCTGCTTCTTGCACTGCCAGGAGACCAGTCTGGGACCAAGAAATTGACAACTGCCAGAAGTGGACTTTCTGTTGAAATTGCATCCTCCATAATCACTATTAGTGTATGCATAGAGATTGAAGTCTCCCTCCTTTGGATACCATAATCCAAGAGCAGGCTTGCCCTTAAGATATCTGAATATCCTCTTGACTGCATTCACATAGGATTCCTTGGGATCTGCTTGATATCTGGCGCACACACAAACACCAAACATAATGCCAGGCGCACTGGCTGTTAGATACATAAGTGAGCCTATCATAGAACGACAGGGAGTTTGTTCCACTGGTTTGCCTTCAGGATCTGGACCAATCTTTGCTTTAGTGTCAACAGGAGTTCTGATTGACTGACAATGAGCAAACTTGAACTTCTTCAACATTGTTTCCACGTACTTTAATTGATTAATGAAGATTCCATCTGCTGTCTGTTGGACTTGCACTCCTAGAAAGAATGTGAGTTCCTCCATAGCACTCATTTGAAATTTTGAATGCATGAGGTCTTTAAAGTCTTTGTAGAGTAACTTGTTTGTTGAGCCAAAGATGATATCATCCACATATATCTGAACCAGCAAATGTCTTTTCCTTTTCTTTTTCTGAAGAGAGTCTAATCAATCTTCCCTCTTTCATACCTGTTTTCAAGAAGAAAGGATGATAGAGTCTCATACCATTTCCTTGGAGCTTGATGAAGACCATACAAGGCTTTGTCATGCTTGTATACCCTGTGTGGAAAATCCGGGTCTTCAAATACAGGAGGTTGACTCACATAGACTTCTTCAGCAATCTTTCCATATAGAAAAGCACATTTCACATTCATTTGATAAACAGTGAATTTCATGAATGCTGAATATGCTAGAAAGAGTCTTATTGCTTCTAGTCTGGTTACAGGAGTAAACACTTCATCATAATCAATTCCTTCTTCTTGCGTATACCCCTGAGCCACTAGTCTTGCTTTATTTTTAATGACGATTCCCCTGTCATCAGTTTTGTTTCTGTATAGCCACCTGGTACCGATAAGGTATTGTCCTTCGGGAAGATCTACCAGTTACCATACTTCTTGTTTCTTGAATTGCAGCAACTCTTCCTGTATTGCCTCAATCTAACTATTGTCTTGAAGAGCCTCTTTGATATTTTTGGGTACTGTTTGACAAAGAAAGCAGGAGAACAAATAGATGTTTGCTATGCTTGATTTGCTTCTTGTCACCCGCTTATTAAGTTCACCAATGATGCTATCTATTGGATGATTCTTGTGTATTCTGGTGGTTGGAATTGAGTCACCAGCAATGGTTACATCAAGATTAGAGACATTCATATCATCTTGGTACGAGGCAACTTCATCTTGTACTGTAGGGGAGTTGTGAAAATAATCAAAGACTGTTTCAGTTCTTGCTTTAGCATCAGCATCACTTTGATTACATCCATCATTCGAAGTCCTTTCAGTTCTAATTGGTGGTGTAACATGATCTTGAGTTCTGACTTTGGTGGATGGTTCTTCTGAAGGAGATGGTTGCATGCTTGGACCATCATCAGTTGAAACACTTTGATTTTGAACTGATTGTCTGACAGGATCAGCTTGTAGTGGGACATCTTCATTAAGTTGCTCAGTAGAAGTTGGAGGAATCATTGAAAAGTCATTTCTTCTTTCTACTAATGATGAAGATTCAGCTGATTGTAGGTTTCCTGCATCAGACAAGTGAAAATGATCAAAAGATTTTGTAAAGAAATCAATATCAAACAACCAGTCTGGACCATTTGTAGATTTGGGAAAAGAAACATTTGTTGATTCATCAATTATGTTTAATCTAGGATTAAACACTCTATATTCCTTTGAGACAGAAGAATAACCTACAAAGAATCCTTCATCGGACTTGGATGAAAACTTTCCGAAATGGTCTCGGGTGTTTAATTGAAAGAATTGATCTGCCCAAGATACATATTAAATTGATGTGGCTAGTGTGATATGATCCAAGTCGGGTCATACCCAATAACAAGCTTGTCAAACACCAATAGATAATTTATTTGTGGATAAGATCATACAAATAAATAATGACACCAATTTAGAAAATGGACTTCTAAATTATTGCTTATACAAATGAACATTATTATGTGAATAATTGTTCATGAGATATTATTTGTTTTCATTATTTAGTATTACTAAATAATAACAAATAATAGAATGTTTAGTTTATAAAGTTTAAAAATTAGTTTTAAATTTTATAAACTTGAAGTTAGTATGTATTTTAATTGTGTTTAAGAGGTAAAATGGTGGGACCATTTTCTTTTAAAACCTCGGCCGCCCACAAGGGCATTGATGGCCATAAAACTTGTCTTGTAAAGAACAAAAGACACACATGCTTACTTCATCCAATACATTCCATATTCTCCTAGCATGCAAGTTTTTGCTTCTCTCCAAAACTCTCTCATCTCTTACGGGTTTTGAAGAAGAAGAAACAAGAATTTCCAGCTTTTCAACAAGAATTCCAGCATTCAAATCGTTTGGGTTGCTGAGTTTTTTCAGCATTCAAAATCGTTTGATAGCTACAAGTTGGTGTCCAAGTATCCTAGCATTCAAAGGGTGTTTGAAGAGGCTTGGGGTATGCTATCTTGAGAGCTTCTACCTTGAAGTTTAGCCACAAGAACTCATCTCTTTCACCTCCTAAATCACGAATTTTGCAGCTACAAAGGTTGTAGTTCTTTCATCTTTTATTGTATGCATTGTATATGTAGATCCATGGCTTGGGGTTATTATAAAATGGGTTTTATAATCAGATCTTAACATGTTTTAAATCATATATTCCGCTGCGTTTTTCATATAATCAAGTTGTATGAAGCTTTGATAAACATGTTAAACCTCAACAATGGCATCAAGAGCCACTTATACATATGCATACATGTATTACACCTTGTGTTTCATTTTGGACAGCACCAAACCGTGAGTTTAGGGGCTGTTTTGGTCCCCCCTTTTGATGTTTTAAAGATACTATATTATGCATATTAGGATCTTTAAAACTCTAGTTTATAAGATAATTGTTTGCATGGACTAAACCCATTAGTTCTTGGTTTGTGTTGGCCAAAAACATGGGTTTAAGGGGCTGCCAAAAATCGACCACTCATGTATGTTTGAATATGTTGTTGTTGATTATGCATAACAAAGCCTAGACCATTTGGATTGAATGATTGGTTGTCATGTTATATTCATTTGGGCATGTAATAATTTATTTTTATTTCAAGTCTAGTCTTGTAATTTATTTATTCATATGGTTTGTAATAAATAGATTAGGAGTTTATCTTTACTAGAAAAATGTATTAGGATACATATCTTGTAAGGAAGCTCAAGATCAAGACTTGAAGAAAAGATGGACAAAGAGAATTCTTGAAGATATGGTTTCAAGTGGGAGTCTCTTTGGTCAACCATGTGTCATGATTCTAAACCCTTAGGATATGACCATTTGACACACTTGTTTTGGCTAAACAAGTGTGATCAACTTAGTATGCTTTGTTATGCATATATGACTTGTTTTGTTTATGTTTGGTTGAATGCATATGATGATGTTTGTTTTGAATATTTGGATGTGATTAACAAACCTCAACTAAAACAAACAATAAACAAGTAATTGGTTCTCAAATCATTAAGCATAAGTAGAATGGTTCTATAAAAGGAATTAATGGTTTACAAAATAAAATGGGCTTTATTTAAAAGAACCAATAGGGTACCATATGGTTGAATGCATACAATCATATGGTACATAGACTTTTCTAAACAAGAATTGTCAAATTATAAATCCCTTTTGAAAAACAAGTTAAACACCATCCTTTTACACAACACTTAGGTTACTTGCTAACTCTTAGTGGGATAAAGGTCACCTAACCACTTTGAGGGAACTTGTAACTTGAGGTGAGAATACCATGTTTGTGGGATAAAGGTCACCTAACCATTTATATAGTAAACTCACACGTGTGTGTAAGTAGGACGACTTGATTTGTAAAATATATTGAATGGATCACCTAAAATATATTTTATAAAAGGTGTTGATGGGATAAACATGCCGTTATAAACATGAGATGTTCAAACGATCCCATACCACTAGAAGTTACAATAGGTTGTAATTGTCATTTATGACTACCTTGTTTATTTAAATAATGGGATAAAGGTCACCTAACCAATATTTAAATATAACGTTGGATTCTAAAATTTTATTTATTAATGATCTATGAGACATAAAGGGTATTAATAAATGAAATATAATTATATCAACGATTACTAATAGAACTTTGTAAAAATCTTGTAGATGGCCGACAACAACAACGCTAATAATGATGTACCAAACCAAAACAACCAATCCCTAAGGGCGATCCTTCAAAGGGATCGTCTAACACCTAACAATTTCATGGATTGGTACCGCAACTTGAGAATTGTTCTCAAACAAGAAAAGCGGGCCTACATCCTTGATGACCCCATCCCCGATGAACCAAACGAGGAAGATGTGGAAGCATATAATGATTGGGTTAGATATGTAGAAGACTCCATCCAAGTCTCTTGCCTAATGTTGGCAAGTATGACACCCGAACTCCAAAAGGAGTATGAACTCCATGGAGCTTATGACATGATCACTCAATTGCGGGAAACGTTCCAGCAACAAGCTAGAGTGGAGCGCTACGAAACGGTTCAAGCGCTTAATGCATGTCGGATGGAGGAATCCCAATCAGTTTCATCTTATGTTCTTAAGATGAAAAGCCACATCGACCGCCTTGAAAGGCTGAACTGTCCCGTCTCAAAAGAGTTGGCCACGGATTTGATCCTTAATGGCCTAACTAAAAGGTTTGAGGCATTCGTCATGAACTACAACATGAACGGATGGGACAAGAGCATAAATGAACTTCATTCTATGCTCAAATCAGCTGAGGCGGGAATGGGTAAGAGGGTTTTACCCGTTCTCACCATAAGTGAAGGTGGTAAAAAGAGAAAGTCTCTACCCCCTCCTAAGGCAACTGTTGCCAAAGGAAAGGGTCAAGTTTGGGGAAAGGGGAAGAAGGCTGTTAGGGCGCAACCTCCAAAGCCTAAGGAGAAGAAGCAAAAGGTTGCCGTGAACGACCCATGCTTCAAATGTGGTGAGATAGGGCATTGGATGAGAAATTGTCCAGTCTATCTCAAAGAGTTGAGAGAAAAGAGGGATGCGGGGCAAACCTCAGGTATAATTTACATGATACATGTTGAGCTGAATGTTATTTCTTCTAACACATGGGTATTAGATACCGGATGTGGAACTCACATTTGTAATTTGTTGCAGGGGTTCAGAAGAAATGAGCATTATGATAAAGGGGAAATAAGTCTCTTCATGGGCAATGGTGCAAAGGTTCATGTGGAAGCCCAAGGAGACTACATTTTAAAGCTTCCAAGTGGTTTGGAAGTTATTTTAAGTAATGTATTATAGCTCCTAGCTTGACTAGGAACATAATTTCTGTTCCCCGTTTAAGACAATATGGTTATGATTTCAAGTTTGTTGACAATGATATTCATGTTTCTTTAAATCATGTATTTTATTTTAAAGCTATACCTTGTAATGGCATTTATGAATTGGTTCATGAAAACACAACATATGATAGCTCAATATACCAAGCAACCACCAAAAGACTCAAATTGGATTTGAGTGATACCTACCTTTGGCATTGTCGTCTTGGTCATATAAACAAGAAACGCATACAAACACTTCAAAAGAATGGTCTTTTAAAAACAAATGAATGTGATTCATTTGATGTATGTGAATCTTGTTTACAAGGAAAAATGACTAAGACACCCTTTAGTGGAACTAACGAAAGGGCAAAAGATTTATTAGGCATCATACATTCGGATGTATGTGGTCCTTTTAAGCCAATGACTAGGAATGGTGAAAGATACTTCATTACCTTTACCGACGATTATAGTCGCTATGGGTATGTGTACTTAATAAGACACAAAGATGAAGCTTTTGAAATGTTCAAAATCTTCAAGAATGAAGTAGAAAATCAACTCAACAAATCAATTAAAGTTCTCCGTACCGATAGAGGCGGTGAATACCTAAGTGATGTTTTTCAAGATCATCTTAGGAGTTGTGGGATTGTCTCACAACTCACTCCACCTGGAACACCACAACATAATGGTGTGTCTGAGAGGAGGAATCGAACTCTATTAGATATGGTTCGATCTATGATGGCTAGAAGCACATTGCCTCTATCATTTTGGGGTTTCGCTTTGCTCTCCGCGGCCCGTATTTTGAATATGGCCCCAACCAAAAAGGTGGAAAAGACACCTTTTGAGATATGGCATGGAAGAGTTCCATCCCTATCATACTTAAGGGTCTGGGGTTGTGAGGCTTATGTTAAGACTCCCACCCCAAACAAATTAGATGTCCGATCCACCAAGTGTATCTTTGTTGGATATCCTAGAGATTCTATGGGATATTATTTCTATGATCCACTGGAACAAAAGGTATTTGTTGCCAGAAAGGGCGAGTTCTTAGAAACAAAGTTCCTTATGGAAGGAACTAGCAGTAGAACAGTGGATCTTGAGGAGCAACAAGATTCACAGCCCGATGCACGTTTGGTTGAAACTAGCACTCAACATGAGGATGTTGAGAATGATCAAGCGGTTGATCAATACACACAAAACGTTCGCAGAAGTGGTAGAACTAGTAATCCACCTGAAAGATACGGATTTTTCATGGATGGATGCTACGTGGTAGATTCAGATGAACCAACCACATATCATGATGCAGTGTCCAATTTGGATTGTGACAAATGGCTTGAAGCCATGAACGTTGAGATGCAATCCATGTATGACAATCAAGTTTGGGAACTTGTCGTACCACCTCTTAATTCCAAAATAGTTGGAAGTAAGTGGGTTTTCAAGAAGAAAACTGATATGCATGGAAACTTGGATACTTACAAAGCTAGACTTGTAGCAAAGGGTTTCACTCAAACTCAAGGGGTTGATTATGATGAAACCTTCTCACCTGTTGCAATGCTAAAGTCTATAAGGATACTATTTGCCATAGCTGCTCATTATGACTATGAGATTTGGCAAATGGATGTCAAAACCGCTTTCCTAAATGGATATCTTGAGGAAGATGTCTATATGGTTCAGCCTGAAGGTTTTGTCGATCCAAAACATCCTGATAAAGTATGCAAGTTAAAGAAATCAATCTATGGATTGAAGCAAGCATCGAGAAGCTGGAATCACCGTTTTGATAAGGAGATAAAGAAATTTGGCTTCATCAAAAACGCTGATGAGGCATGTGTGTATAAGAAGGCTAGTGGGAGCATAATAACCTTCCTAGTATTGTATGTTGATGACATACTACTATTTGGAAACGACATTCCAACCTTGGAAGGTGTAAAAACCTGGCTTGGAAGTTGTTTTTCCATCAAGGATCTTGGTGAGGCTGCCTATATTCTGGGAATAAAGATCTATAGGGATAGATCAAGGCGGCTGATTGGTTTGAATCAAAGTGCATACATTGACAAAATCTTGAAAAGGTTCAAGATGGAAAACTCTAAGAAAGGTAGTGTACCTATTCAAAGAGGGACAATATTGAGTACGACTCAATGTTCAAGCTCAAAGGAGGAGCAAAATAGAATGAAGGCAATCCCATATGCATCTGCTATAGGATCCATCATGTATGCAATGATATGCACTAGACCAGACGTGTCATGCGCTTTAAGCATGACAAGTAGATACCAGCAGAATCCTGGTGATAGTCATTGGATGGCTGTCAAGAACATTCTGAAGTACCTAAGGAGGACCAAGGATATGTTCTTGATCTACGGGTCTGGTGAAGAGGATCTGGTTGTAAGAGGTTACACGGATGCGAGTTTCCAAACCGATCGAGATGATTCACGATCTCAATCGGGGTACATCTTTATTCTGAATGGCGGAGCTGTTTCTTGGAAAAGCTCAAAGCAAGAAGTCGTAGCATTGTCCACTACAGAGTCTGAATACGTCGCCGCTTCAATGGCAGCACAGGAAGCTGCATGGCTGAAGAAATTCATAGCCGATCTAGGGGTAGTCCCTTCCATTCAGGATCCCCTAGAGATCTTTTGTGACAACGAGGGTGCGATTGCTCAAATCAAGGAACCTCGTGCTCATCAAAAGACTCGGCACATTGAACGGAGATTCAACTACATAAGGGATGAAGTTGAAAAAGGAAAGATATGTATTCGCAAAGTCCACACTGATAAAAACATTGCGGATCCACTCACAAAGCTCCTTGAAAGGGCAAAACATGAAGGCCATGCTTGTGCCATGGGACTTAGATATTCAAGTGACTGGGTTTGATGTTGTATTTTGTATTTAGATATTAGAACTTATGCTATTTGACTTAATTATATGGTTATAATTTTCATTTGTTCTTCTATTTTAGCATGTTTAAATCCGTGAATAAATAAGTTATTCTAAACGTCCGTAGTCGATCATACTTGTGGGAACAATTATGAATGTAAGACTATAATGAAATTGGATTGGTTGATATTCATAAGGTATGAATATAAAGCAAAAGGTTGCTACCAAGGTTCATTGATATCTATGGGATATAGATATTGGACTGACCCGCTCTCAATTATTTCTGCATGGAATCTTTGTGATTAGTCATAAGAGATATTGAGTAAAGGCGAATATCATTGTATCCTCAGACCTGAGATACATATTGGGTCTTGATATTCACCAAGAATTGTACTTTGACTTAGCACTTTGCTGTTCTGAAAAATTGGCAGTACATAAGGCTAAGTTCAGGTATGATATGAGGTGATTGTGAGAGACGTGTGTAGTCAAGATGGAATTTGTTCCTCTTATTCGTTGAGAGTAAGATGTCTAAGGCCTATTAAAGTTAAATCATCAGAGAATGACAATTCTGTGTCTCTTGGATTTAACATGACATCTGAAACAAAAGGATAGATGATTGATTCACCTAAATCATATTCAAGTAAGGTACTTGGAAGGGATGATGTTATTGAATGGCACTTAGTCATATACATTAGGGGTAGCAAACCGTTGCTAGGCGTTATTTGCTGCTTGCATCAATTTTCTATGAATCTCGTGCAAGTGGGAGATTGAAAGAATTGATCTGCCCAAGATACATATTAAATTGATGTGGCTAGTGTGATATGATCCAAGTCGGGTCATACCCAATAACAAGCTTGTCAAACACCAATAGATAATTTATTTGTGGATAAGATCATACAAATAAATAATGACACCAATTTAGAAAATGGACTTCTAAATTATTGCTTATACAAATGAACATTATTATGTGAATAATTGTTCATGAGATATTATTTGTTTTCATTATTTAGTATTACTAAATAATAACAAATAATAGAATGTTTAGTTTATAAAGTTTAAAAATTAGTTTTAAATTTTATAAACTTGAAGTTAGTATGTATTTTAATTGTGTTTAAGAGGTAAAATGGTGGGACCATTTTCTTTTAAAACCTCGGCCGCCCACAAGGGCATTGATGGCCATAAAACTTGTCTTGTAAAGAACAAAAGACACACATGCTTACTTCACCCAATACATTCCATATTCTCCTAGCATGCAAGTTTTTGCTTCTCTCCAAAAACTCTCTCATCTCTTACGGGTTTTGAAGAAGAAGAAACAAGAATTTCCAGCTTTTCAACAAGAATTCCAGCATTCAAATCGTTTGGGTTGCTGAGTTTTTTCAGCATTCAAAATCGTTTTGATAGCTACAAGTTGGTGTCCAAGTATCCTAGCATTCAAAGGGTGTTTGAAGAGGCTTGGGGTATGCTATCTTGAGAGCTTCTACCTTGAAGTTTAGCCACAAGAACTCATCTCTTTCACCTCCTAAATCACGAATTTTGCAGCTACAAAGGTTGTAGTTCTTTCATCTTTTATTGTATGCATTGTATATGTAGATCCATGGCTTGGGGTTATTATAAAATGGGTTTTATAATCAGATCTTAACATGTTTTAAATCATATATTCCGCTGCGTTTTTCATATAATCAAGTTGTATGAAGCTTTGATAAACATGTTAAACCTCAACATTAATATTAAGACAGGATAACCAAATGACTTAAAAAAGCCAATAAATGGTTTTCTTTGAAAGATAAGTTTATAAGGAGTCTTGGTGCTTTCTTTTACAATCAAAGTTCTATTTTGTACAAAGCACGATATGTTAACTGCTTCTGCCCAAAAGGTAATTGGTAGTTTAGCATCGACTAGCATGGTTCGTGCTGCTTCAATTAGTGTTCTATTTCGCCTTTCAGCTACCCTATTTTGTTAAGGAGTTCTAGCTGCACTAAATTAATGAGCGATGCCTTTGGTTGTACAAAATGAACTCATGTCTTCATTCTTAAATTCTATCCCATTATCACTTCTAATTGTTTTAACTTTATGATCAAGTTGGTTTTCAATTTTTATGATAAAATCTTTTATTAGTTGGGGTGCTTCATTTTTATGAAGTAAGAAGAAGACCCATGTAAATCTGGAAAAGTTATCTATGATCACCAAACAATACTGTTTCTTTTCCAATACTCATAACATGAGTTAGTCCAAAAAGGTCCATATGAAGTAACTTCAATGGAGAATCATTTGTGTTCACTAGCTTTGGCTTGTGGGAAGATTTATGTTGTTTCCTTTGAGACATGCTGAATAGTGGTCAATAAAGTGAAATTCTTTCTAGGGCAAACCAATGACATGATTTCCCTTGACCAATCTATTCATGTTTTTGAAATTTGTGTGTCCCAAACGTCCATACCAAAGTTGTGACTCATCAAAAGATGCTTTTGACAGAAGACATGTTTCTTCTTTTGGTAAAACAGAATTAAGGTTTAAGACATAGGTGTTATTCTTCCTTGGGGTCTTCAAGACAACCCATTCTTTAGGAATTTTGAATCCTGGTTTCAGAATGTAGCAATGAGTGTTAGTGAAGTGAGTTGAATATTTCTTGTCACAGATTTGAGACATGCTGAGCAGATTGAAATTTAGTTGTTCCCATTTGTCACAGATCCTTCACCAGTAATTCTGCCACCTTGTGAATCTCCACCAAATGCCACAGTTGTTCCTTGAATATGCTTGAAGGCATGAAGGAGGGAACGATCTCCAGTCATGTGTTGGGAGCACCCACTATGCACATACTATAAACTATTGAACATGTATGAGTGACCCTGTAAGCATATAAAGAACTAATTAGCATGTGGAACCCAAGACATGATGGTCTTGGGTTTCCCATTCCTATCCATGATAGTAACTTTTTGGTACTTTCCTCTAAACTGTGACTTGGGGGATGTGGTTAATTTCTGTTCATATCTAGGTTCTTTTATCATATCTACATCAACTGAAGAGTCAGAAGAGTATTCAAACCTTTGATCCCTATTTGTCTTCAAAAATTGAACCCGTTTTTTATTATCAAACTTCTTTTTTGAATTACGAAAATGATAAGTTTGTCTGAAGTTATTATTTATATTTCATTGAATTCTCTTTAACTCTTTCAGATTATTCAAATCATCATCAGACCTGGAATTCTTGAACAGTTTATTGTGAAAATGACTGTTGATTTTGGGTTTTGCAGATGTGATTGGTGAAGTGGGCTTATTTTGAGGAATTCTTAGTCCTTTTTGTTTGAAGAAACAATCAGATGTGTTGTGGTTGGTCATATCATAAACAAAACAATATTTGTTAAAATAACAATTTTTGTTGGAATGATTGTTCATGTCACAGATTGAGCAATATTGATTGAAAAAGCACTTATCTGTTCTGTGATTTGACATTTCACACATGTCATAATACATGTGTTTGTTTCTAGACACTGATCCTGGTGTTGATGCCTCAGTGACTTTACCAGTTTTGGACTGAGCCTCAATCTTTGATTTTGGTGAGGAACCATGATCAGCCCTTTTAGTAGTTTGTTTCACAACACTACTAGTCTTGATTTTCTTAGACTAATTTTGCTTTCTTAAACTTTTCTACCCTCCTTTTCTTGTTGATTTACATGATCTTTATTAAAATATTAAAACCAACTCCTTGCTTTGGTTTTGATGATTGAGGATCTGATCTGATCTTTGATTTTGAAACTAGTGAGATTTTACTTTTGATTTTTGGTGAAGTGCTATATGATTTGATTGAATTCTTTGGAGATTTGATCTCACAATCAGCTCTGGTTTTAGCAGATGGTGTCACGAAATCATCAGTTATCTTCTTTTCTTTGGAAATTGCAGGAACAAATTTCACAAAAGGCACTATGGATTTGACAGGACTTGTTGGTTTAATGACATTCACTGTTTTGTCTGAGTACTCTTTGATTTTGATAGGATGACCTAACTTAATTTTCTCCTCATTTGTTTCAATGTAAACACTTGGTTTATTTTAAGGATTAGTGATTTGAGTTACTATTGACTTAGGTTCAATAGTTTAGGTTCAATTTTATCAAACAGAGTGACAGACTCAGGCATGACAATGTAATTGTCATTATATGGTGGGGGACATGAATTGTATCCAATCCCAGTGTAACATCCGGTTTCTAAATCCGGACTTGTAATCATATCATAATTATGTTTAATTAAATTAAGCTGAGTTATTTAAGAAGATTGGTGTTCAATCACATGAGTTGTATGCGAATGAACCTCAGTCGCACTCCATACATGCGAATGAGACTCAGTCGCACGATTAGTAGGCGTATGAGCTTCAGTCGCACGATTCAGTCATGCGAATGGTTCAGTCGTGTGACTGAAGGTGAGGCGGTTAAGTTATGTGTATGGATAAATAGGGTGGTGCAGAGGGTTCAAGAGCAGATTTCTATCTGCATCTACCCCATTTTCTTGTTCCCTTCACACCCAAACACCCTGTTCTCACGAAATTGACCAAGATAACTCCGTTTTGGTAAGATTTGAATGTCACGATCAATCCTACTATGTTGTAAGCTGTGTATATGGTTGAATTTGATCCAATAACATGTTTAAATCATTAATTTGGTCTGGTTCTTTTCTAAGTTAAAATCCGGGAATTCGGATCCGAGTTTTTGTGTAGTTTTGATGAAATAATGATCCGAAACCATTGTAAACGATGTGTATATGATTTGTTTTGAATATGAAATGATTTGAATAGTTAAAATTTAAATTTTGTGTAAGTTTGGATCAAAAACATCAAGAACACAGCTGCTGATCCGTTTCAGACGAATGGGCTCAGTCGCATGCCTCAGTCGTGTGAATGAAAGTCTAGTCGTGCGACTGAGTGTGAATGAAGGTTCAGTCGTGTGACTAATAACCCAGTCGCCTGGTTAGAAGACCGAATGAAGACGAGTGATCACTATGCATGAATGAGGACTCAGTCGTGCGGATGAATGGTCAGTCGTACGATTGAAGGGTCAGTCGCATGAGGTTCAATCGCACGATTGGATGTTCATCCGCATAAGTGTCCATTCGCATAGGAGTCTTGTTTGAGAATAGTTTACTGAATCAAGGTTTATTGCTTTACATATACCTTGATTAGAGGAAGGATTAGTTATCTCGTGTACGTAGATTGTGTAGATCGTCGTGAGGAAGTTGATAAGGTGAGTTCTAAGCCCTTTTCAAATGTTTGGTTTTTTAACATTTGGGCTAGCACACATACAATGATAAATGAATGATAAATGAATTGAATGTTTAGCACCAGAACTGTGATAATGATGTTTATACGATTACTAACAGCTCGTGTGGCTGTTAGGGTAAAGTTGGGATGATGAATGGTTGAGACAATGAATGGCTATCTGAGCATTGTTAATCATTACGTGATGGTAATGATTTCAATGGGTCAGATATGGTTTAAAGAATGGTTATTTGAACATTGATTAATCATTACGTGATGGTGATGATTTCAATGGGTCAAATGGGGATGTAATGATAAATGAATATGTATTAAAAACCGGTGCTAAAAGAAAGAATGTGTGGTGTGTAAAGTAATGTGATAATATTGGCAATAAGTAAAAGAAATGTTTTAAAGTGATAATGTGATGTAAATCTCAACTGGCCAGTTAGGGTCAGATGCCTGGGTGTGTAACTGTACAGTTAGATAGGAGTGATGATGATCACTCAGATTTGTGAACATCTTGTGGTGACAACCCTACATGATTAATTGGCATCCTACTGGATGAGAGATAGAAACTTCAGTTGCTAGATGTGGGCAACTGATAGTTTCTGGATGTGGGAAACTGATCGTTACTAGATGTGGGCAACTGATAGTTTCTGGATGTGGGAAACTGACCGTTGCTAGATGTGGGCAACTGACAGTTTCTGGATGTGGGCAACTGACGTCCAGCGGGACGAGTCCGTTGGGACAAGTAATGATAAAGTGGATTTAATTATATTGCCAATATCAGTATGATTTTGTATGTGATAAAAATGTTGTTAATGTTTTGATGAAAATTTAGAACTCACCAGTTTATTTGATATTTTGAGTATATTATGTGTGTACTAGGTTAGGAAGGGTCTTCTAATATTAGAGGAAAGCATGTATGAGCTGAACAAGGATGCTATCCCGGAGTAGCTGCTGGCATAGGGCGTAGGACCTGTTAATAATGTAAATAGGGAAATGTATAATTAAATACAACTATATGTAAAAATGTTTTAAAAGGGTGGGTTAATATGTAATGTTGTTTAGTCTTCCGCTGTAAGTAGAAAGCTCTGATTCGCGTCTAAAATATTAATCCAACTGTGTGACGTGCCTCCGGTGCCCCGCCGGGTTTAGGGCGTCACAGGTTGGTATCAGAGCAGTAGTTAAAGGGATCTAGTGTCTTAATAACTAGACTTTAACTAGAGAATAGATATGCCAGCAGGGATAGCTAGATAGAATAGTTTATTAAAACAAGAGAAGGTGATGGAACGAACATGAGAAGGAGTAACGAGAATAGTAAAAGTAAAGTAAACAATTAATAGTACTTGGCCAACATTATTAATAATTTACTTTACTTATAGTATTCTGGTTATATACTTACATGCGAGTACCAAATAATCCTGATCTTGTTTTAATAGGTTATGGCTGATAGGGAGAGTGAAAGAATGCATGGTGGAACCTCAGAAAGAAATGTTGATGAAATCACAGGGGTGCTTAGTATGACGAGACAATAATTTCGTGATGCAATTGCTGAGGAGGTTCGAAAGGCCTTGAATGTAGCTAGACCTGATGAGAATAGGAATGTTGATAAAGCTGAGAGGTCTAGTGAGGGAAAAGGAGTTATGTATAGTCAGTTTAAAGAATGTAATCCTCCACAATTTTCTGGGGCTATGGATGTGGTAGCCACTTATAAATGGCTTCGTGAAATGGAAGCCGTGATCAAGTTGAGTGAGTGTAGGGAGGATCAAAAAGTAAAGTTTGCAGCCCACTCGTTTGTAGGTGAGGCTTTGCATTGGTGGGATACGATAATCCAAACGTTAGGTGAAGAGGCTACTGATAAAATGTTGTGGCCTGAATTTAAAAAGTTAGTGTCAGACAAGTTTTGTCCAAAAGGCAAGATGGATTGAGTAGAGATGAATTTTCTGCAGTTCCAGGCAGGTAGTATGTCCCATAGGGAATACACATCTAAGTTTGAAGAGATGGCGAGATTGGTGCCACATTTAGTGGTTCCTGAAGAGAAGAAAATCTTGAGGTATACCCAGGGGTTGCCTCAGGAAGTTAGAAAGTTAGTTAGATCATCTGCTCCGAGTAGTTACCAGTTGACGGTAAACTTAATAGCAGATATGTATCAAGAAGTTTTTGGTAGCGATGTTGCTCCTGATGAAAATAGGAGGAAACGTGAAGAACCTGCAACGCCGAGAAGATTTGAGAATCTAAGTTTCCAGAAGAAGGGTAGATTTGGAAGGGGCCAATTCCAAAGGAACGTCAGAAATGAGCTGCCACGTTGCGGAAAATATGGCAGGCTACATAAGGGTGAATGTATGATTGGTAATAGAACTTGTTTTAAATGTGGAAGGATAGGACATTATGCTAATGAATGTAGTGAAGGCCTTCGTAGATGTTATGAATGTGGGGAAACGGGGCATATTCGAAGTGAATGTCCGAAATTAGCAGTTAGAAAGCCTGAACCGGTTAGATCGATGAAAGGGTCAGGAGAAGGGTCGAGTGTGGCTATGGGGCGAGCATATTCTATGTCAGCTAGTGAGGCTAAAGCTTTGCCAGATGTAGTCTCAGGTATGTTTTTAGTTAATCGGATTCCTACTAACGTGTTATTTGATTCTGGTGCAAGTGGAAGTTTCGTATATGTTAATTTTTGCTCTATGCTTGCGTGTGAAATTCGACCATTAGAGGAGCCTTTATAGTCGAAACTGCTATTGATAGATCTGTGATAAAGAATAGTATGATTGAGGGTTGTTTTATCGAATTAGAAGGATATAGATTACCTTTTAAACTATATCCTATGGTGTTAGGAGGGTTTGATGTAGTTTTGGGTATGGATTGGTTGGTAAATCATGAAGCCCATATTGTGTGTAATAAGAAGTTGATTCAATTGAGAGCACCGGATGGGAAAACAATTAATGTATATGGCGATAGAGAGGAGTCAACTGTAAAGATAGTGTCTATGATGAAAGCTGATAAGTTAATGAGTCGTGGATGTGCATCTTATTTAATATATGTAATCGATTCTCAAAAGCCCGTGAAAAAGATAGAGGACATTCCTGTGGTTAGGGATTTTATAGATGTGTTTCCAGAAGAATTACCGGGTATTCCTCCAGATCGTGAAGTCGAATTTAGAATTGATTTAATTCCGGGTGCTAAGCCAGTTGCCAAGTCACCTTACAGACTAGCTCCATCGGAATTGAAAGAATTAATGAATCAAACTGAAGATTTGTTAGAAAGAGGTTTCATTAGACCCAGTTCTTCCCTGTGGGGTGCTCCAGTGTTGTTTGTGAAGAAGAAAGATAGGAGTATGCGTATGTGTATCGATTACAGAGAATTAAACAAGTTGACGATAAAGAATAAGTATCCACTCTCACGAATAGATGATTTGTTTGATCAGTTACAGGGAGCCAGTTGGTTTTCAAAGATAGATCTCCGTTCGGGTTATCATCAGCTGAAAGTTAAAGAAGAAGAAGATATACCTAAGACAGCGTTTCGTACACGTTATGGTCACTATGAATTTTTGGTTATGTCTTTTGGGTTGACAAATGCACCTGTTGCTTTCATGGACTTGATGAATAGGGTGTGCAAGCCAATGTTAGATCGATCAGTAATTGTGCTTATTGATGATATACTGATCTATTCAAAGAATGAGGGAGATCATGCTTGCCATCTTCGTGAAGTGTTGGAAAGGTTAAGAAAAGAAAGACTTTATGCAAAATTTTCAAAGTGTGAGTTTTGGTTGCGGAAAGAACAGTTTTTAAGACATGTGATCAATGCACAAGGTATTTTAGTAGATCCTGCCAAGATTGAAACCATAACGAAATGGAGTCCTCCAAAGACGCCATCTGAGATCCGCAGTTTCTTGGGTCTGGCTGGTTATTATAGAAGATTTATTTAGGATTTTTCCAAAATTGCATCCCTGTTAACGAAGCTGACAAGAAAGAATGAAGAATACGTATGGGGACCAGAACAAGAAAATGCATTTCAAGAATTGAAGCAGAAATTAACCCAATCACCAGTGTTGTCGTTGCCAGATGGAAATGAAGATTTAGTCATTTATTCGGATGCTTCATACCAAGGTTTAGGTTGTGTATTGATGCAGAGGGGACGAGTGATAGATTATGCTTCCAGACAGTTAATGGATCATGAAAAGAATGTAGGATTCTATATGCCCAAGACACATAAAATATTGATGTGGTTAGTACGTTATGATCCAAGTCGGGTTATACCCAATAACAAGCTTAGCAAACACCAATTAATATTTAATTGATGATACGATCATGCAATTAAATATTTACACCAAATTTAGAAAATGGGTTTTCTAAATAAGTTGCATATGAGATGGAACAATTTATTAGGATAATTTGTTCAATAATATTATTTGAAGTATTATACAAATTAGTTGTATAACATCAAATAATAATGAGAGTATACTACTTATACAATTAAATGGTTAATTGTATAAACTAGTTAAAAGAGTAGACAATATATGTGTGTGTTAGTATTTGGCTTTTATAAAATATGGTCACCTATTTTATAAAAACTCAAATATTAATTAAAATAAAAGGGAAATCATTCTTTTTTGCATGTGAAAACCGTCCAACACAACTCACACACATGCATGTGTGATAGTGTTTGATTCCCTTGGTAAGAACATCCAACACATGCATGTTTCCACTAAGAGATTATTCCCTTGATTGTCACACACACATGCACATCTTGTCCCTCTCCACTAACTAGATAATTCAGCTCTCATCCAAAAGAACAACATATGCAAGAGCTCAAAATTCAGCTCACCTCTCTCTCTCTCCTGGTTTACGAACTAAGGCAGCAGCATTGAAGGTTCTTGGAGCTGATTTTGGAGCTGTTTTTATGTAGTTCTTGAAGAGTTCTTGTGTTGTTCTTGGAGTGTTCTAATAAAAGGAAAGGTTCTTGCATTCCAAGATCATCATTCTCATCACATGCAAACAACAACTAAAGCTCTATCTCTCTCTCTCACTTACGAATTGAGCTGCTAAAAAGGGTTTTCAGCAAGAAACAAGCTGGGTTTCAAGTTGTTCTTGGTGTTTTCTACCTAACAAGAAGGTGTGTTTGCAAGGAGCTTGGGGTATACTAACTTGAGGACTTCTATCCTTGAAGTCTTGGCTGAATATTGGACATCATTCAACCTTCTTTTGTCGATTTTTCACTGCTGCAGTAAGGTAGCAAATCACAGCTTCATATAGCTGTGATTTTATGTACATTTTTGTATGTTCATAGCTTGTCCATTCACATATTTAAGATCCTATTGTTTTGGGTTTTGTTTTCCATCTTAAAACTACATTTAGAACACAAAATTTTCAGATTATAAACTTGTTATAATCCTTAACATCCGCTGCGTTTTCTGAAAGTTTAAAAGGTTAAACTATGTTTTAGTGTTCTAACAAACCCAACAATGGCATCAAGAGCCGGTTATGTGGATGACTTGCTTGTTTTATCTTTTAAAATTGGTTTTAAAAGATGTTATTAGACATGTTATAGGCTGTTTTTGGACTGGAATATTATGTCTTGTTGAAACCCCAACTTTCAAGGTTACATTACACATGCTTGTGATTAAACCTTGAAAGATATGTATGTTGATATGTTGATTGTTTGGACAATATTTAAAACCAAAAATTTCAGTTTATGTTGGCTGAAATTTAAAGGTTTTAAGTGGGGTTTCATTGTATATTTTGATGATTTGATCATTGGATGTTTTAGTGCATAACCTAGCCATTGACCTTGTGATTGTTTGGATATTTATGATGGTTGTATTCATTCATTCGATTGGGTTGTATTATTTGTTATTTGTGCTTTATTTCAAATGTAATTTATTTATTATTGGGTTGTAATAAATAGATTAGGTGTATTTTCATTTTACTAGATATCTTGTATTAGGACTTTATATCTTGTAATATGAAGACATACACATTGGAAGCACAAAGGAAGGTCACAAGAGAAACATGGAGCATTTTGGATGCGGTTTCAGGTGGGAGGCTTTTGGAAGCTTTCCATATGATTGTTTGTGACCCTTAGGAAAGACCTATGGACCACACTTGTGATGGCAAACAAGTGTGGACCACCTTAGATGCTATGGTTATGCATATATGCACATATGCACATATGCACATTGTGGTTGTTTATATTATGCTTGTTTGGTTGTTTGTTGTATGATTGTTGTTTGATATTTGGATATGCATAACAAACTCATTAGCAAACTTAACAAGCTGGAAATTTATGGTTTCTTAATCATTAAGTAATTAATAAGAGGTTATTAAAAGGATTAATGATTTAATAAAAGAGGTTTTATTAAAAATAAACCATAAGATACCTTGAATCTATGGTTCTTAATCATTAAGTAATTAATAAGAGGTTATTAAAAGGATTGATGATTTAATAAAAGAGGTTTTATTAAAAATGAACCATAGGATACCTTGTATTTGAAAGCATGCAAATACAAGGTACATAGAGTTTTCAAAACTAGAATTAATGAAAACTAAAAATCCCTTTTCAAACAAGTTTAACACCGTCCTTTTGCACAACACTTAAGTCATTTGGAAACTCTTAATGGGATAAAGGTCACCTAACCATTTTGAGGGAACTTATGACTTAAGGTGGGAATACCACATTGGTGGGATAAAGGTCACCTAACCACTTGTGTTGGTAAACTCACATGTGTGTGCAAGTAGGGTGACTTGATTTGCAAACCATGTTGAATGGATCACCTAAAATATGGTTTCCAAATGGTGTTGATGGGATTAACATGCCGACTTTACATATGATGTTTAAAGTCGATCCCATAGAAGTTGCAAAAGGTTGCAATTGTCAAAAGTTGACTACCTTGTTAATTTGAATAATGGGATAAAGGTCACCTAACCATTATTTGAATGTAACGTTGGATTCTAGATTTTAATTATTAATTGTCTATGAGACATAAAGGGTATTAATAATTAAAATGAAATTTTAAGAAATACTAAAAGGAACTTTGTAAAATTTGTAGAATAGCCGCAAACAATAATGCTACCACCCCGACCGTCCATACCCTATCACTGAGAACTATTTTAGAGAGGGATCGTTTGTACCATAATAACCTTATGGACTGGTCTCAAAACTTGAGAATTGTTCTCAAGCAAGAGCAAAGGCAATGTCCTTGACAATCCTATTCCTAACCAACCCGACCCCGACGATGTTGAGGCCATTCCCGATCCCAAGGCAAATGTTGCCAAAGGAGGAGGGCACATCAAAGGCAAAGGGGAAGGGAAGATCAAAGCGGAACCTCCAAAACCTAAGCTTATGAAGCCTAAGATAACCAAAAACGATCCATGCTTTGAGTATGGTGAGATAGGTCATTTGAAAGGAAATTGTCCAACCTATCTCAATGAGTTGAGAAATAAGAGGGATGCTGGGCAAACCTCAAGCACAACCTTCATAATTCATATTGACTTAAATGTTATTTCCTCAAAGCACATGGGTAATTGGATACCGCATGTGGAACTCACTTTTGCAATCTGTTGCGAGGGTTCAAAAGAAATAAGCACTTTAAGAAAGGAGACTATGTTTTGAAACTTTCAAAAGGTTTGGAAGTTGTTCTTCAAAACATGTTATATGCTCCTAGTTTGACTAGGAACATGATTTAAGTTTCCCTTTTAAAACGATATGGTTATGATTTAAAGTTTGTAAATGATGGTATTTATGTTGCTATGGATGATGTATATTATTTCAAGGCTATGCCTTCTAATGATATTTATGAATTGGTTCATAAAGATTCGTCCTATAATAACACATCATACCCATCATGTACCAAGAGACTTAAAATGGTTTAAGTAACTCTTATCCTTGTCATTGTCATCTTGGTTACATAAACAAGAATCGGATTTAAACACTTTAAAAGAATGGTCTTTTGAAAACAAATGAAAATTGTTCATTTGATAAGTGTGAATCTTGTTTACAAGGTAAGATGACCTACACGCCCTTTAGTGGTACTAATGAGAGGGAAAAAGATTTATTAGGAGTCATACATTTGGATGTATGAGGTCCTTTTAAAACAATGACAAGGTATGATGAAACTTACTTCATTACCTTAACCGACGATTATAGTCGCTATGGTTATGTGTACTTGATGGCATATAAACATGAAGAATTTGAAATGTTCAAAAACTTCAAGAATGAAGTAGAAAATCAACTCGATAGAACTACCAAAGTTCTCCGTTTAGATAGAGAAGGTGAATACCTAAGTGAGACTTTTGGGGATCATCTAGGAAGTTGTAAGATTGTCTCACAACTTACTCCTCACAGAACACCATAATATAATGATGTGTCTGAAAGGAGATCGAACCCTATTGGATATGGTTCGACCTATGATGCCTATAAGCTCACTACCTCTATAATTTTGGGGTTTCGCACTACTCTCCAAGGCTCGTATTTTGAATATGGCCCAAACCAAGAAAGTGGATTCGACGCCTTTTTAAATATGAAATGGAATAGTTCCATCGCCATCATATTTAAAAGTATGGGTTATGAAGCTTATGTTAAGCTTAACACCGAAACCAACTGAAAGTCGATTCACTAAGTGTATATTTGTTGGATATCCAAAAGGACTGTATAGGATACTACTTCTTTGATCCAACAAAGCAAAAGGTATTTATTGCTCAAAAGGCATAGTTCTTGGAATCCAAGTTTCTTATGGAAGAAATGACGCATAGAACAGTGGAATTTGATGAGGATCAAGATCCACAAGCCGATACACGTTTGGTTGACACTAGCCATCAACAAGAGGTTGTTGATAATGATCAAGAGGTTGATCGATACACACAAAACGTTCATAGATCTGGTAGAGTTAGCATTCCACCTGAAATATATGGATCTTTCATGGATGGATGCTATGAGATTGAGTCCGATGAGCCAAGTACATACCATAATGCTATGTCCAATTAGGATTGTGACAAATGGCTGGAAGCCATGAACGTAGAGATGCAATCCATGTATGACAACCAAGTTTAGGAATTGGTTGACACTCCACTTAACTCCAAACCGGTTGGATGCAAGTGGGTTTTCGAGAAGAAAACAAAACATGCATGGAAACTTAGATATTGACAAGGCTCATGTGTATAAAAAGGCTAGTGGGAGTGTAATCACAATCTTAGTATTGTATGTTGATGACATACTACATTTTGGAAATGACATTCCAACCATGGAAGGTGTTAAAACCTGGCTTAGAAGTTGTTTTTCCATAAAAGATCTCGGTGAAACCATCTATATTTTGGAAATAAAGATTTAGGGATAGATCAAGGCGGTTGATAGGGTTAAACCAAAGTGCATACATTGATAAAATCTTGAAAAGGTTCAAGATGGAAAACTCTAAGAAAGGTATGGTACCTATTCAAAGAGGGACAATATTGAGTGCATCTCAATGTCCAAGCTCAAAGGATGAGCAAGATTATATGAGGGACATCCCATATGCGTCTGCTATAGGATCCATCATATATGCGATGATATGCACTAGACTGGACATGTCATGCGCGTTAAGCTGACAAGTAGATATCAGCAGAATCCATGTAACACCCATTGGATGGCTGTTGAAAGTATATTGGAATACCTTAGGAGGACTAAGGATATGTTTCTAATATACGGATCTGATGAAGAGGAACTAGTTGTAAAGGGTTACACGAATGCTAGTTTCCAAACTGATCGAGATGATTCTCGATCACAATCGGGTACGTCTCCATTATGAATAGGGTAGCGTTGTCCACTACAGAATTCGAATACATAGCCGCCTCATTAGCAGCTTGGGAAGCTGCATGGATAAAAAGGTTTATCACCAATATAAGGATGGTCCCTACCATTCAAGACTCCTTAGAAATCTTTGTGATGACGAGGGTGCGATTGTTCAAATCAAGGAACCCCGTGCACATCAAAAGATTAGGCACAATGAGCGGAGATTCAACTACATAAGGGATGAAATTGAAAAGGGAAAGATATGTATTCGCAAAGTTCACTTTGATCAAAACATTGCGGATCCACTCACGAAGCTCCTTGAAAGGGCAAAGCATGAAAGTCATACCTATGCCTTAGGACTTCGATATTCTAGTGATTGGACTTGATCAAATTTTGTATTTGAATATATGGAACTCTTTATTATTTGAGTAAAATTATTTGGTTATAATGTCTCAATTAATGTTCCAAATTTAGCATGTTTAATCCATGAGTAAATTATTTACTCTAAATGTCCGTAGTCGTTCATACTTGTGGGAACAAGTATGAGGGTAAGACTATTATGAACTTGGATTGGTTGATATTCATAAGGATGAATATAGAGCAATGGGTTGCTACCAAGGTTCATAGATATTTGTGGGATACAAGTATTGGACTAACCCGCATCTCAAATTTTACTACATGGAATCTTATCGATTGATCATAAGTAAATTTGAGTAAAGGCGAATACCATTTAGTATCCTCCGACCTGAGATACATATTGGGTTTTGATATTCACCAAGTGTTATACTTTGAGCTAATTCTTTACCGTCCTGAAATAGTGGACGGTACATAAGGGTATGTTCAGGTATGACACGAGGTGTTTGTGAGAAACGTATGTAGTCAAGATGGAATTTGTTCCTCTTATTCGTTGAGAGTTAGATGTCTAAGGCCTGATTAAGTTAAATCAACAAGGAATGATCATTCTGTGTCCTTGGATTTAACATGACATCTGTAACAAAAGGATAGATGATTGATTCACCTAAATCATTTCAAGTAGGGTACTTGAAAGGGATGATGTTATTGAATGGCCATAAGTCATGCGTATTAAGGGTAGTAAACCGTTGTTAGGCGTCATTTACTGCTTGCATCAATCTTCTATGAATCTTGGGCAAGTGGGAGATTGTAGGATTCTATATGCCCAAGACACATAAAATATTGATGTGGTTAGTACGTTATGATCCAAGTCGGGTTATACCCAATAACAAGCTTAGCCCATAAAATATTGATGTGGTTAGTACGTTATGATCCAAGTCGGGTTATACCCAATAACAAGCTTAGCAAACACCAATTAATATTTAATTGATGATACGATCATGCAATTAAATATTTACACCAAATTTAGAAAATGGGTTTTCTAAATAAGTTGCATATGAGATGGAACAATTTATTAGGATAATTTGTTCAATAATATTATTTGAAGTATTATACAAATTAGTTGTATAACATCAAATAATAATGAGAGTATACTACTTATACAATTAAATGGTTAATTGTATAAACTAGTTAAAAGAGTAGACAATATATGTGTGTGTTAGTATTTGGCTTTTATAAAATATGGTCACCTATTTTATAAAAACTCAAATATTAATTAAAATAAAAGGGAAATCATTCTTTTTTGCATGTGAAAACCGTCCAACACAACTCACACACATGCATGTGTGATAGTGTTTGATTCCCTTGGTAAGAACATCCAACACATGCATGTTTCCACTAAGAGATTATTCCCTTGATTGTCACACACACATGCACATCTTGTCCCTCTCCACTAACTAGATAATTCAGCTCTCATCCAAAGGAACAACATATGCAAGAGCTCAAAATTCAGCTCACCTCTCTCTCTCTCCTGGTTTACGAACTAAGGCAGCAGCATTGAAGGTTCTTGGAGCTGATTTTGGAGCTGTTTTTATGTAGTTCTTGAAGAGTTCTTGTGTTGTTCTTGGAGTGTTCTAATAAAAAGAAAGGTTCTTGCATTCCAAGATCATCATTCTCATCACATGCAAACAACAACTAAAGCTCTATCTCTCTCTCTCACTTACGAATTGAGCTGCTGAAAAAGGGTTTTCAGCAAGAAACAAGCTGGGTTTCAAGTTGTTCTTGGTGTTTTCTACCTAACAAGAAGGTGTGTTTGCAAGGAGCTTGGGGTATACTAACTTGAGGACTTCTATCCTTGAAGTCTTGGCTGAATATTGGACATCATTCAACCTTCTTTTGTCGATTTTTCACTGCTGCAGTAAGGTAGCAAATCACAGCTTCATATAGCTGTGATTTTATGTACATTTTTGTATGTTCATAGCTTGTCCATTCACATATTTAAGATCCTATTGTTTTGGGTTTTGTTTTCCATCTTAAAACTACATTTAGAACACAAAATTTTCAGATTATAAACTTGTTATAATCCTTAACATCCGCTGCGTTTTCTGAAAGTTTAAAAGGTTAAACTATGTTTTAGTGTTCTAACAAACCCAACAAAGAATTATCTGACGCATGATCTGGAATTGGCAGCGGTGGTGTTTGCTTTGAAGATATGGAGACATTACTTATATGGGACGAAATGTACGATTTACACAGACCATAAAAGTTTGAAATATTTCTTCGATCAGAAAGAACTAACACATGCGTCAGCGGAGATGGTTAGAATTGGTGAAAGACTACGATTGTGAAATACTTTACCATCCTTATAAAGCAAATGTGGTTGCTGACGCGTTAAGCAGAAAAAGTGAACACCCTCCGATTCGAGTTAAGTCATTTAAGTTAATGATAACTCCAGATTTTATGCATCAGTTACGAAAAGCTCAATTAGAAGCATTAAAGAAAGAGAACGTGAAGCGGGAACGAATGAAGGGTCAAACAAAGGATCTAGAAGAAAATAGTTTTGGGGTTAAGACAAAATGTGGTCGTATGTGGGTCCCGATTAAGATAAGAGAGTTGGTGCTAGATGAAGCCCATAAATCTAGATATTCTATACATCTTGGTGCTACTAAGATGTATAAGGATTTGAAACAAGAATACTGGTGGCCCGGTATGAAGTTTAATGTGATGCAGTATGTGAATAAGTGTTTGACGTGTCTTCAGGTCAAAGCTGAGCATCAAAAGCCATATGGTAAGCTTCAACCCTTAGAGATTCCAAAATGGAAATGGGAAGAGTTAACAATGGATTTCATAACTAAGCTCCCGCGTACAGCTAAAGGTTATGATACCATTTGGGTCATAGTAGATAGATTGACACGTAGTCGAAATTTCTTACCAATTAAGGAAACGTGTAACTCTGAGAAGTTAGCAGAAGTGTTTATTCGAGAAATTATTGCTCGTCATGGAGTGCCGTTATCTATTGTGTCGGATAGGGATACACGTTTTACTTTGAGTTTTTGGAGGAAGTTTCATGAAGATATGGGCACTCGTTTGTTACACAGCACATCTTTTCACCCAGAAACTGATGGGTTGACTGAAAGAACTATCCAAACAGTTGAAGACATGTTACGAGCTTGTGTTATAGATTTTGGTGGTAGCTGGGATAGTCATCTGCCGTTAGTTGAATTCTCCTACAATAACAGTTATCATTCTACGATTGGGAGAGCCCCTTATGAGATGTTATATGGCAGAAAGTGCAGGAGTCCGATATGCTGGGGAGAAGTTGGGCAGAAAGAGTTGGGCAGTTTGGAAATTATACAGGCTATGAATGAGAAACTGGATCAGATCAAAGCTCGGTTGCGGCCCAGGATCGACAAAAGTCTTATGAAGATAAAAGGCGAAGGTATATAGAGTTTGAAGTAGGAGATAGAGTTATGTTAAAAGTATCTCCTTAGAAGGGAATTATCATATTCAGAAAGAGGGGAAAGTTAAGTCCTCGTTTTATAGGACCGTTTAAAATTATAGAACGGATTGGGGAAGTGGCCTATAAACTAGAATTACCCGATCAGTTGCAAGGAATCCACCCAAGCTTTCACGTGTCACAGTTGCGCAAGTGTTTAGCCAATGAAAGTACATATGTACCTTTAGACGATATAGAGGTGGTTGATAAGTTGAATTATGTTGAGAAACCTACTTCTATAGTAGACAGAAAGATGAAAAGATTGAGGAGTAAAACCATTAAGTTAGTTAAAGTACAATGGTCGAATAGAAAGGGATCTGATTTCACCTGGAATTAGAAGATGAGATGAAAAGAGATTATCCCCAGTTGTTTGAATAGTTGGTTTCGGGGACGAAACCTATTTAAGGGGGAGAGAGTTGTAACATCCGGTTTCTAAATCCGGACTTGTAATCATATTATAATTATGTTTAATTAAATTAAGCTGAGTTATTTAAGAAGATTGGTGTTCAATCACATGAGTTGTATGCGAATGAACCTCAGTCACACTCCATACGTGCGAATAAGACTCAGTCGCATGATTAGTAGACGTATGAGCTTCAATCGCACGATTCAGTCATGCGAATGGTTCAGTCGTGCGACTAAAGGTGAGGCAGTTAAGTTATGTGTATGGATAAGTAGGGCAGTGCAGAGGGTTCAAGAGCAGATTTCTATCTGCATCTACCCCATTTTCTTGTTCCCTTCACACCCAAACACCCTGTTCTCACGAAATTGACCAAGATAACTCCGTTTTGGTAAGATTTGAATGTCACGGATCAATCCTACTATGTTGTAAGCTGTGTATATGGTTGAATTTGATCCAATAACATGTTTAAATCATTAATTTGGTCTGGTTCTTTTCTAAGTCAAAATCCGGGAATTCGGATCCGAGTTTTGTGTAGTTTTGATGAAATATTGATCCGAAACCATTTGTAAACGATATGTATATGATTTGTTTTGAATATGACATGATTTGAATGGTTAGAACTTAAATTTTGAGTAAGTTTGGATCAAAAACGTCAAGAACACAGCTGCTGATCTGTTTCAGACGAATGGGCTCAGTCGCATGCCTTAGTCGTGCGAATGAAAGTCTAGTCGTGCGACTGAGTGTGAATGAAGGTTCAGTCGTGCGACTGAGAACCCAGTCGCCTGGTTAGAAGACCGAATGAATACGAGTGATCACTATGCATGAATGAGGACTCAGTCGTGCGGATGAATGGTCAGTCGTACGATTGAAGGTTCAGTCGCATGAGGTCCAATCGCATGATTGGATGTTCATCCGCATAAGTGTCCATTTGCATAGGAGTCTTGTTTGAGAATAGTTTACTGAATCAAGGTTTATTGCTTTAGATATACCTTGATTAGAGGAAGGATTAGTTATCTCGTGTACGTGGATTGTGTAGATCGTCATGAGGAAGTTGATAAGGTGAGTTCTAAGCCTTTTTCAAATGTTTGGTTTTAACATTCGGGCTAGCACACATACAATGATAAATGAATGATAAATGAATTGAATGTTTAGCACCAGAACTGTGATAATGATGTTTATACGATTACTAACAGCTCGCGTGGCTGTTAGGGTAAAGTTGGGATGATGAATGGTTGAGACAATGAATGGCTATCTGAACATTGTTAATCATTACGTGATGGTAATGATTCCAATAGGTCAGATAGGGTTTAAAGAATGGTTATTTGAATATTGATTAATCATTACGTGATGGTGATGATTTCAATGGGTCAAATGGGGATGTAATGATAAATGAATATGTATTAAAAACTGGTGCTAAAAGAAAGAATGTGTGGTGTGTAAAGTAATGTGATAATATTGGCAATAAGTAAAAGAAATGTTTTAAAATGATAATGTGATGTAAATCTCAACAGGCCAGTTAGGGTAAGATGCCTGGGTGTGTAACTGTACAGTTAGATAAGAGTGATGACGATCACTCAGATTTGTGAACATCTTGTTGTGACGACCCTAGATGATTAATTGGCATCCTACTAGATGAGAGATAGAAACTTCAGTTGCTAGATGTGGGCAACTGATAGTTTCTAGATATGGGAAACTGACCATCGCCAGATGTGGGCAACTGATAGTTTCTGGATGTGGGCAACTGACGTCCAGTGGGACGAGTCCGTTGGGACAAAGTAATGATAAAGTGGATTTAATTATATTGCCAATATCAATATGATTTGGTATGTGATAAAAATGTTGTTAATGTTTTGATGAAAATTTAGAACTCACCAGTTTATCTGATATTTTGAGTATATTGTGTGTGTACTAGGTAAGGAAGGGTCATCTATATTAGAGGAAAGCAAGTATGAGCTGAACAAGGATGCTATCCCGGAGTAGCTGCTGGCATAGGGCGTAGGACCTGTTAATAATGTAAATAGGGAAATGTATAATTAAATATAACTATATGTAAAAATGTTTTAAAAGGTTGGGTTAATATGTAATGTTGTTTAGTCTTCCGCTGTAAGTAGAAAGCTCTGATTCGCGTTTAAAATATTAATCCAACTGTGTGACGTGCCTCCGGTGCCCCGCCGGGTTTAGGGCGTCACACCCAGTCATATCATTGTGGTCCTTCTGTGAATCAAGCATCTCTTGCAGCTTAGCTGAAGACAGTTGAAACTTTTCAAGTTTCACCTCAGTAACTGATTGCTCAGCTTTGGATTAGGCTAGCATTTCAGTTAGTTTTTCATTTTCAGCTGCAAGAGTGTACTTTTCTCCATGCAGTTTGTCCATATCGGAGATGAGAGATTTGATTTTTATTCCAAAGCATTTGATTTCTCTTTTATACATCCCAGATTTTACTTTTTCTTCTTTGATTTTAGCTGCTAATTTGTGATTGTGCTCACGGTAACCCTGTAGTTCAGTAATACATTTATCACTACGCAGATTAGATTTTACCTCAGAAGGCATTCGAGTTGGGCCATCATTAATGTGAGCCATGAGAGCATGATTTTGAAATTAAGGCTTCACTTCCTCAGCATATAAGCTCCAGTCACATACACCATCATGTCTGATGACAAGTGCATTTGAAGTAGATTGGTTGGCTCCATGAGCTTGATTTGTTAGTTGTGGCTGACTCTGATATGGATGTTAATGTTCTTGTTGGTGATGATGCTACCGCTGTTGATGATTGTTGGACTAATAGCTTGAGTTTGGTTATCAGATAGATTAGCCCTGAGAGTTCCTTTGAAAGCTATTGTTGTTTCTTCTAGGAGCATTACATTCTCTTGAAAAATGGCCAGTCATACCATAATTGAAGCATTTGACCTTGGATTTGTCATATCCAAGTTTTTTATTTTCATTCAAACTAAGCTTTCTCCCTTTTCTGAAGAACTTCTTGGCTCTCATTGCTATCATAGCCATTTGCCATTGCAGATCCATTTCTTCCACATCATCTGGATCCATTTCTTCCAAGTCTTCTTGGATCAGATGAGCAGAAGTGAGTCTTCCTCCCAAGTGGGCTTCAAAGCTTGCAACAAAGGCATTGTAAGTAGCCTTTTGCTCTTCAGATCTTTGGTGTTCAGACATACCTGTGGGAGTGGTAGTGAACCCTGTTGGTTGAGCTGATGTTGATGGCTTGTTTGTTGATGGAGCCGCAATGAAACCAGTTGTCTTCACTTGATCTCTTGAGGAGAGAAAATCATCATCTTCAGTAATGAAGGCATTTTCCACTAAGTGAGTGTCTGATGGAAATTTATATTCTTTAACAACTCTAGGTCCACCAAGGTTCCTGCTCCTTTCATCAAGTTCAAGAGCTTCTATTTTGGCTATCATGATGTCCAAGGTGGTACTCTCTAGATCAAGAGTGTTTTTCAGCATGGTAACATTTTGTTTCCAGTTTTCAGGAAGGTTGTGACGCATTTTCTTGTTCAACTCTTTGACTTTATATGTAACCCCCATAATCTCTAAGTCATTCCCCAGCTGCACAAATCTATACAATTATTTTGAGATTTACTCCCCCTTGGAGTGATGAAAGGTTTCATCTTGATTAACAAGTTTATCCTTATTAATTTCAGCTACTTCACTACTGCCTTCACATACAATCAGCAGTGCATCCCACACAGCTTTAGCTGTTCCGTACTTCTCAAGCCTTTTTAGCACATCCATTTTAAATGCTTGAGTTAGAATGGAATAAGCTTTAAGATCAATTTTTATATTTTTGTAGTCATCATCAGCAAGAGTAAGATCCTCTATGGGTATTCTTGGGGTTTTGTATAGAGCAGCTTGATCAGCAGAAAGAGTCACTGGAATGTTAGGCCCTTTACATAAGGAAATCCAATAGTCCGGATCTACACCTGTAATGTAATTCATAAACATAATCTTCCATTGCTTTAACTCAGATTTGTGTTTAAGCATAGGAGGTTTAGGAGTATGACCAAGTTCAGAGAAATTGTGTGAATCCATTTTAATAAGTTGTTTTTAAATATAGATTAGGTTGATTCTTAAGTCCACCTAGTCCAGTAAGTCCAAAACAGACTTATATAACCAGATCTACTGAGTGTAGGGCAGAAAATTGTTAGAACTTCTTTTGTTGAGTTTTTGATTATTCTTCTGGTATGATTTTATGTAGAAGCAACTGTTCAAAAATTTGTTTTTAGAGGTTGATTATGAATGAACAGTGACTATCGAAGTATTTCAGCAGATATTCAACTTTTATACTGAATAGAGGTAGTCGAACACTGTACCAGCAACTCAATCACCAGATCAATCGAGTTCAGGTTAGATCTATGCAGATCTAAAGAAGAACCGAGAGCCAAAGCTCTGATACCAATTGACTGGGTTGTGAGAATGAAGTTCTCTATTGTTGTGAAACAAAAAGGACCGAATATGATGATTGAGTCAATGATTATATGGCGGAATCATACAATCACAGAACATTGAATGCAAGAAATACTCATAAATGCACTTTGTATTGATTAAGATGAACAGTTACAATAAATGCTAGGGTTTGAGCACTATACAGTAACAGGACACCTTGTGGACAAAAGACTGAATATTTTGATTGTCTAACGTTAGTCTAAAGTCAAAAGTCACCTCACATACGAGGTTTTCTATTCTATTTATAGGCTGACAGGAAGCCTTTACAAAAGACTAAAATACCCTTATACATAATCTAGTGTAGGATTCTATATGCCCAAGACGCGTAGAATGTTTATGTGTTTAGTACGTTATGATCCAAGTCGGGTTATACCCAATAACAAGCTTAGCAAACACCAATTAATATTTAATTGATGATATGATCATGCAATTAAATATTTACACCAAATTTATAAAATGGGTTTTCTAAATATGTTGCATATGAGATGGAACAAATTATTAGTACATTTTGTCCAATGATATTATTTGTAATGTTATTTAAGTGTGTTAAATAATATCACAAATTAATAATAGGAGTGTTAGGATTATACAATTAAAAGGTTACTTGTATATCCTAATTAAAAGACTAGTTAATATGTGGTAGGTTTTATTTTGAGGGGGAAACCTTTTTTTGAAACCCAATTCGCCCCCCCCCCCTTGGGTTCTTATTGGACCTTTTGTTTTGTAAAACATAACCACATTAACTTGTTTTGAACACTCCTCTTTCACACACCAATCTCATTACATGCAAAAGAAATGAACTCTCTCTCTCTCTCAAAAACTCACGGCCAGGCTGCTGTCTTCTTTGGAGTTTTGGAGCTCTTTTGGTGTTGATTTCTCCCTAGCAAGAAGTGTTTGCTATTAAGCTTGGGGTATACTAGCTTGAGGACCTCTACACTTGTAGTCTTGCTCGTTTTCGGAGCATCCAACACCTCCTTCTTGGTCTTTTTCTTGCTGCTGAAAGAGGAAGTAATCACAGCTCATTGTGGCAGTGATTTTATGTACATATACATATGTTCATAGCTTGCATGTTCACATAAATGATCCTTTGTTATATGGGTTTGTTATATGCATATCTTTGACACCTAAAAACATGATTTTTCAGCTTATAATCATGTTTGAAAACATATATATATCCGCTGCGTTTTTCTGAAGTTTAAATGGTTAAACTTGGTTTTTATGTTCTAACAAACCCAACAATGGTATCAGAGCCAGGTTATGTGGATAGCTTGCTTGTTCTTACCCTTTAAAAATTGGTTTTAAAGGATGTTTAATCACTCATTATAGGCTGATTTTTGTTGCTATTAATAAACCCCATGTCTTTCATAGTTATATTTTCATGCTTATGATTAGACTTTGAAAAATAGGAATGTCAATTAGTTGATATATTTGGATGTTGTTTGTTTGGACAAACAAACCCTAATTTTCAGTTTATGTTGGCTGAAAATTTGGGTTTGATGGGGTTTATTTAGTTTGTTGAACGATGTTTTATGATTGTTCTCTTGATAGTGCATAACCTAGCTTTTGGCCTTGTGTTGTTTGGATGATTGGAATGGTTGTTTTTATTCATTCAATTGGGTTGTAATATTCATGTTTATTATTTGAGGTGTAATTATTTATTCATTTGGTTATGTAATTAATAGATTAGGTGCATTTCTTTTATTAGAAAAATGTATTAGGATACAATTTTTGTAAAAGGAAGATGCACAAGATCAAGACCCAAAGATGGACATCAAAGACATGGACCTTGAAGTATTTGGATATGGATTCAAGTGGGAGTCCATGGACACATATAATGTGTCATTACAAACCCTTAGGAGAGACCTTATGACAACACTTGTGATGGCAAACAAGTGTTGTCAACTTAGTGGCTATGGTTATGCACTCATGTTTATATGTTTATGCTTGTTTGATTATTTGTTGTTTGATTGTTTGGTTGATATTTAGTCATACATTACAAACTCATTAACAAACCTAACAAGTTGAAAATTGATGGTTCTTAATCATTAAAAGTTAATAAAAGGTTATTAAAATGATTTAATGATTAAAAGTAGGTTTTAATCAAAGGACCATAGGGTATCTTGTATTTGAAAGCATGCAAATACAAGTACATAGAGTTTTCTAAACTAGAATTATGAAACCTCTAAATATTCTAAAACAAGATCAACACCGTCCTTTTACACAACACTTAAGTCACTTGGGAACTCTTAGTAGGAAAAAGGTCACCTAACCACTTTGAGGGAACTTATGACTTAAGGTGAGAATGCCATATTCGTGGGATAAAGGTCAACTAACCACTCATTTTGGCAAACTCACACGCATGTGTAAGTAGGATGTCTTGATTTGCAAACCATGTTAAATGGATCACCTACAATATGGTTTCCAAATGGTGTTGATGGGATTAGCATGCCGACTTTACATATGATGTTTAAAGTCGATCCCATACCTCTAGAAGTTGCAAATGGTTGCAACCGTCAATCGTTGACCACCTTATTAATTTAAATCGTGGGATAAAGGTCACCTAACCACAATTTAAAAGTAATGTTGGGTTCTAGATTTTAATATAAAAATGACCTTAAAAGGCATTAATTATTAAAAATAGCAATATCAAAAATACTAAAATAGATCTTTGTTAAATTTTGTAGATGGCCACCAATAATGAAAATCATGATAACTCATCCGCGTCCACCCAATCATTACGAGCGATCCTCCAAAAGGAACGTCTAAATCATAACAACTTTATTGATTGGTATCGAAACTTGAGAATCGTTCTCAAGCAAGAGAGAAGATCATATGTTTTAGACGACCCTATCCCCGATCAACCTACTGAGGATGATGAGGAGGCCTATAACGATTGGCTGAAGTGCACTGAGGACTCCGTCCAAGTGTCTTGTCTCATGCTAGCGAGCATGACTCCGGATCTCCAAAAGGAGTATAAACATCACGGAGCTTACGATATGATAACCCAGCTGAAGGAAACATTCCAACACCAAGCAAGGGTTGAGCGCTTCAAAACGGTTCGAGCACTCCATGCATGTCGTATGGACGACAACCAATCTGTTTCATCTTATGTACTTAAGATGAAAAGTCTTATTGACCGCCTCGAGAGGCTTAATTGTACCGTCTTGAAGGAATTGGCCACGGATTTGATCCTAAATGGCCTTACCAAGAAGTTCGAGACATTCGTGTTGAACTACAACAGAATGGTTGGGACAAAAGCATTGGTGAGCTTCACTCAATGCTCAAAACGGCCGAGGCGGCCATGGGTAAAAGGGTTTTACCCGTTCTCACCATCAATGAAGGTGGGAACAACAAAAGGCCTCATCCCGCACCCAAGGCAAAAGTTGCCAAGGGTAAAGGACCCATTTGGGGAAAGGGGAAGGGGGTGGCAAGGGTGCCACCCAAATCACAAGAGAAGCAAAAGGTTGCTACTAATGACCCATGCTTCAAGTGTGGGGAGATAGTACATTGGGAAAGGAATTGTCCTGTCCATCTCCAAGAGTTGAAAGCAAAGAGGGATGCCCGGCAGACCTCAGGTACAATATACATGATTCATATTGATCTTAATGTTACATCTTCTAACACATGGGTATTGGATACCGGATGTGGAACTCATTTGCAATTTGTTGCAGGGGTTCATAAGAAGTAGGGACTTTAATCAAGGGGATGTTAGCCTCTTCATGGGCAATGGAACTAACGTCTTAGTTGAAGCTCGTGGGGACTACATCCTAAAACTTCCAAGTGGCTTGGATGTTATTTTGAAGAATGTTTTGTATGCTCCTAGTTTGACTAGGATCATTATTACTGTATCCCAATTAAGACATTATGATTATGTATTATCTTTTGTTGAAAATGATATTCATGTTTCTTTAAATGATATGTTCTATTTTAAAGCTATTCCCATCAATGTGATTTATGAATTGGTTCATGAAAATACTTTAAATAGTTCATTGTACCAAACTAACGCCAAGAAACTCAAATTGGATTTGAGTGATACCTATCTTTGGCATTGTCGTCTTGGTCATATAAACAAGAAACGCATACAAACACTTCAAAAGAATGATCTTTTAGAAACAAATGAATGTGATTCATTTGATGTTTATGAATCTTGTTTACAAGGAAAAATGACTAAGGCACCCTTTAGTGGAACTAACGAAAGGGCAAAAGATTTATTAGGAATCATACATTCGGATGTATGTGGTCCTTTTAAACCAATGACTAGGAATGGTGAAAGATACTTCATTACCTTTACCGACGATTATAGTCGCTATGGGTATGTGTACTTATTAAGGCATAAAGATGAAGCTTTTGAAATGTTCAAAATCTTCAAGAATGAAGTAGAAAATCAACTCAACAAGTCAATTAAAGTTCTCCGTACCGATAGAGGACATGAATACCTAAGTGATGTTTTTCAAGATCATCTTAGGAGTTGTGGGATTGTCTCACAACTCACTCCACCTGGAACACCACAACATAATGGTTTGTCTGAGAGGAGGAATCGAACCTTATTGGATATGGTCCGATCTATGATGGCTAGAAGCACATTGCCTCTATCATTTAGGGGTTTCGCTTTGCTCTCCGCAGCCCGTATTCTAAATATGGCCCCAACCAAAAAGGTGGAAAGGACACCTTTGAGATATGGCATGGAAGAGTTCCATCCCTATCATACTTAAGGGTCTGGGGTTGTGAGGCTTATGTTAAGACTCCCACCCTAAACAAATTGGAAGTCCGATCCACCAAGTGTATCTTTGTTGGATATCCTAGAGATTCTATGGGATATTATTTCTATGATCCACTGGAACAAAAGGTGTTTGTTGCCAGAAAGGGTGAGTTCTTAGAAGCAAAGTTCCTTATTGAAGGAGCTAGCAGTAGAACAATGGATCTTGAAGAGGATCAAGAACCACAACCCGATGCATGTTTAGTTGAAACTAGCACTCAACATGAGGATGTTGAGGATGATCAAGGGGTTGATCAATACACACAAGACGTTCGCAGAAGTGGTAGAACTAGTAATCCACCTGAAAGATACGGATTTTTCATGGATGGATGCTATGTGGTAGATTCAGATGAACCAACCACATACCATAATGCAATGTCCAATTCGGATTGTGACAAATGGCTTGAAGCCATGAACGTTGAGATGCAATCCATGTATGACAATCAAGTTTGGGAACTTGTTGTACCACCTCTTAATTCGAAGGTAGTTGGAAGTAAGTGGGTTTTCAAGAAGAAAACTGATATGCATGGAAACTTGGATACTTATAAAGTTATACTTGTACCAAAGGGTTTCACTCAAACTCAAGGGGTTGATTATGATGAACCTTCTCACCTGTTGCGATACTAAAGTCTATAAGGATATTGTTTGCCATAGCTGCTCATTATGATTATGAGATTTGGCAAATGGATGTCAAAACCGCTTTTCTAAATGGATATCTTGAGGAAGTTGTCTATATGGTACAGCCTGAAGGTTTTGTCGATCCAAAACATCCTAAAAAAGTATGCAAGTTAAAGAAATCAATATATGGATTGAAACAAGCATCGAGAAGATAGAATCACCGTTTTGATGAGGAAGTAAAGAAATTTGGCTTCATCAAAAACGCTGATGAAGCTTGTGTGTATAAGAAGGCTAGTGGGAGCATAATAACTTTCCTAGTATTGTATGTTGATGACATACTACTATTTGGAAAAACATTCCAACCTTGGAAGGTGTAAAAACCTGGCTTGGAAGTTGTTTTTCCATTAAGGATCTTGGTGAAGCCACCTATATTCTAGGAATAAAGATCTATAGGGATAGATCAAGGCGGTTGATTGGTGTAAATCAAAGTGCATATATTGATAAAATCTTGAAAAGGTTCAAGATGGAGAACTCTAAGAAAGGTATCGTACCTATTCAAAGAGGAACGATATTGAGTACGACTCAATGTCCTAGCTCAAAGGATGAGCAAGATAAAATGAAGGCAATCCCATACGCATCTGCTATTGGATCCATCAGTATGCGATGATATGCACTCGATCGAACGTGTCATGCGCTTTAAGCATGACGAGCCGATACCAGCAAAATCCTGGAAACAGTCATTGGATGGCTGTTAAGAACATACTTAAGTACCTGAGGAGGATAAGAGATATGTTCCTAATCTATGGATCTGGTGATGAGGAACTCGTTGTAAAAGGTTACATGGATGCGAGTTTCCAAACCGATCGTGACGATTCACGGTCACAATCGGGATACATTTTCATTCTGAATGGAGGAGCGGTCTCTTGGAAGAGCTCCAAGCAAAATCAGAATACGTCGCCGCCTTATTGGCAGCTCAAGAAGCTGCATTGTTGAAGAAATTCATTGCCGATCTAGGGGTTGTCCCTTCCATTCAGGACCCCCTAGAGATCTTTTGTGATAACGAGGGAGCGATTGCTCAAATCAAGGAACCTTGTGCTCATCAATAGACTAGGCACATTGAGTGGAGATTCAAATACATACGAGATGAAGTTGAAAAGGGAAAGATATGTATTCTCAAAATTCACACGGATCAAAACATTATGGATCCTCTCACGAAGCTCCTTGAAAAGGCAAAGCATGAAGGTCATACTTGTGCCATGGGACTTCGGTATTCTAGTGACTGGATTTGATCTGTAAATTTTGTATTTGGATATATGGAACTCTTTATTATTTGAATAAAATTATTTGGTTATAATGTTTCAATTAATGTTCCAATTTAGCATGTTTAATCCATGAGTAAATTGTTTACTCTAAATGTCCGTAATCGTTCATACTTGTGGGAACAAGTGTGAGGGTAAGATTATTATGAACTTGGATTGGTTGATATTCATAAGGATGAATATAGAGCAATAGGTTGCTACCAAGGTTCATAGATATTTGAGGGATACAAATTTTGGACTAACCCGCATCTCAAATTTTACTACATGGAATCTTATTGATTGATCATAAGTAAATTTGAGTAAAGGCGAATATCATTTGGTATCCTCCGACCTGAGATACATATTGGGTTTGATATTGACCAAGTATTATACCTTGAGCTAATTCATCACTGTCCTGAAATAGTGGACAGTACATAAGGGTTTGTTCAGGTATGACACGAGGTGTTTATGAGAAACGTATGTAGTCAAGATGAGATTTGTTCCTCTTATTTGTTGAGATCAAGATGTCTAAGGCCTGATTAAGTTAAATCAACAAGGAATGATCATTCTGTGTCCTTGGATTTAACATGACATCTGTAACAAAAGGATAGATGATTAATTTACCTAAATCATTTAAAGTAGGATACTTGAATGGGATGATGTTATTGAATGGCCATAAGTCATGCGTATTAAGGGTAGTAAACCATTGTTTGGCGGTATTTACTGCTTGCATCAATCTTCTATGAATCTTGGGCAAGTGGGAGATTGTAGGATTCTATATGCCCAAGACACGTAGAATGTTGATGTGGTTAGTATGTTATGATCCAAGTCGGGTTATACCAATAACAAGCTTAGCAAACACCAATTAATATTTAATTGATGATATGATCATGCAATTAAATATTTACACCAAATTTAGAAAATGGGTTTTCTAAATAAGTTGCATATGAGATGGAACAAATTATTAGTACCTTTTGTTCAATGATATTATTTGTAATGTTATTTAAGTGTGTTAAATAACATCACAAATTAATAATAGGAGTGTTAGGATTATACAATTAAAAGGTTACTTGTATATCCTAATTAAAAGACTAGTTAATATGTGGTGTGTTTTTTTTGAGGGGGAAACCTTTTTTTTAAACCGAATTCGGCCCCCCCTTGGGTTCTCATTGGACCTTTTGCTTTGTAAAACATAACCATATTAACTTGTCTTGAACACTCCTCTTTCACACACCAATCTCATTACATGTAAAAGAAAATAACTCTCTCTCTCTCTTAAAAACTCACGGCCAGGCAGTTGTCTTCTTTGGAGTTTTGGAGCTCTTTTGGTGTTGATTTCTCCTTAGCAAGAAGTGTTTGCTATTAAGCTTGGGGTATACTAGCTTGAGGACCTCTACACTTGAAGTCTTGGTCGTTTTTGGAGCATCCAACATCTCCTTCTTGGTCGCTTTCTTGCCGCTGAAAGAGGTAGTAATCACAGCTCATTGTGGCTGTGATTTTATGTACATATACATATGTTCATAGCTTGCATATTCACATAAATGATCCTTTGTTATATGGGTTTGTTATATGCATATCTTTGACACCTAAAAACATGATTTTTCAGCTTATAATCATGTTTGAAAACATATATATATCCGCTGCGTTTTTCTGAAAGTTTAAATGGTTAAACTTGGTTTTTATGTTCTAACAAACCCAACATCTAGTCTAAGTACAAAAGGTCTTCATCAGCATTTGTTTTTGTTCATCCGCATTGACTAATGCGGATGTGTTGTCTTCATCAGCATTAGTTTTTCTTCTATCGCATTAGTGTTTGGTCATCAGCATTGACAAATGCGGATGAACAAACACTTAGCGCATTTGTTGCTGAGCATCTGCATTAGTTAATGCGGATGTGTTGTTCCTTTGTCAGCATTTGTTCGGCTATCCGCATTTGCTAATGCGGAAGAACAAATAATTGTCAGCATTTGTTCTTTGGTCATCCGCATGTACAAATGTGGATAGCCGACACTTGTCTTCTTTTGTTGATGCAGATTATTCATCCGCATTGGTTCTTGGACTTGGGGAGATTTCAGCAGAACAACCATCATCCACTACTTGAATTGGCATATATGATTCTTTCAGGGTCCAACAACTATTTTACTTAGAAAATTTTATGCTCATGCCCCTGAAATGTTCTATGTGCCTTTTTTTGGACTTAGGGTTTTGTAAGAGGTTATAAGAGGTAGATGGGTGAGACAGACTCTGTTATCATGTGATGGTCTAGCTATGCATGATGATGTGATGAAGGTTATGATGTGTATGTGTGTATGATGTGTTATCTTTTAACGGTTTTCAAAATGTATATATTATGTTATAATATACGTTATGTATTATGTTATGACTTTACGTGGTATGATGTATGTATGAATGAACGTAAAGTATTACGTAATGAAGTGGAATATAACGAAGATGAAAAGTGGGATGTAGTCAACGAATGAACGGCTTGCAAGCAAAATTGAATGGAGGTGCATGACCATGTTGTCGTTAGCTCAACTGTATGCGGTTTAGCTAACCTGAAGGATGCACACAGGGTCAATCATTGAGATTGACGAGACCCTTATGGCATGCCATAGGTACTGGGTCACGCTTCGTGCACAATGTTAGGGGTCTATTTATAGATTTCGGCCCAGTATCAGCTTCATGCATAATGTTTGGGGTATTACACATTGGTCTGGATGAAAGTGAAAGATAATGAAAAAGTACGAAATGAACGAATACGTATGATGATGAAAGATAACAATGAAGGGAAGAATGAGAAAGATAATGATGATGATAATGAATATTATCTGGATGTACACATGATGTATGCTCGTATACAAAAGTAATGTATCTTATTCAAGAAGGATATTTTCATATATATAAATCCTAAAAGGTATTTTAATACTTTTAAAACTAGAACTTACTCAGCAACATTAATTTTTCTTTCATGGAGTTTCTCCCTTATTCAAATAGTACCGTATTTCAAAAAAAGAAAAAATTATTTAACCACAATAACTGCCTCAAGTACTATTTTTACCCAAGGCTATGCTACTTCGAGTATTTTAAATGAAATACACAAACCCACAATATTAGTACCTGCTCTACAATCGGAGTGGTTAATAATGCACGTAAGTATGATGATACTGAGCTATGCGGCTCTTTTTTGTGGATAATTATTATCAGTAGCACTTCTAGTCATTACATTTAGAAATATTTTTTATAGTTCTAAAAGTAATAATTTATTAAAATTAAATGAGTCATTTTCATTTGGTGAAATCCAAGACAAGAATGAAAGAAACAATATTTTAAAAAAAACTTCTTTTTTTTTCTGATGAGAATTATTACAACAACGCTGACTTTTATGCATTTTCAGTTGGCAGATAATTATTGTTGAGGATGGCACACGGAGGAAGCTACTCATCAGGGCTAGACTGGCATTGTTCATGCTTAATGATTTTGTTGTATTGTAACGCAACTAACTGATTGTTTTGTAACCCTAACTTTCAACGATGTATTATTTTGCAACATTAATTATATGCATGAATGGTTTTTGTTAACTTAATTCCGCTACAACATTTTATGAAATGTGTATTGTTTTTTATAATAATGCTATGATTGTCCGACTATGGGGTCTCCAAGAACGGGGCCTTACAAGGTGGTATCAGAGCCGAAGTTTAAGAGAAATGGGTAAATAATTTCAAAAACCAAAATTTAAACTGAAAATGGGACGGAGGGAGGGATGCCAGTCCTTGTAGTCTCGTGCCATCAGGCATTTCTTTTCTTAATGTTAATCGATAATATATGCGTGTGCTATCTGAATATGTGCTCTAAGTGGGAAGGAGCATAATAGTGAGTGGAGGTTGAGGTTAAATGCTTGATTCAAGTTTGGAAAGCTTGGTCATATTGTTAAGGACTGTAGAGTGGTGAGGTGCTATAACTGTGGTGAAACAGGTCACATGAGTCGGGAGTGCAAGAAGCCAAGGGCCAAGAGTTCTGGGGTGAAGAAGAAAACAGAGAATGAAGGGCAGAGGGCAACTACTAGAGCCTTCACGATGACCCGGGAGGAGGCCAGGGTAGATCCCGATGTCGTGTCAGGTATGTTTCTAGTAAACCAAATTTATGCCTCTGTATTATTTGATTTTGGTGCAAGTAGGAGTTTCATATCTACTTCTTTCTGTGCTAAGTTGCCTGTTAATAGTAGAAGTATTGATAAGCCATTTGATGTAGAAACTGCTATTGGTAATTCTACTAGAATTTCTAATATGATAGAAGAATATGACATAGAACTAGAAGGCCATAGATTCTCTACTAGACTATTCGTGAGGCCCTTAGCTGGATTTGATATGGTGCTAGGAATGGATTGGTTAGCAGCTTATGAGGCAAATATCGTGTGCCGCAAGAAGATGATTTGATTAGTCGCGCCCGATGGAAGTTTGGTGACGGTCTACGGTGATCATGTCACTATGGTTTTGAAGGTGATTTCGATGGTGGTGGAAGAGAAATGCATGAAACATGGATGTAATGCCTACCTGGCTTACGTAAAGGATGTGGACATGTCAGTACCACAATTATCTGATTCACCAGTTGTATGTGACTTTCCGGACGTGTTCCCAGAAGACTTACCGGGTCTACCACCGGATCGCGAGATTGAATTTCAGATTGATCTGATACCCGGTGCTCAACCCATTGCCAAAGCACCGTATCGATTAGCTCCGACTAAGATAAATGTACTAATGGTTCAACTGCAGGAGGTTATGGACAAAGGGTTTATCCGACCGAGCATCTCTCCTTAGGGTGCTCCGGTCTTGTTTGTTAAGAAGAAGGACGGTAGTATGAGGATGTGCATAGACTATCGGGAGTTAAAAAAGTTAACAGTGAAGACCTGATATCCCTTACCAAGAATAAATGACCTGTTTAACCAGCTCCAAGGTGCCAGTTGGTTCTCCAGGATAGATCTCCGATCTAGCTACCATTAGTTGAAGGTGAAGGATCAAGATATTCCTAAGACAGCTTTTTGCACGCGTTATGGGTATTATGAGTTTCTCGTTATGTCTTTTGGTTTACTAATGCACTAGCTGCCTTTATGGATCTAATGAACCAAGTGTGTCGACCGATGTTGGACAAATCAGTGATTGTGTTTATCAATGACATCTTGATTTATTCAAGGAGCAAGGAGGAACATGTCGGTCACATTCGAGAGGTATTAGAAACTCTTATAAGGGAGAAGTTGTATGCCAAGTTCTCAAAGTGTGCGTTCTGGTTGTGCGAGTTCAGTTTTTGGGTCAAGTGGTGAATTTTAAAGGGATTATGGTGGACCCGGAGAAGATTGAGGCAGTGATGCAATGGAAGTCCCCAAAGACGCCATCTGAGATTCAAAGTTTTCTTGGGATTGGCGGGCTACTACAGAATATTTATTCAAGACTTTTCTAAGGTAGCCTCACCTTTGACTAGATTGACTCGCAAGGACGTGATGTTTGTGTGGGGTCAGAAACAGGAGGATGCTTTTGAGGAGTTAAAAGCAAGATTAACTTAAGCTCCTATCTTTTCATTACCCGAAGGGAGTGAAGACTTAGTGGTATATTCAGATACTTCTTACTCAGGACTGGGTTGCATGTTGATGCAACATGGAAGGGTAATAGCCTACGCGTTCCGACAGTTGAAAACCCACGAGGTCAATTATCCAACCCATGATTTGGAACTAGCAGCTGTGGTTTTCGCATTAAAGATTTGGAGGCACTACCTGTATGGAGCAAAGTGCACAATATTCACGGACCACAAAAGCTTAAAGTATTTCTTTGAGCAATACGATCTCAACATGAGGCAGAGGAGGTGGTTGGAGTTGATCAAGGATTATGACTGTGAGATCCACTACCCTCCGGGCAAAGCCAACTTAGTGGCTGATGCCGTCAGCCAAAAGTAGAGACCCTAGCCGATCCAGGTGAAAGCTTACCAACTAGTGATGACCTCTGATGTGATGACCCAGGCCAAAGAATTTCAAAATGAGACAATAAACGAAGATCACTTTAACTCTAAAAAAATGAGAGGTTTAGTCGCGGAGTTGAGAGAAAATACCCGTGGAGTTAGAACCCGCTTCGGGCAGATGTGGATCCCTCGTTTCGGAGACCTACGGGGATAAATTATTGATGAGGCTCATAAGCTACGATACTCCATTCATCCCGGCACTACCAAGATGTATCAAGACATGAAGAAAGATTATTGGTGGCCGGGAATGAAGCGTGATGTATTGGAGTATGTGAGTAAGTGCTTTACTTGCTTACAAGTGAAGGTAGAGCATCAAAAGCCATACAGGAAGATCCAACCATTGGATATACCCGAGTGGAAGTGAGAGCACATCACCATGGACTTCATAATGAAGCTACCTCGTACGGCGAGGGGGTATAATACCATTTGGGTGATAGTTGATCGTCTGACAAAGAGTGCTCACTTCCTACCGATCCGCGAGACATACTCATCTGAGAGGCTGGCGGATCTGTTCATCAAGGAGATTGTAGCTCGTCATGGTGTGCTGGTGTCTATCGTGTCGGAGCGTGACACCAGTTCACATCGAAGTTTTGAAAAATATTCCAGATGTGATGGGCATGAGGCTACGCATTAGCACGACTTACCATCCTCAGACAGATGGTCAGTCGAAAAGGACCATCCAGACGCTAGAAGATATGCTTCGGGTATGCGTCATCGATTTTGGTGGAAGTTAGGACGAACATTTACTGTTACCTGAGTTCTCAAATAACAATAGTTATCATGCTAGTATTGGCATGCCACCATACGAGATGCTATACGGTAGGGAGTTTAGAACACCCATATATTAGGGTGACATTGGACAGAAGGTGTTGGGAAGTATCAAGGTGGTCGAGGTTCCTGACTGAAAAGTTAGAAAAGATCAAAGCCTTTATGAAGGCGGCAAAGGATGGACAGAAGTCGTATGCCGATAAAAGACGTAGACCGATCGAGTTTAACGTGGGTGATAGAGTTATGTTGAAGGTCTCACCTTGGAAAGGGATCATCTGGTTCAGGAAACAGGGTAAGCTAAGCCCAAGGTACGTAGGGTCTTTCCAAATCATCGCACGAGTAGGAGAGGTGGCCTATCGATTAGAATTGCCTGATGAGTTAAGTGGAATTCATCCGACATTCCATGTATCTCATCTGAGAAAGTGCTTAGCTGATGAAGACTTGATTATACCACTGGAGGATATCAAGGTGGATGAACGACTCAATTATGTGGAGCAACCAGTGGCAATCATCAATCGAAAGGAGAAGAGATTGAGAAATAAAGTGGTTATACTTGTGAGTATGCAGTGGAAGCACCGAAAGGGGTCTGAGTCTACGTGGGACATAAAGGAAGAAATAAGACAGCATTACCCACAACTATTCGAGGAGTGACAGGTTTTAGGGATGAAACCTCTATAAGGGGGTGGACTGGTAACACGCGAAATTTATTGAGAAAAAGAAAAGTAAAGAAAGAATTGAGAATTTACATAAGTGGAGGGACTAAAATGTAAAAAGGACAAAATTATATTATTATGATTAAAGTGGGCATGGCCTTGTGAGAAAAGGTAAGTTTTTCTTGTATTTATTAAGAAAAAGAAAAGTAAAGAAGAAGAAGTTGCGAAAAGGTAAGTTTTTCCTGTATTTTGCAAGGTTTCAACCAAGTTTCATCCTTGTGACCGAGCCTTATATGTGTATGTATGTTCGTTTGTGTGTGTTTTTGACATGTTTAGGTGTTAGAACTCTTTATGCTCATGATATTTGAAGGAGTTGTGCTTAGAAGCAGAAAGAGGTGAGTTCTAGACCCTGGTTTTCTTGTGTTTTAAACTTTTGGGGCTGAAAATGCATATTAATAATGTTTTTTATGGTTTATGTATGACCCCGTATGTATTTGTGTATGCGAATGCTTGTGTTTAATGTTGTAAGTTTGTTTTGATGCTTAGAATAACAAGTTTATGTTGAATGTATGTTAGAAAGTCGGTTAGGACTGAAAATGGTTTAAAAATATGTATAACGGTAGGTCATGCGCCCAAACAGGTATAACATCTTGTATTTTCGTTAAATAAAAAGTTAACCTTGTTAAATTCTTATAAGGTCTATTCATGGCTTTTATGAAAAGTTAATTTTATAAACAATTAAGTTTAATACGTTGATGTTAATAATTACAATAATAATAATAATACTAATAATAATAATAATAATAATGAATCAAATGCATTAAATGTGTAATTTATATTGTGAATTATCTATTTATTAATCATTTAAAGAACTTATTGTTGGGTTTACTAGAACACAAAATCCATGTTTAACCATTTAAACTTTTCAGAAAACGCAGCGGATATGTTTAACTTTTAAACACTTTTAAATCTGAAAATATATGTTCTTAGATCTCCATAAAAGTGTAGGAAGCAAACCCATTAACCAAAGGATCATTTATGTGAATAATCTAGCTAAGAACATGAATAAAACGTACATAAAATCACAGCTTCAATGAGCTGTGATTTCTACCTCTTTGAGCAGCAAGAAACGACCAAAGGTGGAGTGTTAGACTCTTCAAGATAGCCAAAACTTCAAGGTTGGAAGTCTTTGAACCTTGACTCCCACAAGACACCAAGAAAGCCATACACTTGCTTGGATTTGGACGCCAAAAACACCAAAAGATGAGCTGCCAAAACTCTTACCAAAACCGTGAACATCCAGCAGCTTTCTAGATGAGGATTGATGTCACAAAACGGCCAAGGCTTCCAAAATAGGACCCCTCAAGCTAGCATACCCAAGCTTATTGCAAAAACCCTTCTTGTTAGGGAGATTAACACCAAGATTCAGCTCCAAAATTACCCTTTTCTGCTGGTTATTTCCGTAAGAGAGAGAGGGAAAAATGGAGAGAATGAATTATCTTGCATGTCTTGTGAAGTGAGAAGAGTGTGTAGAAAAACCAAGCTAATTAGTGTGTGTTATGTCTCCAATAAAAGGATGGTCCAATGACCACAAAGGGGTCGGCTTTGACCAGGTTTTGAAAAGAGGTTTTCCCCCTTAAAATTAAAACACAATCACACACTAAATAAGTCTTGCAACTAGACATGTAATTAACATTTAATTGTAAGTCTAAGTTGTATAACTTATATAATTAACATTTAGCTTATAAGTTATAATTTCTCATTATTATTTAGTGTTATCTAACTTATTTAAATAACACTTCAAATAATATTATTGAACAAAATATCCTAATAAGTTGTTCCTTCTCATATGCAACTTATTTAGAAAACCCATTTTCTAAATTGGTGTAAATATTTAATTGCATGATCATATCATCAATTAAATATTAATTGGTCTTTGCTAAGCTTGTTATTGGGTATAACCCGACTTGGATCATAACGTACTAACCACATCAATATTCTAAGTGTCTTGGGCACATAGAATCCTACAATCTCCCACTTGCCCAAGATTCATAGAAGATTGATGCAAGCAGTAAATGACGCCTAACAACGGTTTACTACCCTTAATACGCATGACTTATGGCCATTCAATAACATCATCCCATTCAAGTACCTTACTTGAAGTGATTTAGGTGAATCAATCATCTATCCTTTTGTTACAGATGTCATGTTAAATCCAAGGACACAGAATGATCATTCCTTGTTGATTTAACTTAATCAGGCCTTAGACATCTAACTCTCAACGAATAAGAGGAACAAATTCCATCTTGACTACATACGTTTCTCACAAACACCTCATGTTATACCTGAACATATCCTTATGTACTGTCCACTATTTCAAGACAGTGAAGAACTTGCTCAAGGTATAACACTTGGTGAATATCAAAACCCAATATGAATCTCAGGTCGGAGGATACCAAATGATATTCGCCTTTACTCAAATTTACTTATGATCAATCAATAAGATTCCATGTAGTAAGATTTGAGATGCGGGTCAATCCAATATTCGTATCCCACGAATATCTATGAACCTTGGCAGTAACCAATTGCTCTATATCCATGCCTTATGAATATCCACCAATCCAAGTTCATAATAGTCTTACATTCATATTTGTTCCCACAAATATGACCGACTACGGACATTTAGAATAATAAAATTATTCATGGATGTAAACATGCTAAAAGGAACATCACTTAAAATATCGTAAACACATAGATAAGTTAAGTATTACTATTGTTCCATATTAATAATATTAATACTAAACAGATCAATTTCAATCACTAGAATATCGAAGTCCTAAGGCACAAGCATGACTTTCATGCTTTGCCCTTTCAAGGAGCTTCGTGAGTGGATCCGCAATGTTTTGATCAAAGCGAACTTTGCGAATACATATCTTTCCCTTTTCAACTTCATCCCTTATGTAGTTGAATCTCCGCTCACTATGCCTAATCTTTTGACGTGCACGGGGTTCCTTGATTTGAACAATCACACCCTCGTCATGACAAAAGATTTCTAAGGGTCTTGAATGGTAGAGACCATCCTTAGATTGGTGATAAACCTTTTTATCCATGCAGCTTCCCAAGCTGCTAATGAGGCGGCTATGTATTCGAATTCTGTAGTGGACAATGCTACCCTATTCATAATGGAAACGTACCCCGATTGTGATCGAGGATCATCTCGATCAGTTTGGAAACTAGCATTCGTGTAACCCTTTACAATTAGTTCCTATTCATCAGATCTGTATATTAGAAACAGATCCTTAGTCCTCCTAAGGTATTCCAATATACTTTCAACAGCCATCTGATGGCTGTTTACTTTGATTCTGCTGATATCTACTTGTTATGCTTAATGTGCATGACATGTCCAGTCTAGTGCATATCATCGCATATATGATGGATCCTATAGCAGACGCATATGGGATGTCCTTCATACGATGTTGCTCATCCTTTAAGCCTGGACATTGAGATGCACTCAATATCATCCCTCTTTAAATAGGTACTATACCTTTCTTAAAGTTTACCATCTTGAACCTTTTCAAGATTTTATCAATGTATGCACTTTGGTTTAACCCTATCAACCGCCTCGATCTATCCCTATAGATCTTTATTTCTAAAATAGAGACGGCTTCACGGAGATCCCTTTTAGAAAGGCAATTTCCAAGTGTAGTATGTCATCAACATACAATACTAAGAACGTGATTACACTCCCACTAGCCCCTTGATACACACAATCCTCGTTAGCGTTCTTGATGAAACCCAATTTCTTGATCTTTTCATCAAAACGTTGATTCCAATTTCTCGATGCTTGTCTCAATCCATAGATTGATATCTTTAACTTGCATACTTTATCAGGATGACTTTAGCATTGCCATTGGCGAGAAGGTTTCATCATAATCAACCCTTTGACTTCGAGTGAAACCTTTTGCTACAAGTCATGCCTTGTAAGTATCCAAGTTTCAATGCATGTCAGTTTTCTTCTTGAAAACCCACTTGCGTCCAACCGGTTTGGAGTTAAGTGAAGAGTCAACCAATTCCCAAACCTGGGTGTCATACATGAATTGCATCTTTACGTTCATGGCTCCTAGCCACATATCACAATCCGAATTGGACATTGTATCATGGTATGTAGTTGGCTCTTCGAAGTCAACAACGTAGCATCCATCTATGAAAAACCCACATCTTTCATGTGAAATGCTAACTTTACCAGTTCAGTGAACGTTTTGTGTGTATTGATCAACCTCTTGATCATGATCAACAACCTCTTATTGATTGCTAGTGTCAACCAAACGTGTATCGGCTTGTGGATATTGATCCTCATCAAATTCCACTGTTCTATGCGTCATTCCTTCCATAAGGAACTTGGCTTCCAAGAACACTGCCTTTTGAGCAAATACCTTTTGCTCTGTTGGATCAAAGAAGTAGTATCCTATACAGTCCTTTTGGATATCCAACAAATATACACTTAGTGAATCGACTTTCAGTTGGTTTGGGTGTTAAGCTTAACATAAGCTTCATAACCCATAATTTTAAATATGATAGCGATGGAACTATTCCATTTCATATTTCAAAAGGCGTCGAATCTACTTTCTTGGTTTGGACCATATTCAAAATATGAGCCGTGGAGAGTAGTGCGAAAACCCCAAAATTATAGAGGTAGTGAGCTTATATCCATCATAGGTCGAACTTTATCCAATAGGGTTCGATCTCCTTACAGACACACCATTATGTTACGGTGTTCTGTGAGGAGTAAGTTGTGAGACAATCTTACAACTTCCTAGATGATCCCTAAAAGTATCACTTAGGTATTCACTTCTCTATCTAAACGGTGAACTTTGGTAGTTCTATCGAGTTGATTTTCTACTTCATTCTTGAAGTGTTTGAACATTTCAAATTCTTCATGTTTATGTGCCAACAAGTACACATAATCATAGCGACTATAATCGTCGGTTAAGGTAATGAAGTAAGTTTCACCATACCTTGTCATTGTCTTAAAAGGACCACATACATCCAAATGTATGACTCCTAATAAGTCTTTTGCCCTCTCATTTGTACCACTAAAAGGCGTGTTGGTTATCTTACCTCATAAACAAGATTCACACTTATCAAATGAACAATTTTCATTTGTTTTTAAAAGACCATTCTTTTAAAGTGTTTGAATCCAATTCTTGTTTATGTAACCAAGATGACAATGACAAAATTAAGAGTTACTTAAACATTTTAAGTCTCTTGGTACATGATGGGTATGATGTGTTATTATAGGACGAATCTTTATGAACCAATTCATAAATATCATTAAAAGGCATAGCCTTGAAATAATATACATCATCCATATAAATATAGATACCATCATCTACTAACTTTAAATCATAACCATATCGTTTTAAAGGGGAACTTAAATCATGTTCCTAGTCAAACTAGGAGCATTTAATAAGTTTTGAAGAACAACTTCCAAACCTTTGAAAGTTTCAAAACATAGTCTCCTTTGTTAAAGTGCTTATTTCTTTTGAACCCTTGCAACAGATTGCAATAGTTAGTTCCACATGTGGTATCCAATTACCCATGTGCTTTGAGGAAATAACATTTAAGTCAATATGGATTATGAAAGTTGTGCTTGAGGTTTGCCCAGCATCCCTCTTATTTCTCAACTCTTTGAGATAGGTTGGATGAATGCCTTTCAAATGACCTATCTCACCATACTCAAAGCATGGATCGTTTTCGGTTACCTTAAGCTTCATAAGCTTAGGTTTTGGAGGTTCCGCTTTGATCTACCCTTACCCTTTGCCTTTGATGTGCCCTTCTCCTTTGGCAACATTTGCCTTAGGATCGGGAATGGCCTCAACATCGTCAGGGTCGGGTTGGTTAGGTGTAGGATCGTCAAGGACATATGCCTTTGCTCTTGCTTGAGAACAATTCTTAAGTTTCGAGACTAGTCCATAAGGTTATTATGGTAGAGACGATCCCTCTCTAAAATAGTTCTCGGTGATAGGGTATGGACGGTCGGGGTGGTAGCATTATTGTTTGCGGTCATTTACAAATTTTACAAAGTTCCTTTTAGTATTTCAAAAATTTCATTTTAATTATTAATACCCTTTATGTCTCATAGACAATTAATAATTAAAATCTAGAATCCAACGTTACATTCAAATAATGGTTAGGTGACCTTTATCCCATTATTCAAATTAACAAGGTAGTCAATATTTGACAATTGCAACCCTTTGCAACTTCTAGCGGTATGGGATCGACTTTAAACGTCATATGCAAAGTCGGCATGTTAATCCCATCAACACCATTTGGAAACCATATTTTAGGTGATCCATTCAACATGGTTTGCAAATCAAGTTACCCTACTTGCACACACATGTGAGTTTACCAACACAAGTGGTTAGGTGACCTTTATCCCACCAATGTGGTATTCTCACCTTAAGTCATAAGTTCCCTCAAAATGGTTAGGTGACCTTTATCCCATTAAGAGTTTCCAAATGGCTTAAGTGTTGTGCAAAAGGACGGTGTTAAACTTGTTTGAAAAAGGGATTTTTAGTTTTCATTGATTCTAGTTTGAAAACTCTATTTACCTTGTATTTGCATGCTTTCAAATACAAGGTACCCTATGGTTCTTTGATTAAAACCAATTTTAATCATTAAAATCATTAAACCATTTTAATAACTTTTATTAACCTTTAAGAACCATCAATTTTCAGATTGTTGTGTTCATTAACTAGTTTGTTATGCATGTCAAAACATCAACCAAACCATCAAACAACAAACAATCAAACAAGCATATATATATACAAACATATGTGCATAACCATAGCCCTTATGTTGACAACACTTGTTTGCCATCACAAGTGTTGTCTTTGGTCTTTCTAAGGGTCAAATATATCATAAAGGTTCCAAGAACCTCCCACTAGAAACCGCATCCAAATGCTCCATGTTTCTTGTGTCTTTTTGTCCATCTTTGGGTCTTGATCTTGTACATCTTCCTTTTACAAAATTGTATCCTAATACATTTTTTTTTCTAGTAAAGGAAATGAACCTAATCTATTATTACATACCCAAATGAATGAATAATTACAACCCAAAAGAATAAACACAAATATTACAACCAAATTGAATGAATAAAACAACCACTTGAATCATCCAAACAAACCAAATCAACATAGGGTCATGGCTAGGTTATGCACTTTATCAACATCCAACATATCATTAAAACAAAATGATGAATCCCCACAAAACCCATGAATTTTCAGCCAACATAAACTGAAAATTTTGGGTTTAGATGTTGTCCAAACAACACAACAAAACAACATATGTATATCTTTCAAGATTTAACTACAAGCATGTATAATATAACCTTGAAAGATGGGATTCAACAAAACGGAAAAAGGGCAGCCCTAAATCAGCCCTTATAAGTTTATAATCATCCTTTAAAACCAATTTTAAAAGACAAAACTAGCAAGATATCCACATAACCGGCTCTAGATGCCATTGTTGGGTTTACTAGAACACAAAATCCATGTTTAACCATTTAAACTTTTCAGAAAACGCAGCGGATATGTTTAACTTTTAAACACTTTTAAATCTGAAAATATATGTTCTTAGATCTCCATAAAAGTGTAGGAAGCAAACCCATTAACCAAAGGATCATTTATGTGAATAATCTAGCTAAGAACATGAATAAAACGTACATAAAATCACAGCTTCAATGAGCTGTGATTTCTACCTCTTTGAGCAGCAAGAAACGACCAAAGGTGGAGTGTTAGACTCTTCAAGATAGCCAAAACTTCAAAGTTGGAAGTCTTTGAACCTTGACTCCCACAAGACACCAAGAAAGCCATACACTTGCTTGGATTTGGACGCCAAAAACACCAAAAGATGAGCTGCCAAAACTCTTACCAAAACCGTGAACATCCAGCAGCTTTCTAGATGAGGATTGATGTCACAAAACGGCCAAGGCTTCCAAAATAGGACCCCTCAAGCTAGCATACCCAAGCTTATTGCAAAAACCCTTCTTGTTAGGGAGATTAACACCAAGATTCAGCTCCAAAATTACCCTTTTCTGCTGGTTATTTCCGTAAGAGAGAGAGGGAAAAATGGAGAGAATGAATTATCTTGCATGTCTTGTGAAGTGAGAAGAGTGTGTAGAAAAACCAAGCTAATTAGTGTGTGTTATGTCTCCAATAAAAGGATGGTCCAATGACCACAAAGGGGTCGGCTTTGACCAGGTTTTGAAAAGAGGTTTTCCCCCTTAAAATTAAAACACAATCACACACTAAATAAGTCTTGCAACTAGACATGTAATTAACATTTAATTGTAAGTCTAAGTTGTATAACTTATATAATTAACATTTAGCTTATAAGTTATAATTTCTCATTATTATTTAGTGTTATCTAACTTATTTAAATAACACTTCAAATAATATTATTGAACAAAATATCCTAATAAGTTGTTCCTTCTCATATGCAACTTATTTAGAAAACCCATTTTCTAAATTGGTGTAAATATTTAATTGCATGATCATATCATCAATTAAATATTAATTGGTCTTTGCTAAGCTTGTTATTGGGTATAACCCGACTTGGATCATAACGTACTAACCACATCAATATTCTAAGTGTCTTGGGCACATAGAATCCTACACTTATAATAAATCATTGATTTATAAATAATTCTTTCTCATGAAGTTATAAAATTTATTAATCATTTTACAATAAATAATAAGATAGAAAAGTCTTACTAAAGTTTAATAAATTTATGAAGTCTATTGGTCAATTATGAGTTTTAATAATTAAACTAAAATAAATAATTAATATACAGAGTTTATTATTCTTACAAAAAAAGTATATAAAAACTTTTATAAATTATTTATTGATTTAATGAAATAATAAATAAATAGTTTGAATTATTTTAAAACTTGGGTTTTAATAAGTTTGGGGCCAAACTTGCAATTTTTGAAACTTATTTTAAAAGTTTCTTACATGAAATAATAAAACATTAAAGTGCAGGGACTATTCTTGTAAAATTACAAAACCCAAACCTTTCACCCCCTTCTCCCCGTGATTCCGGCCAAGTCCTCCGGCGAGGCTCCTGCCACCTTAAAACCAACATAATCTGTCGTTTTTAAATTCCAAACCGTTTCCAATTGATTCGCAAACATGATTCGAACTTGATTAACGACTTTAATGGTGTTTAATCACCGGTAACAAAGCCCATTCATTCGAGTAACCGAAGCTCCTTGAACTCAAAGCCGTTCGAACACTAAAACACAACAATAAACCCAATTAATTCAACATAATCGGTCATATATCTATTCCTAAACCATTTCAACTCCCAATCTCAGTTGAAAACACACAAACATCGAATTCAATCCCCACACTCATCACGAACCTGCAACCCAATCGAAATCCATCTTCCGACCTATCTAACTTGAAATTGATTTAGGGCTTTGATTCTTGATTGTCCTTTGAAGCTTCGTACGAGTTTAATTTGATTGATATCAACAAATGCACGTTAAACAGATTCAAGCATCGATCGCAACTCATCCGCATCTGTTATTATCAATCTAGACAATCAAAACAGGTAATTTGATACGTCATTAGACTCGAAATCACTTGGGGATTAAAAGCCCTAAGGTTGATTTCATTATCAGAAAAGTTTCAATGTCCAATTTTGGGTTTGATCTTATTAGGGTTCATGCGAATTGGGGATAGCTTGTTGGTTGTGTTTATAACCAAACGGAACCAGCTAATACCGCGGCCGCGGCCTTGGTTCACTGGTTCCCAGCTCACTTGCAAACATTGAGGACCCAGGTTCGAACCCGGGGACCCTCATTAATTTTTTTAAAATGTTTTCAGCACGTAAAAATTATAAAAGAATTGCTAAAAATTATAAAAAAGTCAGTTTTATAAATTTCATTTATTTTAAAGGTATTCAAAATGTTTCTGAAAAACTTATTTATGTATTTTTTCTAACATTTTATTTTATTATCTTATTTTTTTTAAACAAATAATAAAACTAGTTTAATACCTTATAAAATAGATGTTAAACATTAATTTTTTTTATTTATTAAAACATCACATGTTCAATAATACAATTGGATTATGTTCTTACTTTAGTTTATTATTTATTAATTGTTTCAAATGATAAATAATAAATTGATTTTGATCCTAACATTACCTTTTAAAATATTGATTAGTTTAAAATATTTATTTAACTTGTATATTTAAACTTTATAGGTTGTTACAAATGGGTTCTTTCAATTTACTTAAAAAAATTATTTATATGAACATGGACTTGATTCAATAATTTAAAAATCATTAAAGTAATAATGGACATAATATTATCTTTATTCTTTAAAGAATTATTTTTATAATTGTGGAAATTATATATTATTCTTAGAAAATTATTAAGTCTTAATTACATCATTATTATATCTAATTTCAATTCTAAAACACTTAATCACCCATATAAATTCTTCTAATGGAATCGTAATGTAAACAATTACATTATAAACTTACTACTTATTAAAAACTTAAAACTATTGAAACCTAAACTCTTATTTGAACGCTAATCATAATGTTAACCTTAATCTTCACCTTGTAACTTATATATTTAGGTGCTTGTAATGGATACTTTGGATCATCCAGTAATCTTTATTATCATCTTGAAATGCATATATCTAAGTGAGTATTTCAATACCTCTTTTTCTTATTTTCACACTTTGGGGTGAAACATGTTAACTTATATCATTGCACTTGTAAACTTATTTGAGACTTGTAAACTTATGGCAATTCAACATGTAAAGTTGTGGTTAGTTGAACTTTTGTGATTACCATGTTATGGCGTATTATGTACAATCATTAACTATTGCTAGCCCAGCAAAGTCATAGATCTATGGGACAGACAACCTATTTGGTGCTAAAGTCGATGTATTGCCGACTCCTAGGAGCCGTATGCTTGTGCACTAGGGAACCAAATACACTTAGCTGATCGTATATACTTTTAACGTATAAGACTTGTAAAACTTTGTCAAGGTTTGATTGTTGCATTGTTCATAACATCCCTAATCACTTTATTCACTAACTTATGACTTGAATTGCCATCTATTATATACTTATGTATTGAAAACTATGGAATGCTCACCAATATTTTTATGTTGACCTTTTATTTTTAACATGTTTCAGGAAAACCCCCAAGTTTGAAGTGCACTTATGTTGGTGGCATAATCTAGGACTTGGACCTAGTTAATAAAATCAATTGATTGTACTTTGTTATGTCATGTTGAAACTTATTTCATTATTAAGACTTATGCTTGTAATGTACCTTTCAAACTTATGAATAATATATATTTGGATTTAATAATAGCGTTATGTGGCTGTGAACGATCTTAACTCTCACACCTCGACGTTTCCGCCGTCAAGGTTGGGGTGTGACAGATTGGTATCAGAGCCCATAAGTATAGGAATTTAGGTTATTAGAAATGGTGACCTAGACTATAGTTGCATGAACCTCATAGAAATGTCCTTATACTTTTGTGCTTACATGTTGTTTGCATGCTACATAATGCCATGCCTTTTGTGCAACTTGATGCCTTAGCATAGGATTGCCTTATGTATGCTTAAAACTTAGTTACTTGTCTCCCTAAACTTATCTTTGACTCTTTGACTCTCCCCGACGATTGAAACTTCCTAAACTTATTTTCGACGACATGTGAAATCTACACTTATTATCCTGGGTTTAATTCCTTAGACTCTATGTCTAATCTATGAAAATCTCATCAAGGTTTTGATTTCATGAACCAAAGAAATTTGTGTGACACATAGACACCTGTATTCTGGATTTCCTGGCAAAAGGCCTTCGGGCTAAGGCAAGCATATCGTATAAATCTCATTGCGAGACCAGTTATGCTTACCTGGGGATTTCTGGGATGAGTGATAAACTATGGTCAACATACACAAGTCTTTAAGGCAAGTGGGTCAATTTACTTTAACGTGTCAACGATTCCAAATGGTAATGCGTTACCAAATGGAACCATCCTCTTTGTATCTTAAAAATCTTTGATTCCTTGAACTGGTTTCTTCTCATTCTTATCATACATAGTATTCCTGTGATATTGAACTCATCTTACCTTTTAACTCCTATGTTTAAACATCATTACACATTAGGCGTTTCATGTAGCTATTTCTATACCTTGATCAACGTGTACATGACTCTTGTTATACCCAAAGATATTGGTCGTCTAAACCAAATGGTTCTCAAAACTTTAACTCGTTACTTATGGTTTTCAAATCTCCTTAAAATGTGTCCCATAACTAAAGACATGCAATGTTGTAAGCTGGAATTTCTATATCTTGGGATACTTTGTCTAGGCAAAGTGTAACTAGTGATCTGATTCGACCATTGAATCCGGTTACTTGACTTGAAATCCTTGAGATGAGTGACCACTTATAAGTACACGTGTCTTCAATAAGGTTATGGTTGACCTCATAATTTGAGAAGTCCATGTATTTCTCTTCGATTATGAATCGAATGTTCACATCTCATCGTGGTGTTGAATAATTCTTGTTATTGATTTAGTCTTTTTGATTTAAACTATTCAAGATTTGAATACCATCATAACAAATTCTACTATCTCGAATTTTGATCTTAAGCTTGTAAGCATGATTTTCTCTTTTGTTACATTGATGTAACTTGAAATTTCCTGAATTTCTAATTGATATTCTTTTTCTTTTCACCGCTATGTCAAACTTCGTACCGTTTGCACCATGGGAGATGTAAGAGTTTGTAAGTCAACCTATGACTAAGAACATTCGTATCTCCTAAATGATTCTAACTCATCAAAACAGGGGTGATTCCCTTACTTTGATGATTCTTTATTCGTTTCGATAAATAGTTTCCAATCGTGTGTTTTATGAAATTTCATCATCTGGATTGGGGTGATTTTCTTATCTCGAGGACTGACTCCAATTATTTTCTTTGGAATGGCATTTCACAAATGACATGATCTCACCAAATTAGGATTGAAACCCGTACTTTGGTGACAATTGTCAATTTTCGATTGTATTCTAGTTATTATGAAATTCAATCATCAAGATAGGCATGAATTCCATACCTTGATGATAATTTCATTCTTATGGATTGTATTTTCTCAAATGAAACGACCTCATCAAAGTAGGAGTGAAATCTGGATTTTGATGAAGTAGTTCATCCTATTATATTTTGTTTTTGTAAAACTTCACCGTTAAGATAGGGAGACGTCCCTTACCTTAATGGTGAGTTACCTCGTCTTATTTCTATGGATCCTCAACAATAAGTTGGATTGAGCTTTTTGATTGGCAAGTTAGAGGTCATACCTTAGGAATACACCATCAAGTTAGGAGTGAAAACCACACCTTGATGACTATTCTCATTTCTTAATCTTCAACTTACCAGGGTTGTAATCAAGTGGTGAGAAGCATGTAGTAACTTGAAGGGTGAAACAATGTTCGTGTTTTGACCTATCAAGCCAAAGCATGATCTCTGAACTTGACTGGAGACCCGATCGCTTTAGGTGGATTTTGATTCCAAGCTTGGAGCATTTAAATTCTTAAATCGGTTTCTTTCCCTTTATTCTCATGTTTTGATTTGATCTAGCTATATGGAACCATTTATTCCTTATTAATCGACTTTCATTTTGAGTTATCATCAAAACCTGATTGCGCGATGGTAGCCTTCCTAAACAATCTTTCTGCTAAAGACATTATCAACTTATGCTCACGTCTTTCTAGTCATACAAATGTCTCCGCTGTGCTTATGGTTTGTTGAACTGCATATGTAAAATGTACTTGGAAATTTGCTACCTTGCAAAATATCTTTACAAATGCATTTCTAATTGGTTGCATCACTCCTTGCATCGTTTTCTTTTTCCTTAAACTTGGAAATCTCTAAAATTCCATCTTGATTTCGATCAACAAAACTCGTTATTATTCTCATTGCGATATGGATATAATGGTTCATAAACCTTCGTAACTTGTAGTCATGGGTTTGGCATAAAGGAAAAGACGTAACTTGGTGTGTGTCCAAGTGTCTTACCTTTACATATGACAAAACCTAACCTCCGTGTTCCCGTGAATCTCCTGTTTAACTTTTCATTCCCTAAGTGCCTCTTATCTTAGCTGTCATGATGACAATTGGTGCATTATAGACCGATTGACTAAAATCTCATGTCGACTCATGTGAGATAATGGGTCAAGAAATTGACTTGTATCTATCTCAAATATTCGTATACCGTGGTATGGCTTTAACACATCGATCGTTATTTTGGATGACCGATTCATTTTCTGCTTTTAATAATGTTCATAATCATCGTCGGGAACTCATTCCAAAATCTTCGCATATCGTATTATTCTTAGGCTGATGGTTGGTCAAAGGAGGAATACATATTCATAAGATATGCGTCAAGATCGTTTCATATAGTGGCGTTTAGGATTCTTAAATCCCGATGGTTAACCTTTTTATCATTGTTGGTCTTTCATTGTTTTTTAGACATCATTTTACTACATAATTATATTCTAGAAAGTTGTGACTTGAAAATCTAATATACCACGGTAACTCGTCATCATTTTCTGACGTTTCATCTCAAAACGTCTCGTACTTCACTGGAAGAGTTCAAGTTGGTATACATAATGTCAAAAATCTTGTAAGATTCCACAAAGTGAAGCGTTCATCTGTAATCAAACGTCAAACATTGTTCGTTGTACACTTACCTTGCATCATAATTCCTTTGTTCATCTAAGTTCATTCTGAAATTTCGGGACGAAATTCTTTTAAGTTGGGGAGACTGTAACATCTCGTATTTTCATTAAATAAAAAGTTAACCTTGTTAAATTCTTATAAGGTCTATTCATGGCTTTTATAAAAAGTTAATTTTATAAACAATTAAGTTTAATACGTTGATGTTAATAATTACAATAATAATAATAATAATAATAATGATGGATCAAATGCATTAAATGTGTAATTTATATTGTGAATTATCTATTTATTAATCATTTAAAGAACTTATAATAAATCATTGATTTATAAATAATTCTTTCTCACGAAGTTATAAAATTTATTAATCATTTTACAATAAATAATAAAATAGAAAAGTCTTACTAAAGTTTAATAAATTTATGAAGTCTACTGGTCAATTATGAGTTTTAATAATTAAACTAAAATAAATAATTAATATACAAAGTTTATTATTCTTACAAAAATAAGTATAAAAAAACTTTTATAAATTAGTTATTGATTTAATGAAATAATAAATAAATAGTTTGAATTATTTTAAAACTTGGGTTTTAATAAGTTTGGGGCCAAACTTGCAATTTTTGAAACTTATTTTAAAAGTTTCTTACATGAAATAATAAAACATTAAAGTGCAGGGACTATTCTTGTAAAATTACAAAACCCAAACCTTTCACCCTCCTTCTCCCCGTGATTCCGGCCAAGTCCTCCGGCGAGGCTCCGGCCACCTTAAAACCAACATAATCTGTCGTTTTTAAATTCCAAACCGTTTCCAATTGATTCGCGAACATGATTCGAACTTGATTAACCACTTTAATGGTGTTTAATCACCGGTTACAAAGCCCATTCATTCGAGTAACCGAAGCTCCTTGAACTCAAAGCCGTTCGAACACTAAAACACAACAATAACCCAATTAATTCAACATAATCGGTCATATATCTATTCCTAAACCATTTCAACTCCCAATCTCACTTGAAAACACACAAACATTGAATTCAATCCCCACACTCATCACGAACCTGCAACCCTGTAACACCCGGAAATTTTTCTAAGCGAGTCAAGTAATAATAATGGGCTCAGACGAAAAAAAAACCATTTAATAAATATAAAAAGGTTGTGAGCATTAGACCGAGTTAACCCTTCGGGTCACGAGTTTAACAAGTTTGGGGTCGCGGGAACGCCTGGTATGTATATATATATAGATGGATCAGCTGAAAAACTCTCATTTTCACTCAACACCCATTTCTAGAGAGAGAAATTGTAGAGAGAGAAAGTGTAGAGAGAGAAAGTGTCGGATCGAGGCTCGGTTGGTCAAGAATCGAAGGCTGGTGTTCGTGGACTCCTAAACAACAAGAATCAAGGTAAGAAACGTAGTATAATTGCTCCATTTAGTGAAAAACCCGGGTTTGGGTTTTTGGGGTTTTAAAAGTGGCAAGAATTGCCCAAAAACGCTCGTTTTAGGGTAATAAAACATGTAGGAAGCTTAGATTTAGGTTCCTGGATGATAACCCAAGGGTTTGGGTGAAAAAGATTGGATTTTTGGGTTAAAATGAGCTGATTCATAAATCTCAGCTCGTTCTGCGAATTTAAGCACTTGTCCAGCGAAACTGTAAGTTCGTCCAGCGAAACTATGAGGATTTTCAGCGAGACTACAGTTTTGCTGTAGCGAAACTATACTTTCGCCTGGGCGAAAACTATTGATTCTATGATAACTTCGCTGATGCCTAGGATGACCCTTAGACATTGCGAAACTAGGGAATCCCAACGAAAGTTAGGCGCTCAAGGTAGTGAATCTGTCCAGTGAAACTGGCAGAAGGCTGCCCAGCGAAACTAGCAGCGAAACTGCTAATTTGCCCGGTGAAATTACGGGCGAAACTATCAGCGAACTTAGTAGCGAAATTAGGCAGAAATTAACTCTTTTGAGTGTTAACTTATCTGCAGGCAGCGTAGTGTGACCCACGTCTTTAAAGCTTGATTGAGAAGCTGCTTGTCAAGCACAGGTGAGTTTCTAGGACCCCTCATTTCCTTGTTTTAAATGATTTTGGGGCTGGAACACATATAAACCTGTTTATTGAAATATGTATGTATGGCCCATTTGGGGTATAATGTTGTGAGGTACGTTTAAGGTAGGATAGTGGACTTGGGCGTGTTGTATGAGGTCCTAGCATGAGTCCCCAAGGTCTAGGAGGGATAATTAGGGTTGTTGTACCCAAATGATGCATAGTTAAGTCCCGGCTTCCGGGAAAGATACGGAAGTAAGTGCCTGTAGATGACTGATGATGTATGCTATGTATGTATGATGCTATGTATGTATGATGCTATGTATGATGATGTATGTATGATGGGTGTGTGTTCCTTATGATGATGTATGTATATCTTTCACGACTCATGTATTATGACGATGAACGAACAAAGTATTATGTACGTAAAGTGAAAGATAATGAAAGAGGAACACGATGACGAATGCATGTATTAATGAATGAATGAATAAGTGAAACGATGACGAATACATGCATTAACGAACGAACGAATTAAGTCTTGCAAACATTGAATAGGTCGATTGGTCCTTCTTTGTGATTGGCCATGGTCATGGTACCACTACCGCTTACCTACTAGTACTGTGGCATACGCTTAGATTCACGGCCCAGTAGCTAAGGCTACTGTGGCATACGCTCTATTGATTCACGGCCCAGTAGCTAAGACGGATCGGGGTATAGCATATGGTATTGGTACATTAGAATTCAATGTGCAAGTAAGAATGAAACGGGATCCTTGTCATTCGACCACAGCAATCATAGCCGAATGCTATGAAGTGGGTAAAGCCTGACAGGATCCATACGAGAAGTTAAAGATGATGATGTATAACGAATGATGAAGATAATAATGAATATTATCTCTGTGTACGTATGATGTATGATCATGTGAAAGAATGGTTTCTAAAGGAAATATAATACGTTTATTATAAAACTAGAACTCACTCAGCAACGCTGACTTTTTATGTGTTTCCAGTTGGCAGGTAGTGTTGCAGGGGATGGCACGAGGCGGCTACTCAGCTCTTTTGGAATGGCATTCTCCTTTTGAATATGCTGCCACGCAATGTGTTGTGGGTCCATAATGCACGCAACACATTATGTTGCATGCCGCTAGGAGATCCCTTAGGGTTTCGATGTACGGGACTACTTAAGGAAATCTCCTTTATGATGAAAAATTTTATATTTTTATACTAGTGGTCACTGTTATGACCCTATGATTGTTGAGGATTCATATAAACGAGATTATCCTCGGTTTCATATGCTTCAGCAGCAATCATAGTAAAGCTAGGCAATGTAAAGAAAGCTTGTATTTTGGTATTTAAAGCACGATGTAATGCATTGTAAAAGCTTTTATGGTGAAATGAGGATGAATTTTTATCAACTCCGCTGCATTATTTTATTAAGTTTATATTAAATATATGTTTTATGTGCGATGACGACCAACCGTAAGGTGCCCGGGATCGGGGCCTTACAAGTTGGTATCAGAGCAAACGTTTAAGTAAAATGGGTAAATTTTCAAAATAAACCTAAACTTAAACTGAGAATGGGACAGAAAGGAAGAGAATGCCGTCTGAGTAGTTGCGTGCCATCAGGTATTTTCTTGAAAGTTAATCATGATTACGTGCGCATGATATGTGTTTATGTGTACTGTTAGACTTAGATACTAATGTAGTCAGGACAGGTAATGCTCGGGGTGTGAAGAGTAGAGTAAGTGGCTAATCACAACTGGCCACTGTAATTAGGGACTTACTATACTTAACATAAACTGAGCTATTTCCTTGAATGACCGTGTTGGTGTTTAAATCTTTCAGTATGATAGAAGATGGTCGGTGGTAGGTCATCTAAAGCCCCACGTGGTGGAGGCGGTGCGGAAGTGGTGCGGAACCACGAGCCACAAGAGGAAGACCTAGACTAGAGAAGAGGGTTCCTGAAGAACCAGATACTACTCCTCTGGAGGGAGTGGATGAGAGTGTCGATTTGAGGACCTCGGTAAAAGAGGCAGTGGTTGAGGAGGTGCACCAGGTCATGCAGACGATCTTACCATCTGTAGTGACCGAGGTGATAAAGGCTGTATGCGAAGATGAGAGGCGAGGGAGGAATCGGTCCTCAGGAAGACAGCAGCAACAAGAGCCGGAACCGGTTCTTCCTGATGATGAAGAGGAGGAGGAGGAGGAGGCCGAGCGTGAGACAACACGGGGTTGTAATTACGGGGCGTTTATGAGGTGCAAGCCCCCTACTTTTGATGGCTCTGGCACTGCTGCTGATGCTCACCAATGGGTGAGAGAGATGGAGGCTGTCCTCGACATTAGTGATTGCAGGGAGGACAAGAAGGTGAAGTTTGCTACCCACTCTTTTACGGCTTTGGCTTTATGCTGGTGGGACAACATAGTCCTGGCCGAGGGTAGCAGGGCCATTAGAAAGATGAAGTGGTCCGAGCTGAAAAGGATGGTGATCGAGGAGTTCAGTCCTCGCCAGGAAATGGATAAAGTAGAGAGAGAGTTCCTGCAGTTGGAGGCAGGGACGATGACCCACCAACAGTACACCACCAAATTCAATGAGATGGCGAGAATGGTGCCGGACCAGGTGACACCGGTGTCTCGAAAGATCAACCGGTATATCCAGGGGCTGCCGGCCGACATCCGCACGCACTTGATTACTGCCCGACCAAGTACTTTTAGGTCGGCAGTAGATTTGGCTGGGCGGCTATACGATGAAAGGGATAGGGTGGTGAAGGCTGAGGGTGGTAAAAAGGGAGGTGGCGAGAAAACTTGGCAGGGAAAGAGGTTTGGTCGAGGTGATACCTCGACAAGTAACAAGAAGGTAAGGGTGGATGACCGCCGTGTGGTCATGTCAGGAGCAGGGTTGAGGAAGTGTGGCCAATGTGGGAGAGAGCACTCGGGGGAGTGCAAGTGGGGATCCAACATCTGTATCAGATGCGGGAGGGCAGGGCATATGTCAAAGATTGCCAGATGGGCAAGTGTTTTAACTGTGGGGAAGGTGGTCATATGAGCAGAGATTGCAAGAAGCCAAGGGCTAGGGCTCAGGGGAGAAGAAGACGGGAGGAGAAGCACCGAGGGCAAAGGCCAGGGCATTCACGATGACGCAAGAAGAGGCTAGGACGGACCCTGACGTTGTGTCCGGTACGTTCCTGATAAACCAAATTTTAGCCTCTGTATTATTTGATTCGGGTGCCAGTAGGAGTTTTATTTCTACTACCTTCTGTGCTAAACTGCCTGTTAGGAGTAAATGCCTTGATGAGTCCTTTGTTGTAGAAACTGCTATTGGTAAATCCACTAGGGTTACGAATGTAATAGAGGACTGTGCTGTAGAATTAGAGGGCCATAGATTTGCCGCCAAGTTACATGTGATGCCCCTAGGAGGATTTGATGTAGTATTAGGGATGGATTGGTTAGCAATCTACGAAGCGAATATCGTGTGCCGAAGGAAAATGATTAGGCTGACGGCGGCTGACGGAAGTCCGATGACAATATATGGCGATCGAGCTATGACGATTCCGAAGGTGATCTCGATGGCGGTGGCGGGAAAGTGTATGAGGCGCGGATGTGGCGCCTACCTATGTTATGTAAAGAATGTAGAGACGCTAACACCACAACTATCCGATGTACCAGTTGTGCGTGACTTTCCAGACGTGTTTCCCGAAGACTTATCGGGATTGCCACCTGACCGAGAGATCGAATTCCAGATCGACCTGATACCGGGTGCCCAACCTGTCGCAAAAGCACCATGTCGCTTGGCTCTGACGGATATGAAAGAGTTGATGGAGAAACTACAAGAACTGCTAGATAAGGGGTTCATCCGACCGAGTATCTCACCTTGGGGTGCTCCGGTTCTGTTCGTAAAGAAGAAGGATGGTAGTATGAGAATGTGCATTGACTACCGCGAGCTGAATAAGTTGACGGTGAAGAACAGATACCCCTTGCCGAGAATCGATGACTTGTTTGACCAACTTCAAGGCGCCAGCTGGTTTTAACAAATAGATCTTCGGTCGGGCTACCATCAACTGAAGGTGAAGGAGCAGGATATCCCTAAAACAGCCTTTCGAACGCGTTATGGTCACTACGAGTTTCTTGTCATGTCTTTTGGTTTGACCAACGCGCCGGCTGCTTTTATGGATTTGATGAATCGAGTGTGTCGGCCAATGTTGGATAAATCAGTAATTGTGTTTATCGATGATATACTGATTTATTCCAAGAGCGAAGAAGAGCATGCCGGTCACATTCGGGAGGTGTTGGAGACCTTGAGGAAGGAAAAACTATATGCTAAGTTCTCCAAGTGTGCTTTCTGGTTATGCGAGGTGCAATTTCTGGGTCACGTGGTAAATGCTCAGGGAATAATGGTGGACCCAGCAAAGGTGGAGGCCGTGATGCAATGGAAGTCACCAAAGACGCCATCCGAGATTCGCAGCTTCTTGGGGTTGGGGGGCTACTATAGAAGATTTATTCAAGACTTTTCAAAGATAGCCTCACCTTTGACAAAATTGACTCGCAAGGACGTAAAGTTCGTGTGGGGTCGAGAACAGGAGAATGCTTTTGAGGAGTTGAAGACGAGACTGACACAAGCTCCTGTCTTGACATTGCCCGAGGGAAATAGGACTTAGTGGTCTATTCGGATGCCTCCTATTCTGGTCTAGGTTGCGTATTGATGCAACGGGAAAAGGTAATAGCCTATGCATCTCGACAACTAAAGACCCACGAAGTCAACTATCCCACGCACGATCTAGAACTAGCTGCGGTGGTTTTCGCGTTGAAGATTTGGCGGCACTATCTATACGGGACGAAGTGCACCATCTTCACGGACCACAAGAGCTTGAAGTACTTCTTCGAGCAGAAGGATTTAAATATGAGGTGGAGACGGTGGTTGGAACTGATAAATGATTATGATTGTGAAATCCATTACCACCCGGGCAAGGCCAATGTGGTGGCTGATGCCCTTAGCCGAAAGGAAAGGCCCGAGCCGATTCGGGTGAAGGCTTATCAGCTAATTATGACCTCTGATGTGATGACACAGGTTAAGGAGTTCCAAGACGAGGCTTTGAAAGAAGATCGTCTTAACTCTGAAAGGATGAGAGGTCTAGTTACAGAACTGGGTGAGAACACTCTTGGTGTTAAGACCCGATCTGGGCGAATGTGGATTCCTCGATATAGGGATCTACGTGGAAAGATCATGGATGAGGCCCATAAGACTCGATATTCCATTCACTCCGGTGCTACCAAGATGTACTAAGACATGAAGAAAGACTATTGGTGGCCGGGCATGAAGCGTGATGTGGTGGAATATGTAAGTAAGTGCCTGACTTGTCTACAAGTAAAGGCAGAGCACCAGAAACCTTACGGGAAGATCCAACCGTTGGATATACCCGAGTGGAAGTGGGAGCACATCACCATGGATTTCATCACGAAGCTACCACGTACCCCGAAAGGGTATGATGCTATATGGGTGATAGTTGATCGCTTGACGAAAAGCGCCCACTTCCTACCAATCCGCGAAACGTATTCATCCGAAAGATTGGCAGATTTGTTCATCAAAGAAATTGTAGCTCGTCATGGTGTACTGGTGTCTATTGTGTCTGATCGTGACACCCGGTTTACCTCCAAGTTTTGGAAGAGATTTCATGATGCAATGGGGATGAGGCTACACATTAGTACGGCATATCACCCTCAGACAGACGGTCAGTCCGAAAGGACGATCCAAACACTCGAAGACATGCTTCGGGCGTGTGTGATCGATTTTGGAGGAAGTTCTGATGACCACCTGGCGTTAGCAGAATTCTCGTACAATAACAGTTATCATGCCAGCATTGGCATGCCACCCTACGAGATGCTGTACGGTAGGAAATGTAGAACGCCCGTATGTTGGGGAGACATTGGGCAGAAGGAACTGGGAGGTGTCGAGGTAGTTGAAGCAACGACTGAGAAGTTAGAAAAGATCAAAGCCTTCATGAAGGCGGCGAAAGATAGGCAAAAGTCGTATGCGGATAAGAGGCGGAGACCGATAGAGTTCAAGGCTGGTGACCGAGTCATGTTGAAGGTCTCGCCCTGGAAAGGCATTATCCGATTCAGGAAACGAGGCAAGCTAAGCCCGAGATATATAGGACATTTCCGAATCATCGCACGAGTAGGAGAGGTAGCCTATCGACTTGAACTACCAGATGAGTTAAGTGGAATTCATCCCACATTCCATGTATCTCATCTGAGAAAGTGCTTAGCTGATGAAGATATGATTGTTCCACTGGAGGACATCGAAGTAGATGAACGGCTCAATTATGTGGAGCAACCAGTGGCAATCATTGATCATAAAGAAAAGAGGTTAAGGAATAAAGTGGTTCCTCTGGTGCGTGTACAGTGAAGCACAGGAAAGGATCCGAATCAACGTGGGAGACGGAAGAAGAGATGCGACAACATTACCCACGTCTGTTCGATGAATAACAGGTTTCGGGGACGAAACCTAAATAAGGGGGTGGACTTGTAACACCCGGAAATTTTTCTAAGCGAGTCAAGTAATAATAATGGACTCAGACGAAAAAAAACCATTTAATAAATAAAATGGTTGTGGGCATTAGACCGAGTTAACCCTTCGGGTCACGAGTTTAACGAGTTTCGGGTCGCGGGAACGCCTGGTATATATATATAGATGGATCCGCTGAAAAACTCTCATTTTCACTCAACACCATTTCTAGAGAGAGAAAGTGTAGAGAGAGAAAGTGTTGGATCGAGGCTCGGTTGGTCAAGAATCGAAGGCTGGTGTTCGTGGACTCCTAAACAACAAGAATCAAGGTAAGAAACGTAGTATAATTGCTCCATTTGGTAAAAACCCGGGTTTGGGTTTTTGGGGTTTTAAAAGTGGCAAGAATTGCCCAAAAACGCACGTTTTAGGGTAATAAAACATGTAAGAAGCTTAGATTTAGGTTCCTGGATGATAACCCAAGGGTTTGGGTGGAGAAGATAGGATTTTTGGGTCAAAATGAGCTGATTCGTAAATCACAGCTCGTTCTGTGAATTTAAGCACTCGTCCAGCGAAACTGTAAGTTCGTCCAGCGAAACTATGAGGATTCTCAGCGAGACTACAGTTTCGATGCAGCGAAACTATACTTTCGCCTGGGCGAAAACTATTGATTATATGATAATTTCGCTGATGCCCAGGTTGACCCTTAGACATTGCGAAACTAGGGAATCCCAACGAAAGTTGGGCGCTCAAGGAATCTGTCCAGCGAAACTGGCAGAAGGCTGCCCAATGAAACTAGCAGCGAAACTGCTGATTCGCCCGGTGAAATTATGGGCGAAATTACGGGTGAAACTATCAGCGAACTTAGTAGCGAAATTAGGCAGAAATTAACTCTTTTGAGTATGATGCTATGTATGTATGATGCTATGTATGATGATGTATGTATGATGGGTGTGTGTTCCTTATGATGATGTATGTATATCTTTCACGACTCATGTATTATGACGATGAACGAACAAAGTATTATGTACGTAAAGTGAAAGATAATGAAAGAGGAACACGATGACGAATGCATGTATTAATTAATGAATGAATGAGTGAAACGATGACGAATACATGCATTAACGAATGAACGAATTAAGTCTTGCAAACATTGAATAGGTCGATTGTCCTTCTTTGTGATTGGCCGTGGTCATGGTACCACTACCGCTTACCTACTAGTACTGTGGCATACGCTTAGATTCACGGCCCAGTAGCTAAGGCTAATGTGGCATACGCTCTATTGATTCACGGCCCAGTAGCTAAGACGGATCAGGGTATAGCATATGGTATTGGTACATTAGAATTCAATGTGCAAGTCAGAATGAAACGGGATCCTTGTCATTCGACCACAGCAATCAAAGCCGAATGCTATGAAGTGGGTAAAGCCTGACAGGATCCATACGAGAAGTTAAAGATGATGATGTATAACGAATGATGAAGATAATAATGAATATTATCTCTGTGTACGTATGATGTATGATCATGTGAAAGAATGGTTTCTAAAGGAAATATAATACGTTTATTATAAAACTAAAACTCACTCAGCAACGCTGACTTTTTATGTGTTTCCAGTTCGCAGGTAGTGTTGCTGGGGATGGCACGAGGCGGCTACTCAGCTCTTTTGGAATGGCATTCTCCTTTTGAATATGCTGCCACGCAATGTGTTGTGGGTCCATAATGCACGCAACACATTATGTTGCATGCCGTTAGGAGATCCCTTAGGGTTCCGATGTACGGGACTACTTAAGGAAATCTCCTTTATGATGAAAAATTTTATATTTTTATACTAGAGGTCACTGTTATGACCTTATGATTGCTGAGGATTCACATAAACGAGATTATCCTCGGTTTCATATGCTTCAGCAGCAATCATAGTAAAGCTAGGCAATGTAAAGAAAGCTTGTATTTTAGTATTTAAAGCACGATGTAATGCATTGTAAAAGCTTTTATGATGAAATGAGGATGACTTTTTATCAACTCCGCTGCATTATTTTATTAAGTTTATATTAAATATATGTTTTATGTGCGATGACGACCAACCGTAAGGTGCCCAGGAACGGGGCCTTACAAACCCAATCGAAATCCATCTTCCGACCTATCTAACTTGAAATTGATTTAGGGCTTTGATTCTTGATTGTCCTTTGAAGCTTCGTACGAGTTTAATTTGATTGATATCAACAAATGCACGTTAAACAGATTCAAGCATCGGTCGCAACTCATCCGCGTCTGTTCTTATCAATCTAGACAATCAAAACAGGTAATTTGATACGTCATTAGACTCGAAATCACTTGGGAATTAAAAGCCCCAAGGTTGATTTCAGTATCAGAAAAGTTTCAATGTCCAATTTTGGGTTTGATCTTGTTAGGGTTCATGCGAATTGGGGATAGCTTGTTGGTTGTGTTTATAACCAAAAGGAACCAGCTAATACCGCGGCCGCGGCCTTGGTTCACTGGTTCCCAGCTCACTTGCAAACACTGAGGACCCGGGTTCGAACCCAGGGACCCTCATTAATTTTTTTAAAATGTTTTCAGCACTTAAAAATTATAAAAGAATTGCTAAAAATTATAAAAAAAGTCAGTTTCATAAATTTCATTTATTTTAAAGGTATTCAAATTGTTTCTGAAAAACTTATTTATGTATTTTTTCTAACAATTTATTTTATTATCTTATTTTTTTTAACAAATAATAAAACTAGTTTAATACCTTATAAAATAGATGTTAAACATTAATTTTTTTATTTATTAAAACATCACATGTTCAATAATACAATTGGATTATGTTCTTACTTTAGTTTATTATTTATTAATTGTTTCAAATGATAAATAATAAATTGATTTTGATCCTAACGTTACCTTTTAAAATATTGATTAGTTTAAAATATTTATTTAACTTGTATATTTAAACTTTATAGGTTGTTACAAATGGGTTCTTTCAATTTACTTAAAAAAATTATTTATATGAACATGGACTTGATTCAATAATTTAAAAATCATTAAAGTAATAATGGACACAATATTATCTTTATTCTTTAAAGAATTATTTTTATAATTGTGAAAATTATATATTATTCTTAGAAAATTATTAAGTCTTAATTACATCATTATTATATCTAATTTCAATTCTAAAACACTTAATCACCCATATAAATTCTTCTAATGGAATCGTAATGTAAACAATTACATTATAAACTTATTATTTATTAAAAACTTAAAACTATTGAAACCTAAACTCTTATTTGAACGCTAATCATAATGTTAACCTTAATCTTCACCTTGTAACTTATATATTTAGGTGCTTGTAATGGATACTTTGGATCATCCTGTAATCTTTATTATCATCTTGAAATGCATATATCTAAGTGAGTATTTCTATACCCCTTTTTCTTATTTTCACACTTTGGGGTGAAACATGTTAACTTATATCATTGCACTTGTAAACTTATTTGAGACTTGTAAAATTATGGCAATTCAACATGTAAAGTTGTGGTTAATTGAACTTTTGTGATTACCATGTTATGGCGTATTATGTACAATCATTAACTATTGCTAGCCCCGCGAAGTCATAGATCTATGGGACAGACAACCTATTTGGTGCTAAGTCGATGTATTGCCGACTCCTAGGAGCCGTATGCTTGTGCACTAGGGAACCAAATACACTTAGCTGATCGTATATACTTTTAATGTATAAGACTTGTAAAGCTTTGTCGAGGTTTGATTGTTGCATTGTTCATAACATCCCTAATCACTTTATTCACTAACTTATGACTTGAATTGCCATCTATTATATACTTATGTATTGAAAACTATGGAATGCTCACCAACATTTTTATGTTGACCTTTTATTTTTAACATGTTTAAGGAAAACCCCCAAGTTTGAAGTGCACTTACGTTGCTGGCATAATCTAGGACTTGGACCTACTTAATAAAATCAATTGATTGTACTTTGTTATCTCATGTTGAAACTTATTTCATTATTAAGACTTATGCTTGTAATGTACCTTTCAAACTTATGAATAATATATATTTAGATTTAATAATAGCGTTATGTGGCTGTGAACGATCTTAACTCTCACGCCTCGATGTTTCCGCCGTCAAGGTTGGGGTGTGACAATAGGGTCCATGCGCCTAAAAATTTGACATAGAAAATATAAGTGTAGTTCATGCGCCCAAATAGTTCCCGTGCGCCTAAGAATTTTTGCCAAAATAGCCTAAGTGTTAACCCATGCACTTAAATACTGACCCATGTGCCCAGATTGTCCATGCGCCTAGATTGCCCATGCGTCAAAGTGTTGATACGCCTAAGCAGGGCTCATGCGCATGCATAGTGGAAATGCTCCTAAGAAGGGCTCATGCGCCTGCATAGTGCTAATACGCCTAGACTATTTTACTTAGAAAATTTTATGCTCATGCGCCTGAAATGTTCCATGTGCCTTATTTTGGACTTAGGGTTTTCTAAGAGGTCTTAAGAGGTAGATGGGTGAGATAGACTCTGTTATGATATGATGGTCTAGGTATGCATGATGATGTGATGAAGGTTATGATGTGTATGTGTGTATGATGCGTTATCTTTTAGCGGTTTTCAAAACATATATATTATGTTATAATATATGTTATGTATTATGTTATGACTTTATGTGGTATGATATATGTACGAATGAACGTAAAGTATTATGTAATAAAGTGAAAGATAACAAAGATGAAAAGTGGAACGTAATGAACGAATGAATGGCTTGCAAGCAAAATAGAATGGAGGTGCACGACCATGTTGTCGTTAGCTCAACTGTGTGCGGTTTAGCTAATCCAAAGAATGCACAAATGGTCAATCATTGAGATTAACTGGACCATTGTGGCATGCCCTAGGTTCGGGGTAGTATCAGCTTCGTGCATAATGTTCGGGGTATTGCACATTGGTCTGGATGAAAGTGAAATATAATGAAAAAGTATGAAATGAACGAATGCATATGATGATGAAAGATAAAAATGAAAGGAAGAATGAGAAAGATAATGATGATGATAATGATTATCTGGATGTACGTATGATGTGTGCTCGCATACGAAAGTAATGTATCTTATTCAAGAAGGATATTTTCAATTATATAAATCCTACAAGGTATTTTAATAATTTTAAAACTAGAACTCACTCAACAACTCTGACTTTTATGCATTTTCAGTTGGCAGGTAATTACTGCTGAGAATGGCACACGGGGAAGCTACTCGTCGGGGCTAGACTGGCATCTGTTCATGCTTAATGATTTTGTTGTATTGTAACGCAACTAATTGATTGTTTTGTAACCCTAACTTTCAACGATGTATTATTTTGCAACATTAACTATATGCATGAATGGTTTTTGTTAACTTAATTCCGCTACAACATTTTATGAAATGTGTATTGTTTTATATAATAATGCTATGATTGTCCAACTATGAGGTCTCCGAGTACCAGGCCTTACAAACAGTTTCAGCAGAAAACAGAAAAAAAGTTTTTGAAGCAGAGAAGATTGGGATCTGGGTTTGACATGAGCAAAGTAAAATGTTTAAACTACAACCAGCTTGGACATTTTGCCAAAAAATGTAAAGCACCTTAGTCAAACCCATCTCCACCAAGCTCATTTTAAATTACAAAACCAACAACAACGTTTCAACACCCTACCACTGGCAAAAGGCATACAACAGCTATAGCATTTGGAGAAGAGGTGATCGACTAGAACTTTCAAGTGGAAGACATCACTCCAATCAACAATACATTAATGGCAGGAGGCTTAACCTCTTCGCAACAGGTAACTCCTGAACCCTGTTGCATATCTTAGTATATCTCTAAAGTAAATATGTATAGAATTCACAACCTCGACGTCATAAATTTCACACGCCGACTCCAGGTAGGGTGGGACGTCAAAGACTAGCAACAACATATGGCAGCAGAAACAAACCATCATAAGAGCACAAAAGGAGAGAACATCATATGGCATTAATGTTTAAAGAAAAACCGGGCTAGAAGTAGGTCTAGCCCCAACACAAGTACATAATTCACCAGTACAAATTGTTTCTAACAATAACAAATGCAAATTGTTCAAAATGTTTTAAAACAAAACATGCCAATGCCATGGGTCATGGAGCTAGGTCAAGGTCTTCTACAACAGCTAGACACCCATCACGGATTACCTGAAACATCCTCAAAAGAAAATTTGTGTCAACTAAAAAGTTGGTGAATTCATGTGCTTAAAGTTTAAAAACAAAAGGATTCAATAGAATCCATATTTAATTTAAAATAATCATAGTTTCATTATTGTGGGGGATCACAATCAACCTTGCACTCAGTCCCGGCTAGCCTTTTCAAAAGTTAAGTGATACCGGTTAATCCTGAAGGAAGGACTGAGCCTCAAACCAGTGTACCATACCTGCTGGACGGTCCACCATAGTATCTTATAAAACTTATTACATGCCACAAACGACCCCGCAGGGTCTCAGTGCGGTACCCTTCCCGTTCATCACGGAAGGCACTATGTGTGGGGGATTCCCCAAGTAGATCTACCCATATAAAACAAGCGGTTCACACAAATATTAATGTCTGTGATACAAGTATCAATAGGTATCAATATTACCACAACATATAGCATCATAATATAGCACAGAAATAGTTCAGTTTAAACAGAGCATGTGTCATCCCAAAATAGTAGTAAAAAGGGGGTCGCTAGAACTCACCTTAAGATTCAAGCAAAGGATTCTTCGTGTACCGGGAAAAGTTTCAAGTCTAGCACTCTATCATCAAGGTTTAAGTGATAAGCCACTGATTATATGGTTATGGAAGGTTCACTAGGTGTGCCATGAGGTTAAATGTCCAACTAGATTTTTATTTGCTAAGGCTTGTATAAAAAGTTTCCTTTATAGTAAGTTCGTGTTTCTTAAGGAAAAATACATGTTTTGTTGGATCATTTATACAAGTTATTTTAAGTTCAACAAATGATTATTAGTTCAAAGGGGTCGGTTTATAGGGATTGGGCAAAATTTACAATTTAGCCCTCCAAGTTTCAAAATTAACATTTTTTACCCTAAAGTTTGCTTCTTTCCATTTATTGCCTTTTACGGCCAAATAATAGATTTTTGGAGTTAAGTTACTCATTTTAAATATGTTAGCTCCGAATTTTTCAGAATTTAGGTTCGGGATTAGAGTTTTTACGTCTTACGTTACCGGTTACGGTAAAATCGAAGGCTTTTAACGGTTAAGTATTAATTTACTATATTTTGGGTCTTATGCCATTAAATATCATTTTAAGGACTTTTTGATAAGTTTACAATCTGTTGAGAATGTATTTCAAGCCTCGTTTATTTGAAAGACCGTTTTTAGTTTTAACCCTTTTTAACGCGTTTTTACCCGTAATTGACCGTTTAAAACTTGTTTGACCAATTTGTGACACCCCGTAATTTCAGATTTACATTATTTAAACCGTTGTCGTTAACATTGACCCGTACTCGCTAATAATCGAAACGTATACAAACACCGCCACTGACATCGTTAAACAAATTGTGATAAATTACTAACGTGGGTGTTTGTAGAGGATTCACATAAACGAGATTACCTAAGGAGTCCTATTAATTAACAGAGCTCGGTCATCTACGTCGTTATCAACCGAAACAAATTCGGGAACTCGGTACCTAAGTACAGGGACCAAACCTGACAATTGCCAAACTGGGGCTGGGTATAAATACCCACCCACCAGCCAAACACACCCTATTTTCTGCTCTCTTCTCTCCTACGCTCTCTACACCCCGATTGTTCCTCCTAGCACCAAATCCCACCCGATTGAGCTCATTTTTGTCGGATTAGACCACCCAACAGCTGAGAAATCACGATCCCAGCAGGTAGGCGACCATTTTCATCCGTTTTATCACCCGTTTCACTGCTGCAAGTATGGGATTCGGGTGTTCGGGTTCAACCCGAATGCATGTGGTCGTGGGGGTGCGTGTGAGGTCAATCAGAGTATGCATTCCACTTAGACATGTTAGGAGAGTGTTTCTGGAAGTCCTGATTGTGAGAAAACCAATCATGGAACAGCCGAAGGCAGTTCGACCCACCCTGCAGTCGCGACTTGCTGCAGTCCGCGACTGGGCCAACCGCGCGACTGAGTTATGCGACTGGGCCCTTCACGCGATTGATCGGGGCGACTGGGGTGAGACGTGCGAATGAACCCGTGCGACTGAGTCAACCGAATGAATGTGTGCGATTGAGTCGACCGAATGAATGCATGCGACTGAGTATCACCCGACTGAAGGTCCAACCGCACGAATGAGGGTTAATTCATGCGATTGGTTATTGATTCGGGTGAATAGGTGATGTGTGGTACGACTGAAGGCTGAGTCGCATGAATGAGGGTTCAATCGTACGAGGGAAGTTGATTCGTACGATTGAAGGTCCATTCGTGCGAATGAAGTGTCCAGTCGTGCGTCTAGCCTTGTTATGCGATTGGAGTCATTTGGAGTGAATCCTTCTGGTGTGCGAAGTGTCTATCGTGAGATGATAAGTTCACATCAATAAAAATGTCATTTCTTGACCACAAAGATTAAAGTCAATGCAATCAACAGACATATACTTTTCAACTCGAAACAACCTAACTGTTTACAAATATCAACAACCCATTTGAAATCTACATGAAGTCTAATACGTCTATGACCACTTGTGTGTGTGACACCCACGACCGAACCCATGCGACCCGACCCGACTAAACATGTCTATTAACGCTAAACACAACATTAACATTTAACACAACTGTCAATAGGTGTTTGACAGCGCATCGTAAAACGACACTTGGGAGACTTGCATCCTACACACTTGCTACATCATCTGTGAGTTTCACGGCCCCTATTTTACATCTCTTTCCGTTTGGGGGAAAAAACATGCAAAAACAAATTTACATAAATGGTTGTAGTAATATTGATATCGCTTGTTACATTAGTGCAAACACACGCATGTCCTCACACACTCGAACCGTTAGTAATGGGATTAGCGAGGTAATTTTGAGTAGTACTACTGGGTCTGACAAAACCCGCCCGGGCTAGTCACGCTAGCTTGATTGGAGGTCAAACGGGTGCCAAATTGACCTAACATACGATTGCCACGGTCGGTTAAGACGTGGTGGAAACACATTGTCATGGTCTGATGAGACATGACGGGACACAACGATTGCCACGGTCGGTTAAGACGTGGTGGAAACACAAATAGGATGTAAACAGTCAGCTTCGGTTCGAAACGCTAAGTAACAAGAACATAGGCTAGCTACCTAACGATATGCTTTATGTACTAAACCATTGAAACGCAAAACATGGAAACGCTTACGAATACATTTCTTGTTGATTAAACCTGTGGACTCACCAACTTTATGTTGACACAATTTAGCATGTTTTCTCAGGTCACAGGAACGCATAAGCTTTTGAGGCACGCTTCAGGATATGCACTCAGGACATGCATTCATCTAGTTTATTTTCAGTATTGAACATTTTGTTTAAACATGACTATTGTAACAGTATTGTAATGGATTCACAACTTTTGTACATGCTTCCGCATTATTGTAAACTCTACTTATGTTCGCGTGAATGAAGTCAATGTTTATTTCAAAATTCATATAGTGTCGTTCGATATGACTGTGTCTGAGATCTTGGTATGTCACACGCCTAACGGTAAAACCCCGTTCGTGGAAATTGAGGGTGTGACAGATTGGTATCAGAGCCACAGGTTATAGAGAACTAGGATTGCATTGCGTCTAGACTATAGCCTTAGACATAACACTAGTATTGCCCAGACACTTTTATATGGTTACCACTATTGTGCAAACAACCTTCTGGTGTATTGACATTTCACTACTGAGCAAACATAAACACTATGGGTATGACATGTTTGTCATTACCGGCTAACAGAGGGGCGGAGAGTCCCCCTCGCTCACAACCAACGCTTACACTTGATCCTTCACTCGCGGAGTGAAAGCAACAACGAATTGAATCAAACATTTCCATGATTGGAACACGAAACTCATTTCTAACGCACGCGATAAGCATAACGATGACAAACAAAAAGAACAATACCTCACTCTTCCAACTCTCTCACACTTGTTACTATTCCCAACATATCCTATCCCCTACGCTAGTCCGAGCAGTAAATGAGGGACAACTAAGATATTCAAGTCGAGTAGAGAATCGGACTTGGACATCCAAACACCTAGAACCACGAAGGGAAAGAGGACAAATTGTTTTGATTCCCGTTGTTACCTAAACCGAATCTCTTGTACAACTTTAGTTATTTGACTCTTGGTATAACAAATACATCTTTGATGCTTTTATCATTGATAACCCTCGGTACTGGACAAGGTATGTTATCTCGAATAGGAGGAACCATGTGTGACCATGCAAAGCAAATTAGAATCACGGGTGCACACGTAATTGTAATTTGTCGTGCATGAGAACTCTGGCAACTCTATTGGGTGATAACGGTAATGGCCAGTACAAATTTTCAAACTCCATACTTAGGAGGCATAAGGCCTCGAATCCTCATAAAGCCTTACTATCGATGTGCAAACAAACCCCTCATTCTTACTAGCATGATACAATATATATTACTGTCAATAATTGTTATCCGGTTATTGATTAATATGTGTTGTGAATTGAAGAGATCATGTCTGGAAGAAGACCTGGACGCCCGGGTGGACGAGGAAATATCACCCTGACTCAAGCCGAGCTGAATGCTATCATCAACGAGCGCGTGGCTGATGCGCTTGCAGCTTATGAGCAGGCCCGCAATCAGGGTCAGAACGACCAGAATCCGAACCAAGGAGGTCCAACAGTCTGTACCTTCAAGATGTTTATGGATTGCAAGCCTCATTCTTTCAGCGGCTTAGAGGGCGCTGTCACACTGCTTCGCTGGCTAGAGAAACTTGAGTCAGTGTTTGCCATGTGCAGCTGTCCTGATGGAAATCGGGTCAAGTACGCCTCCGGCACATTAGAGGGACCAGCCCTGACATGGTGGAATTCACAAGTCCAAACCTTAGGACTTGGTGCTGCAAACGGTATGCCATGGGAAGACTTCAAGATTCTAATGAAAGAAGAGTACTGCCCCAGGAGCGAAGTCCAGAAACTAGAGGCAAAATTTTGGAATTTAAAGATGATTGGTTCTGACATCGAGGAGTACACGACTCGTTCGCACGAGTTGGCAGCATTACGTCCACAGATGGTAACTCCGGCCTACAAACGGATCGAAAACTACATTGATGGCTTGGCTCCTCAAATCCAGGCTAGGGTGATGGCTGCTGATCCTGTCACTATCCAGCAGGCCATCCGACTAGCTCACAAACTCACCGACCAGGCAGTGGCACAGGGCACTTTGCCTAAACGTGGCGCTGCTTCTGGTTCTTAAGATCACAAAAGAAAATGGGAAGGTAACAACAGCAAGTCTTCAAGCAACAACAACCCTCAACAACCACCGACCAAAAGGTTCGACCCATCAAGGAACTTCACCAATAACAATCAGAACAGCAACAACAACAACTATGGTCAGGGTTCGAGCAGCTACGCGGGCAAGAACCCTAGGTGTAACCGGTGCAACCTCCATCATCATGGCCCATGTGATCGACTCCGTTGTCAGAGATGTGGAAAGATGGGACACACAGCCAAAGACTGCCGGGGTGAACTAATGACTCAGCAACAACAACCCCAACACCAACGACAGGGTGGAGTGACTAGAGGCTGCTATGAATGTGGAAAGGAGGGACACTACAGGAAGAATTGCCCGTAACTGAAGGGCGGAAACAAGGGTAATAATGGGGGCAACGCCAAGGGTCACGCATTCGTAATCGGGTCCGGCGAGGCAAGGGATGACCAGAATGTGGTTACTGGTACGTTTCCCCTGAATGGTTGTTTTGCTTCTATACTATTTGATACTGGAGTTGATAGGAGTTTTGTTTCCAACAAGTTCATTAAGTTCTTAGATGTAACCCTAGCTGTCATGGAACCTAGTTATGTGGTAGAATTAGCTGACGGAAAACTAATCGAGGCAACTCATATCGCCAAGGGGTGCAGACTAGGATTATGTGGTCATGAGATAGATATATGGCAAGGGGTGCAGACTAGGATTAGTGTTAGGAATGGACTGGTTAGCAACCTACGAAGCGAATATCGTGTGCCGAAAGAAGATGATTAGACTGACGGCGACCGACGGGAGTCCGGTGACGATTTATGGCGATCGAGTTACGATGATTCCGAAGGTGATCTCGATGGCGGTGGCGGGAAAGTGTATGAGGCGCGGATGTAGCGCCTACTTATGTTATGTAAAGAATGTAGAGACGCCAACACCACAGCTATGCGATGTGCCAGTGGTGTGTGACTTTCCAGACGTGTTTCCCGAAGACTTATCGGGATTGACACCTGACCGAGAGATCGAGTTCCAGATCGACCTGATACCGGGTGCCCAACCTGTCGCAAAAGCACCGTATCGCTTGGCTCCGACGGAAATGAAAGAGTTGATGGAGCAGTTGCAGGAGCTGCTGGATAAGGGGTTTATCAGACCGAGTATCTCACCTTGGGGTGCTCCAGTCCTGTTCGTAAAGAAGAAGGATGGTAGTATGAGAATGTGCATTGACTACCACGAGCTGAATAAGCTGACGGTGAAGAACAGATACCCCTTACCAAGGATCGATGACTTGTTTGATCAACTTCAGGGTGCCAGTTGGTTTTCCAGGATAGATCTTCGATCGGGTTACCATCAACTGAAGGTGAGGGAACAAGATATCCCTAAAACAGCCTTTCGTACGCGCTATGGCCACTACGAGTTTCTGGTCATGTCTTTTGGGTTGACCAATGCGCCGGCTGCTTTTATGGATTTGATGAACCGAGTGTGTTGACCAATGTTAGATAAATCAGTGATTGTGTTCATTGATGATATCCTGATTTATTCAAAAAGCGAGACAGAGCATGCCGACCACATTCGGGAAGTGTTGGAAACGTTGAGAAGGGAGAAATTGTACGCCAAGTTCTCCAAATGCGCCTTTTGGTTACGCGAGGTGCAATTTCTGGGCCACGTAGTGAATGCAGAAGGGATAATGGTGGACCCAGCAAAGGTTGAGGCCGTGATGCAATGGAAGTCACCGAAGACGCCAACCGAGATTCGCAGCTTCTTGGGGCTGGCGGGCTACTATAGGAGATTTATTCAAGACTTCTCCAAGATAGCCTCACCTTTGACAAAATTGACTCGCAAGGACGTAAAGTTCGTGTGGGGCCGGGAACAGGAGAATGCGTTTGAGGAATTGAAGATGAGACTGACCCAAGCTCCTGTCTTGACATTGCCCGAGGGAAATGAAGACTTGGTGGTCTATTCGGATGCATCCTATTCTAGGCTAGGTTGCGTATTGATGCAACGCGGAAAGGTCATAGCCTATGCGTCTCGACAACTGAAAACCCACGAAGTCAATTATCCCACACACGATCTAGAACTAGCTGCGGTGGTTTTCGCGTTGAAGATTTGGCGACACTATCTATACGGGACAAAGTGCACCATCTTCACGGACCACAAGAGCTTGAAGTACTTCTTCGAGCAGAAGGATCTAAACATGAGGCAGAGGCGGTGGTTGGAGCTGATAAAGGATTATGATTGTGAGATCCATTACCACCCGGGCAAGGCCAATGTGGTAGCTGATGCCCTTAGCCGAAAAGAAAGGCCTGAGCCGATCCGGGTGAAGGCTTATCAGTTGATCATGACCTCCGACGTGATGACACAGGTTAAGGAGTTTCAAGATGAGGCTTTGAAAGAAGATCGTCTTAACTCCGAAAGGATGAGAGGTCTAGTGACGGAGTTGGGTGAGAACACTCTAGGTGTTAAGACCCGATTTGGGCGAGTGTGGATTCCTCGGTACGGGGATCTACGTAGTAGAATTATGGATGAGGCCCATAAGACACGATACTCCATTCACCCCGGTGCTACCAAAATGTACCACGATATGAAGAAGGACTACTGGTGGCCGGGCATGAAACGCGACGTAGTGGAGTACGTAAGTAAGTGCTTGACTTGCTTACAAGTGAAGGCGGAACACCAGAAGCCCTACGGGAAGATCCAACCATTGGATATACCCGAGTGGAAGTGGGAGCACATCACCATGGACTTTATTACGAAGCTACCACGTACCCCAAAAGGGTATGATGCTATATGGGTGATAGTTGACCGATTGACGAAGAGTGCCCACTTTCTACCGATCCGCAAGACGTATTCATCTGAAAGATTGGCGGATCTATTCATCAAAGAGATTGTAGCTCGTCATGGCGTACCGGTGTCTATTGTGTCTGACCGTGACACCCGGTTCACCTCCAAGTTTTGGAAAAGATTCCATGATGGGAACGAGGCTACATATTAGCACGGCATATCATCCTCAGACAGACGGTCAGTCTGAGAGGACGATCCAAACACTCGAAGACATGCTTCGGGCGTGCGTGATCGATTTTGGAGGAAGTTGGGACGATCACCTGCCGTTAGCAGAATTCTCGTACAATAACAGTTACCATGCCAGTATTGGCATGCCACCCTACGAGATGTTATACGGTAGGAAATGTAGGACGCCCGTATGTTGGGGAGACATTGGACAGAAGGAACTGGGAGGCGTCGAGGTAGTGGAAGCAACGACTGAAAAGTTAGAAAAGATTAAAGCCTTCATGAAGGCAGCAAAAGACAGACAAAAGTCGTATGCTGACAAGAGGCGAAGACCGATAGAGTTCAAGGTCGGTGATCGAGTCATGTTAAAGGTTTCGCCTTGGAAGGGAATCATTAGGTTCCGAAAGCGGGGAAAACTGAGCCCGCGGTATATAGGCCCTTTCCGAATTATCGCCCGTGTAGGAGAGGTGGCCTATAGGTTGGAGCTACCAGATGAGCTGAGTGGAATTCACCCGACCTTCCACGTATCTCATCTGAGGAAATGTTTAGCCGATGAACATATGGTCGTTCCGCTGGAGGATATCGAAGTAGACGAACGGCTCAACTATGTGGAGCAGCCAGTGGCGATCATTGATAGAAAAGAGAAACGGCTAAGAAACAAAGTGGTTCCTCTTGTGCGTGTACAGTGGAAGCACAGGAAGGGATCGGAGTCTACGTGGGAGACTGAAGAAGAGATGAGACAGCATTACCCACATTTGTTCGAAGAGTGACAGGTTTCGGGGACGAAACCTAAATAAGGGGGGTGGACTTGTAACGCCCGGAAAATTTTCTGATCGAGTCGGATGATAGCGATGGGCTCGGATGAAAACCATTTAATGAATATAGAGTGGTTGCGGGTATTACACCAAGTTAACCCTCCGGGTCACGAGTTTAACGAGTTTGGGGTCCCGGGAACGCCTGGCATATAAATAGATGGATCAGCTGAGCAACTCTCATTTTCACTCAAACGCCATTCTAGAGAGAGAAAGTGTAGAGAGAGAAAGTGCCGGATCGAAGCTCGGGTGGTCAAGAATCGAAGGCTGGTGTTTGTGGACTCCAAAACTACAAGAATCAAGGTAAGAAACGCATCTAAATTACCACATTTGGTGAAAAACCCGAGTTTGGGGTTTTTGGGGTTTTTAGTGGCAAAAATCGCCCAAAACGCACGTTTTAGGATAATACAACGTGTAAGAAGCTTAGATATAGCTTCCTGGATGATAATGCAAGGGTTTGGGTGGAAAGGATTGGATTTTTGGGCTAAAACGAGCTGATTCGTAAATTTCAGCTCGTTCTGCGAAATTAAGGTCTCGTCCAGCGAAACTGTAAGTTCGTCCAGCGAAACTGGAGGAACCTACAGCGAAGTTACAGTTTCGCTGCAGCGAAACTACATATTCGCCTGAGCGAAACTAAGGTTTCGCTGATGACTATGCCAATGTCCAAGTTGACCTTAGATATTGCGAAACTAGGGAATTCCAACGAAAGTTGGGCGCTCGAGGTAGCGAATCTGTCCAGCGAAACTGGCAGAATGCTGCCCAGCGAAACTAGCAGCGAAACTGCTAATTCGCCCGGCGAAACTACCGGCGAATTTACGGGCGAAACTACCTGCGAAATTAGTAGCGAAATTAGGCAGAAATTAACTCTTTTGAGTGTTAACTTATCTGCAGGCAGTGTAGTGTGACCCGCGTCTTACAGGCTTGATTGAGAAGCTGCTTGTCAAGCACAGGTGAGTTCTAGGACCCCTCATTTACTTGTTTTAAATGGTTTTGGGGCTGGAACACATATAAACTGGTTTAATGATGTATGTATGTATGACCCGTTTGGGTATAATGTTGTGTTATACGTCTAAGGTATGATTGTGGACTCGACATGTTATGTAAGGTCTTAGTATGAGTCCCCACGGTCTTGGAAGGACGGTTAGTGCTACTGCACCAGGATAACACATAGTAAGTGCCTAGTGATGATTGATGATGTAGGCTATGTATGCACGAGGTTATGTATGATGAGGATGATGATGCATGTATGATGTTAAGTATGACGATGTAAGTGTGATGATGATGACGACGTATGTACGATGAATGTATGACGATGTATGTATGATGCTATGTATGGTGATGTATGTATGGTGTGTGTGTGTTCCTATAATAATGATGTACGAATATCTTTCCATGACTTTACGTATTAACGAACGAACGAAGTATTATGTAACGTAAAGTGAAAGATAACGAAAGAGGAACACGATGATGAATGCATGTATTAATGAATGAACGAATGAATGAATGATGATGAATACATGCATTAATGAACGAACGAATTATGTCTTGCAAGCATTGAATAACGCGATTGGTCCTTCTATGTGATTGACCATGGTCATGGTACCTCTACCGCTTACCTCTAGTACCGGGCATACGATTTCCGTCATATGTTGACTACGGCCCGGTAGCTAAGACTGATCGGGGTGTAGCATATGGTATTGGTACAATTCACCTTTCAATGCGTGCAAGTAAGTATGAACGGGATTCTTGTCATTCGACCACCGTAATCATAGCCAAGTGCTATGAAGTGGGTAAAGCCTGACAGAATCCATACGAGAAGTTAAAGATGAAGATATATAACGAATGATGAAGATAATAATGAATATTATCTCTGTGTACGTATGATGATTGAACGCATGCACGAAAGGATACTTTAAATAAGTAAAAGTATGTTTTATTATAAAACTAGAACTCACTCAGCAACGCTGACTTTTTATGTGTTTCCAGTTGGCAGGTAGCGTTGCTGGGGATGGCACGAGGCGGCTACTCAGCTCTTTTGGGATGGCATTCTCCATTTAATAATGATGCAACGTCATGCGTTGTGGGTCTATAACGCACGCAACTCATCACGTTGCATGCCATTATGAGATTTCTTGAGTATTCCCCCGGAAGGGATTATTTAAGAAATCTTCTTTAGATTTTGATAAGTTCGCCACGCATTGGGTGCGTGTGCGTAGCACATGCAACGAAATATGTTGCATGTGTATGTCAAGAGTATTCCGTCAGAGTTCCGATGTACGGAACTACTTAAGGAATATTCTTTATTATAAAAATTATAAAGTTTAAATGTTTGAACTTGATATCTCCTCTAGAGGTCGCTGTATGATCTTAGGAGGAGAGACAAAGTAGAGAAAGCTTCATTTTGTAATCGAGTCAATGATGTAATAACTATTATTAATGAATGAGAATGTATATATATTTTATCATTTCCGCTGCGTTATTTTATGATTATTTACATTATGTATGTTTTATGTGCGATGAACCACCAACAGTAGGGTGCCCGGGAGCGGGGCCTTACAGTAAGACTATTATGAACTTGGATTGGTGGATATTCATAAGGCATGAATATAGAGCAATTGGTTGCTACCAAGGTTCATAGATATTCGTGGGATACGAATATTGGACTGACCCGCATCTCAAATCTTACTACATGGAATCTTATTGATTGATCATAAGTAAATTTGAGTAAAGGCGAATATCATTTGTTATCCTCCGACCTGAGATACATATTGGGTTTTGATATTCACCAAGTGTTATACCTTGAGCTAGTTCTTCACCGATATGAGATAATTGTCAGTACATAAGGCTATGTTCAGATATGACATAAGGTGATTATGAGAAACGTATGTGGTCAAGATGGGATTTGTTCCTCTTATTCGTTGAGAGTATGATGTCTAAGGCCTGATTAAGTTAAATCAACAAGGAATGATCATTCTGTGTCCTTGGATTTAACATGACATCTGAACAAAAGGATAGATGATTGATTCACCTAAAACATATTCAAGTAAGGTACTTGAAAAGGATGATGTTATTGAATGGCACTTAGTCATATACATTAGGGGTAGCAAACCGTTGCTAGGCGTTATTTGCTGCTTGCATCAATTTTCTATGAGTCTTGTGCAAGTGGGAGATTGAAGGAATTGATCTGCCCAAGATACATATTAAATTGATGTGGCTAGTGTGATATGATCCAAGCCGGGTCATACCCAATAACAAGCCAAACAAACACCAAAAGTTAATTTATTTGTTGATAAGATCATACAAATAAATAATGACACCAATTTAGAAAATTGGATTTTCTAAATTATAGCTTTTGTACATGAACATCATTATATAGATAATTTGTTCATAAAAGATTATTTGTACATTATTTAAATTAGTTAAAGAATGGCAAATAATAATGTGTGTTAATTTTATAAATTAAAATGGTTTTAATTTTTATAAAAAATGGATGTGATTGTATATATATTAGTTATATTTGAATTGAGTGGGAAGACCAAAAGGGCATATATTCGGCCACCCTTGGTCTTGTATACATTAATATATTATTGATTCCAAGACATGCATTATTGGTTCCAATAATACCCATTCTCTTCTACACATCCAAGAAAACACACCAAAAAGCTCTCTCTCTCTACTCTCTCCTCTAGTCTCACGGTTTTGAGCAAGAAAAGAAAGGAGCAGAATTTTTCAGCTTAATGCAAAAGAGTTTTGTAGCTGAAAATCGTGTCAAGAATCCTAGCAAAATGGTGTTTTATGAAGGCTTGTGGGTATGAGCACTTGAGGACATCTACACTTGATGTCTTGGTCATTCAATGGCAGCTGCATGTTCATTTTATTCACGTTTTCAGCAGCTTTGGATGATGGTTTTTCAGCCACATTTTGACAGCTTCTTAAAGGTAGTTCATAGTGTTGATTTGGTTGTTTGTTTGCTTCTTGATAACTAATCTATTCACATATATATGATCCTTTGTCTTTGGGTTTGTTGAAATAATATTATGAACTTTAATTTTCAGATTATAGAATACGAAATTAAGTTCATATTCCGCTGCGTTTTCTTGTTTAAAATGGTTAAACAACATTGTTTAGGTCCAACAAACCCAACATGATGACCACCTGTTTGGTGTTGACGAACGACCGGAGAGAGACCTCGACGTCGTTCGCTCCAGTTTGGATAGTGACATTGGTCCAGAACTGGATGAGGGAATCAGCATATATGGTGGGATTGAGAAGAAAGGCCGTTTGGAGTGGGGAATCGACCATGAGATCAACGACGTGATCAAATTTGTCCAAAAGGGTGACTTTTGAGGTATGCGACATAGTTGTGTCGTGGTTTTAGTTGCATGGTCGCCATTAATGGGGTATGGGAGGTTTTAGAGTTTTTGAAGATTTAGGTCAAGTGAGAATGAAAAACTCTGAAGGTAGGGTTGGGTATTTATAAGGTTTAGGAAACAGCTGAAAGGAAACGACTGAAGGTTTTGGTGTTAGTCATCAGTTGTTTGAAACTACTGATGACATGGTTTTAACCTTCAGAAGTTGTAACTGTTGGGTTTGCTAGAACACAAAAACATGTTTAACCTTTTAAACATTCAGAAAACGCAGCGGATATATATGTCTTTAAAACCGATTTTAAAGCTGAGATTGTGTTCATTTTGTGATCTTATAAGTGTATAAAACAAACCCAAATCAAAGGATTTTTAATATGTGAATGGACAAGCTATGAACATGATAAAATGTGCATAAAATCACAGCCATATGTGTAACACCCGTAATTTCTTAATTAAAGAAATTAAAAGAATAAGATAGAAAGAGAAAGGATGAAAACGGAAGTCAACCTAAAGTTAAAGGGTAAAAAGTGCCAAAAAGGACAAAGAAAATAAAAGTTGGTGAATAAAGAAGTATGGCCGCCCATTTTGGCCTGTCAAACACACTCATTCGTTTTCTTAGAAAGAGAAACAGCAGAAGCTTCGGTTTTAGAGAGAGAAAGAAGAAGAAATTTAATTCAAGGTAAGAATTAGTGTTTTTAAGTTGTGTTTGAGCTAAGAAACCGAGAAATGCATGTTCTTATGTGTATGTGTGTTCGGGTTTGTGTGTTTTAGACACATCTAGGCTTCGAATCCTTTGGAAAAGCTCGAGCAGAAGAGTTTGAACTTGAAGGGCAGCTAAGGTGAGTTCTAGACCCCTTTTTACTGGTTTTTAATGTTTGGGGCTGGAAAATGCATGCAAATATATTTTATAAAGTTTGGGTTGAAACCCGTATGAACGATTGTATGTATGTATGTTTATGTTAGATTTATGCTTAGAATCATGTGTGTATGTTTAGGATGAGGCATTATGATGTTTGAGACTTGGATTATAAATTAGACACATGAATATGTTGTTAATATGTCTGAAATTGGGACTTAGGATAAATAAGAAAAGTTGATGTGTCCAGCAGTGCTCATACGACCAACAGTGGTCGTATGATCAGGATTTTTCTAAGTGTTGATGAGTCTAATAGGACTCATACGACCAATAGTGGTCGTATGAATATGTGATATTTTCTAAGTATGAGGCCCACAGGACTCATACGACCAACAGTGGTCGTATGATCATGATGAAAAGTTCTAAGTGTGGACTCATACGACCAACAGTGGTCGTATGATCCAAATATGTTCCTAAGTCCAGGGGTGGTACGACCAGCAGTGGTCATACGACCAACAGTGTGGTCGTATGACCAGCTGATAAATCTAAGTGTTAAGTGAAACGACCAGCAGTGGTCATACGACCAACAGTGTGGTCGTATGACCAGTTGATAAATCTAAGTGTAGAAAGAAAAGTCCAGCAGTACTCATACGGCTAATAGTGCTCATACGCCCAGAGGCTTATACGCCCAACAGGGCTAAAACGCCTAGATACTTAGAATTTTTTTCAGGAATTTCAGTAAGTCCGAAATTCGAGGTTTGACTAGGGTTAATAAATGATGTCTCATGCATATAATGATGAGTATGATTAACCCTAATTGTTACTAATATTATTATTAGTATATTATTGTTAACAATATTATTAAAATATTGTTAAGAAAGGTATGATGCTATGCATGATGATGTACGTATGATGATGAATGTATGATGATGAATGTATGATGAATAAGTATGATGTGTGTATGTTCCTTGTGATTGTGTATGCTTATCTTTCTGAAACTTTACGAATAACGAGAAACGAATTAATGAAGTATTATGTATCGTAAAGTGAAAGATAATGAAAGAGGAACATGATGACGAATGCATGTATTAACGAATGAACGAAATGAAGAATGATGATGAATACATGCATTAACGAACGAATGAATTATGTCTTGCAAGCATTGAATAACGCGATTGGTCTTTCTATGTGATTGACCATGGTCATGGTACCTCTACCGCTTACCTCTAGTACCGTGGCATACGTTTTGTTGTTCATAAGTTGACTTCGGCCCGGTAGCTAATAACGTTCGGGGTGTAGCATATGGTATTGGTATAATTAACCTTTCAATGCGTGCAAGTAAGTATGAACTAATGCGTATAGTAGTTACCCACTTCAGTGGGGGTGTAGTTACCCACTTCGGTGGGGGTGATGTTAGGGTGATGTTACCCACTTCGGTGGGGGTGTGGTTACCCACTTTGGTGGGGGTGTAGTTACCCACTTTGGTGGGGGTGATGTTACCCATTTCGATGGGGGTGTTGTTACCCGAGTTATGTCTAACTGCGGGGGTGTGGCACGAGGCCAAACATAGTTATGAGATGAGCGACTTGTGTTGCAACAAACTCGGATGGAGTTCAATCTCTGTGATTGACTCGTATGGGATCTTTGTCGCGTATCCCGGTGTTGTGCCAGTCTTCGGACATGAGTCGGGATATTGCATGAAACAAGATCTAGATGAGAATGAGGAATATGAAAGAAAGTTTTGCATGGTCTAGGGGTAACAGAGTGTCGGTCTATGGACTGAGAGCCACAGGGGCACCAGAATGTTAGAGTATGCCTTGTCGGCTCATGGGTATGAACCATGAGGGCAGGGAAGAGAGGTGACCCTTAGAGATTTACATGCTTAACGAATGAAAGTTAAAGAACGAACGAATGAAGGTAATGAACGTATTAATAAATGAAATGAACGTAAGAATGAACGTAATGTACGTAAGGACGAATGTAACGAACGTATGAATGAAAGTAGGAAACGCACGAACGAAAGAAAGCGTAAAGAGAGAACGTGAATGTTAATGATGAACGGTACACGAACAAAAGCTAATGAATGAATGATGAAGATAATAATAATATTATCTACGTGTACGTATGTTGTATGATCGTATGTATGTAAGAATGGTTTTGACGGTAAGTAAAGTATGTTTTAATGTAAAACTAGAACTCACTCAGCAACGCTGACGTTTTATGTATTTTCCAGTTGGCAGGTATGTTGCTGAGGATGGCACAGGGCGACTACTCAGTTGTTGAGACTGGCATCCATATTTTGACATGTCGTTGTATTTTTAGATAAAAAGGATGTTGTAATGAAATAAATGACATGTTTTTGTTATTAATGAATGTTTTTAAATTCCGCTGCAAACTAAATATATGTTTTAAAATGTTCTATGTGCGATGAATGACCAACTGTGAGGTGCCCGGGAAGGGGGCCTTACAAGTTGGTATCAGAGCCAAAGTTTAAGTGAATTGGGTAAAATTTTTCAGAATAAACCTTAACTTAAACTGAGAACGGGACGGAAAGGGAAGGGATGCCAAACTGAGTAGCTGCGTGCCATCAGGTATTTTCTTAAAGTTAACCAGCATTGTGTGCGCATGTTATGTGTTTATGTGTTACTGTTAGATTTAGATGCTAATATAGTCAGGAAAGGTAATGCTCGGGGTGTGAAGAGTAGAGTAAGTGGCTAATTACAACTGATCACCGTAATTAGGGACTTACTATACTTGACATGAACTGAGCTATTCCCTGGAATGACCGTGTTAATGTTTAAATCTTTCAGTGTAAGTTAGAGAATGGCCGGTAATAGACCTTCTAAGGCTTCCCATGGTGGAGGTAGTGGTGGACATGGTGTTGAACCACGAGTCACGAGAGCACGATCTAGAGTGGAACAAGTGGTTCACGAGGAGCCCGAAACACCTCAACCGGGAGGTGGTGATGAGAGTGCTAACTTGAGAGCCTCGGTGAAAGAGGCGGTAGTTGAAGAAGTGCACCAGGTGATGCAGACGATCTTACCATCTGTAATGACCGAAGTGATAAAGGCAGTACGCGAGGATGATAGACGAGGGAGGAATCGATCCTCCGGTAGACAGCAACAGACAGAGGCAGAAACGATATTGTCCGATGACGAGGATGAGGAAGAAGAGGAAGCGCCTGCGCCGGTGGCGGCACGAGGCTGTAACTATGGGGCGTTTCAACGATGTAAGCCCCCAACCTTTGACGGTAACGGCAATGCTACTGCCGCTCATCGTTGGGTCAGAGAGATGGAAGCGGTGCTGGAAATTAGTGAGTGTCGGGAAGATCAGAAAGTTAAGTTTGCCACTCATTCTTTCGTGGACTCAGCGTTGTGTTGGTGGGACAATATAGTTCAAGCTGAGGGTAGTCGGGCTATCGGAAGGATGAGATGGTCAGAGTTGAAAAGGCTGGTGATTGAGGAGTTCTGTCCTCGCCGTGAAATGGATAAAGTTGAAAGGGAGTTCCTGCAATTGGAAGCGGGGACGATGACCCACCAACAATACACCGCCAAGTTTAACGACATGGCGCGGTTGGTGCCAGAGCAGGTGACGCCGATGTCTCGAAAGATCAACCGGTATATTCAAGGGCTGCCAGCCGAAATTCGTTGGCATTTGATTTCCGCTCGACCGAGTACTTTCAGGTCGACAGTGGATTTGGCAGGAAGGTTGTATGACGAGCGGGAGACGATAGCGGAAACAGATGAAGCGGGGGAGCGAGCCTATGATAAGAAAGGGAGGGGAAGGCGAGATAGTGATGGTGGAATGGTGACTGAAGGTAAGATACTGAGGATCGATGATCGGGAGAGGATAATAAGGAAGGGTGAGGTATGCAAGAAGTGTGGACACAAGCACCCCGGGGAATGTAGACTGGGGACCAATGCCTGTTTCCGTTGTGGTAGGGCCGGACATGTGGCGAAGAACTGCGGTATGGGGAGGTGTTATTCTTGTGGGGAGGAAGGTCACAGGAGCAGGGATTGTAAGAAGCCAAGGGCGGAAGGTTCGGGAGTGAAGGAGGCTGGAAGAGAAGGACGGAAGGCAAACGCAGCACCTACACGATGACGCGGGAGGAGGCTAGGGTGAGCCCCGATGTTACGTCAGGTATGTTTCTAGTCAATTAACCTTTATCCTTGTGTAGTTCGATTATGGCTCTGGTTTTTTTCTGCTGCCTTTTGTGATAAGTTGCATATTAGGAATCGATGTCATTCGACTTAGGAGCTACTATAGGTAAGTTTACTAGATTACCCAGTGTGCTAAGGACCCCGTAATAGGATTGAGAGAATGCTAGTTTTTCTGTTAGACCATCCCTGATAGACGTAGGTGGATAGACGTACACCTCCGGGTGAATCGAATAGTAGCTTACGAGGCAAGCACCGAGTGCTACAAAAGAGAGGGATTGATTGGTGGTGCCCGATAAAAGTTCGGTGCCGATCTGCGACAATGGATTATGATGAAGGCTTCTCCGGGAAGGATGTACGACGATCGGAAGAGAACGGAAACAAAAAGGAGAAGGAACATCAATGAGCCCTTCGATGTAGAGATTACTATTAGTGAATTCACTAGGTTACCTGATGCCCTAGAGGATTGCGGGATGCAATTAAGAAAGTTATGTCACCCGTTGTCTAAGGAACAATTTCAGCCTTTGAGTGGCTCATTGAACGGCAACGTACGATAGTTTCGACGTTATAACAAACAAGTGGAATGGGAGGTTGGAAGTAAAGGAAAGAGCTAAATTTGGATTAAGTTACCAAATAAGCCGGATTGTCTTTCTTGTCAGTGTTGGGTTGCCAAAGGGTCATTACACATACGTAAAGAACATCAAATAAGGGCTAGCAATTATACGCAAGTTGATGGCCGTGTGTTTCAAAGCATGAAAGCTGAAGGTTCTCAGTGATGCTCTGAAGCTCAATGATTATGACGCCGAGACTTTGCTCGGATATTGTGATGATTCTTCTAATCGTAGTAACCGCACTTTACGTGGCATGCTTGAGGTTGCAGGTGCTGGTCAAATAATCATTGATCAGTAGGCATGGGTTGCCAATGCAGAATAGTCAAAGACAGACCAGAAATCAAATGTTGATAAACGATGTAGAGCGATTGAATTCCGGATGAGAGACTGGAAGAAGAGATGAGACAGTACTGCTCACAAGGGGTTTAAAGAATAACAGGTTTCGGGGACGAAACCTCTATAAGGGGGGTGGACTTGTAACACCCGTAATTTCTTAATTAAGAAATTAAAAGAATAAGATAGAAAGAGAAAGGATGAAACGGAAGTCAACCTAAAGTTAAAGGGTAAAAAGTGCCAAAAAGGACAAAGAAAATAAAAGTTGGTGAATAAAGAAGTATGGCCGCCCATTTTGGCCTGTCAAACACACTCATTCGTTTTCTTAGAAAGAGAAACAGCAGAAGCTTCGGTTTTAGAGAGAGAAAGAAGAAGAAATTTAATTCAAGGTAAGAATTAGTGTTTTTAAGTTGTGTTTGAGCTAAGAAACCGAGAAATGCATGTTCTTATGTGTATGTGTGTTCGGGTTTGTGTGTTTTAGACACATCTAGGCTTCGAATCCTTTGGAAAAGCTCGAGCAGAAGAGTTTGAACTTGAAGGGCAGCTAAGGTGAGTTCTAGACCCCTTTTTACTGGTTTTAAATGTTTGGGGCTGGAAAATGCATGCAAATATATTTTTATAAAGTTTGGGTTGAAACCCGTATGAACGATTGTATGTATGTATGTTTATGTTAGATTTATGCTTAGAATCATGTGTGTATGTTTAGGATGAGGCATTATGATGTTTGAGACTTGGATTATAAATTAGACACATGAATATGTTGTTAATATGTCTGAAATTGGGACTTAGGATAAATAAGAAAAGTTGATGTGTCCAGCAGTGCTCATACGACCAACAGTGGTCGTATGATCAGGATTTTTCTAAGTGTTGATGAGTCTAATAGGACTCATACGACCAATAGTGGTCGTATGAATATGTGATATTTTCTAAGTATGAGGCCCACAGGACTCATACGACCAACAGTGGTCGTATGATCATGATGAAAAGTTCTAAGTGTGGACTCATACGACCAACAGTGGTCGTATGATCCAAATATGTTCCTAAGTCCAGGGTGGTACGACCAGCAGTGGTCATACGACCAACAGTGTGGTCGTATGACCAGCTGATAAATCTAAGTGTTAAGTGAAACGACCAGCAGTGGTCATACGACCAACAGTGTGGTCGTATGACCAGTTGATAAATCTAAGTGTAGAAAGAAAAGTCCAGCAGTACTCATACGGCTAATAGTGCTCATACGCCCAGAGGCTTATACGCCCAACAGGGCTAAAACGCCTAGATACTTAGAATTTTTTTCAGGAATTTCAGTAAGTCCGAAATTCGAGGTTTGACTAGGGTTAATAAATGATGTCTCATGCATATAATGATGAGTATGATTAACCCTAATTGTTACTAATATTATTATTAGTATATTATTGTTAACAATATTATTAAATATTGTTAAGAAAGGTATGATGCTATGCATGATGATGTACGTATGATGATGAATGTATGATGATGAATGTATGATGAATAAGTATGATGTGTGTATGTTCCTTGTGATTGTGTATGCTTATCTTTCTGAAACTTTACGAATAACGAGAAACGAATTAATGAAGTATTATGTATCGTAAAGTGAAAGATAATGAAAGAGGAACATGATGACGAATGCATGTATTAACGAATGAACGAAATGAAGAATGATGATGAATACATGCATTAACGAACGAATGAATTATGTCTTGCAAGCATTGAATAACGCGATTGGTCTTTCTATGTGATTGACCATGGTCATGGTACCTCTACCGCTTACCTCTAGTACCGTGGCATACGTTTTGTTGTTCATAAGTTGACTTCGGCCCGGTAGCTAATAACGTTCGGGGTGTAGCATATGGTATTGGTATAATTAACCTTTCAATGCGTGCAAGTAAGTATGAACTAATGCGTATAGTAGTTACCCACTTCAGTGGGGGTGTAGTTACCCACTTCGGTGGGGGTGATGTTAGGGTGATGTTACCCACTTCGGTGGGGGTGTGGTTACCCACTTTGGTGGGGGTGTAGTTACCCACTTTGGTGGGGGTGATGTTACCCATTTCGATGGGGGTGTTGTTACCCGAGTTATGTCTAACTGCGGGGGTGTGGCACGAGGCCAAACATAGTTATGAGATGAGCGACTTGTGTTGCAACAAACTCGGATGGAGTTCAATCTCTGTGATTGACTCGTATGGGATCTTTGTCGCGTATCCCGGTGTTGTGCCAGTCTTCGGACATGAGTCGGGGATATTGCATGAAACAAGATCTAGATGAGAATGAGGAATATGAAAGAAAGTTTTGCATGGTCTAGGGGTAACAGAGTGTCGGTCTATGGACTGAGAGCCACAGGGGCACCAGAATGTTAGAGTATGCCTTGTCGGCTCATGGGTATGAACCATGAGGGCAGGGAAGAGAGGTGACCCTTAGAGATTTACATGCTTAACGAATGAAAGTTAAAGAACGAACGAATGAAGGTAATGAACGTATTAATAAATGAAATGAACGTAAGAATGAACGTAATGTACGTAAGGACGAATGTAACGAACGTATGAATGAAAGTAGGAAACGCACGAACGAAAGAAAGCGTAAAGAGAGAACGTGAATGTTAATGATGAACGGTACACGAACAAAAGCTAATGAATGAATGATGAAGATAATAATAATATTATCTACGTGTACGTATGTTGTATGATCGTATGTATGTAAGAATGGTTTTGACGGTAAGTAAAGTATGTTTTAATGTAAAACTAGAACTCACTCAGCAACGCTGACGTTTTATGTATTTTCCAGTTGGCAGGTATGTTGCTGAGGATGGCACAGGGCGACTACTCAGTTGTTGAGACTGGCATCCATATTTTGACATGTCGTTGTATTTTTAGATAAAAAGGATGTTGTAATGAAATAAATGACATGTTTTTGTTATTAATGAATGTTTTTAAATTCCGCTGCAAACTAAATATATGTTTTAAAATGTTCTATGTGCGATGAATGACCAACTGTGAGGTGCCCGGGAAGGGGGCCTTACAATATGAAGCTGTGATTGACTACCTTTCTGCAGCAAATTTCGACCAAAGAAGGGAGTTTTGATGCTAGTTTTTCCGGCCAAGACTCCAATGGAGGACTCCTCAAGCTAGTATACCCCAAGCTTGATAGCTACACACCTTCTTGTTAGGAAGAATCACCAAAATGCAGCTCAAAATCAGCTTTCCTAACTCTTCAATGCTGCTGCCTGAAAACCCTATTTTCAGCAGCTAAAAACCGTGGGTTTGGGAGAGAAGAAAGAGAGCTGAAATGATCTAGTTGCATGTATGAAAATCAACATCATGGAGTGCAAGAGAGTACAAGATCCTCTCTTGTTTCTTGCTGAAAAGACCCTTTCATTTCAGCTTCAAGAAACCGTGGGATAGAGAGAGAGAGGTGTGAATCTTGTGTCTTGCATGTCATGAATAAATGGGAGGAAAAAGAGCTTGACTAGTAAAAGGAACAATTGCATGTGTTTGGCTCTTTCAAGAGAATAAGTTAGTGGAGTTGTGCATGCTTAAGTGTTCTTATCTTGCACATGCATGTGGGGAGAGAGAGGGGGACGGCCACATGGCCTCTCTCTTTGATTTTTTATAAACTTTGACACTAACATACACATATATATTGTCTACTAGTCCTCTTATTAGATATATACAACTAACCTTTTAATTGTATAATCCATACACTCCCGTCATTAATCTGTAATGTTATCTAACTTACTTAAATAACATTACAACTAATATTATTGAACAAAATATCCTAATAAATTGTTCCATCTCATATGCAACTTATTTAGAAAACCCATTTTCTAAATTTGGTGTTAATATTTAATTGCATGATCATATTATCAATTAAATATTAATTGGTGTTTGCTAAGCTTGTTATTGGGTATAACCCGACTTGGATCATAACGTACTAACCACATCAATATTTTATGTGTCTTGGGCACATAGAATCCTACAATCTCCCACTTGCCCAAGATTCATAGAAGATTGATGCAAGCAGTAAATGACGCCTAACAACGGTTTACTACCCTTAATACGCATGACTTATGTGTTGGGTTTGTTAGAACACTAAAACATAGTTTAACCTTTTAAACTTTCAGAAAACGCAGCGGATGTTAAGGATTATAACAAGTTTATAATCTGAAAATTTTGTGTTCTAAATGTAGTTTTAAGATGGAAAACAAAACCCAAAACAATAGGATCTTAAATATGTGAATGGACAAGCTATGAACATACACAAATGTACATAAAATCACAGCTATATGAAGCTGTGATTTGCTACCTTTCTCCAGCAGAAAAGTCAACCAAGATGAAAGCTTTTGGATGTTTGAAATGGCCAAGAACTCAAGTGTAGAGGTCCTCAAGTGTCTATACCCAAGCTCTTGCAATACACCTTCTTGTTAGGGAGAAATTACACCAAATGCAACTCAAAACTCAGCACAAAACCCTCCTAACTTGCTGCTGGAAACCGTAGGTTTAGAGAGAGAGTTGGGAGTGTTTTCTTGTTGTTAGTTGCATGTACATAAGCTGAGTTTGAGAGAGTATAAAAACTAATTAGTGGAGACATGGTGCATATGTTTGTTCTTCCCAAAGCAAGCTAGTGGGTTGTCATAAGCATGCATGTATGTATGTGTGTATCAAGGGAATCTAAAACTCTTGCACATGCATATGATAGTGGACGGTTTTAGGTTTAAAAAAAGAGTTTCTTTTAAATATCAACCATTAATACACACATGTATTGTCTAGTCTTTTAACTAGTTTATACAATTAACCAATTAATTGTATAAGTAGTATACTCTCATTATTATTTGGTGTTATACAACTAATTTAAATAACACTTCAAATAATATTATTGAACAAAATATCCCAATAAATTGTTCCATATGCAACTTTTATAGAAAACCCTTTTTCTAAATTGGTGTAAATATTTAATTGCATGATCATATCATCAATTAAATATTAATTGGTGTTTGCTAAGCTTGTTATTGGGTATAACCCGACTTGGATCATAACGTACTAACCACATCAATATTCTATTTGTCTTGGGCACATAGAATCCTACAATCTCCCACTTGCCCAAGATTCATAGAAGATTGATGCAAGCAGTAAATAACGCCTAACAACGGTTTACTACCCTTAATACGCATGACTTATGGCCATTCAATAACATCATCCCATTCAAGTACCCTACTTGAAATGATTTAGGTGAATCAATCATCTATCCTTTTGTTACAGATGTCATGTTAAATCCAAGGACACAGAATGATCATCCCTTGTTGATTTAACTTAATCAGGCCTTAGACATCTAACTCTCAACGAATAAGAGGAACAAATTCCATCTTGACTACATACGTTTCGTGAGAGCTTCGTATGACCTTCATGCTTTGCCTTTTCAAGGAGCTTCGTGAGAGGATCCGCAATGTTTTGATCCGTGTGAACTTGCGAATACATATCTTTCCCTTTTCAACTTCATCTCGTATGTAGTTGAATCTCCGCTCAATGTGCCTAGTCTTTTGATGAGCACGGGGTTCCTTGATTTGAGCAATCGCACCCTCGTTATCACAAAAGATTTCTAGGGGGTCTTGAATGGAAGGGACAACCCCTAGATCGGCAATGAATTTCTTCAACCATACAGCTTCTTGAGCTGCCAATGAGGCGGCGACGTATTCTGATTCTATAGTTGATAGAGCCACCACATCCTGCTTGGAGCTCTTCCAAGAGACCGCTCCTCCATTCAGAATGAAGATGTATCCCGATTGTGACCGAGAATCATCACGATCGGATTGGAAACTCGCATCCGTGTAACCCTTTACAACGAGTTCCTCGTCACCAGATCCATAGATTAGGAACATATCTCTTGTCCTCCTTAGGTACTTAAGTATGTTCTTAACAGCCATCCAATGACTGTTTCCAGGATTTTGCTGGTAACGGCTTGTCATGCTTAAGGCGCATGACACGTCCGGTCGAGTGCATATCATTGCATACATGATGGATCCAATAGCAGATGCGTATGGGATTCCCTTCATTTTATCTTGCTCATCCTTTGAGCTTGGACATTGAGTCGTACTCAACATCGTTCCTCTTTGAATAGGTACGGTACCTTTCTTAGAGTTTTCCATCTTGAACCTTTTCAAGATCTTATCAATGTATGCACTTTGATTCAAACCAATCAACCGCCTTGATCTATCCCTATAGATCTTTATTCCCAGAATATAGGGCTTCACCAAGATCCTTAATGGAAAAACAACTTCCAAGCCAGGTTTTTACACCTTCCAAGGTTGGAATGTCATTTCCAAATAGTAGTATGTCATCAACATACAATACTAGGAAAGTTATTATGCTCCCACTAGCCTTCTTATATACACAAGCTTCATCAGCATTTTGATGAAGCCAAATTTCTTGACTTCCTCATCAAAACGATGATTCCAGCTTCTCGATGCTTGTTTCAATCCATAGATTGATTTCTTTAACTTGCATACTTTATTAGGATGTTTTGGATCGATAAAACCTTCAGGCTGAACCATGTAGACATCTTCCTCAAGATATCCATTTAGGAAAGCGGTTTTGACATCCATTTGCCAAATCTCATAATCATAATGAGCAGCTATGGCAAACAATATCCTTATAGACTTAAGCATCGCAACAGGTGAGAAGGTTTCATCATAATCAACCCCTTGAGTTTGAGTGAAACCCTTTGCTACAAGTCTAGCTTTATAAGTATCCAAGTTTCCATGCATATCAGTCTTCTTCTTGAAAACCCACTTACTTCCAACTACTTTGGAGTTAAGAGGTGGTACAACCAAGTCCCATACTTGATTGTCATACATGGATTGCATCTCAACGTTCATGCCTTCAAGCCATTTGTCACAATCCGTATTGGACACTGCATCATGGTATGTGGTTGGTTCATCAGAATCTACCACATAGCATCCATCCATGAAAAATCCATATCTTTCAGTGGGTTACTAGTTCTACCACTTCTGCGAACGTCTTGTGTGTATTGATCAACCCCTTGATCTTCCTCAACATCCTCATGTTGAGTGCTAGTTTCAACCAAACGTGTATCGGGTTATGGTTCTTGATCCTCTTTAAGATCCACTGTTCTGTTGGATTCTGTATGCCCAAGACACATAGAACATTGATGTGGTTAGTACATTGTGATCCAAGTCGGGTCATACCCAATAACAAGCTTAGCAAACACCAACTAATATTTAATTGATGATATGATCATGCAATTAAATAATTACACCAATTTGGAAAATGGGTTTTCTAAATAAATATATATGTGAGAAAGAACAAATTATGAGGATATTTTGTTCATGGATATTATTTGTAATGTTGTTTAATTTAGTTAAATAACATTAGATAATAAAAGTGTGTGCATATTATATATAATTAAAAGGTTAGTTATGTATGATAATTTTAAAACTCTTGTATTATTTTGAAAGAGTTTAAAAAGGGAAACCCTAAAGACTAGAGGAGTTCGGTCGCCCCCTTGGCAGCTCTCTCTCTTTTGTTTTTTTTTTTTGTGTTCTTGGAACAATGGTTTTCTTTGAACACACACACACTTCATCTCCTTCCTTCCTTCTCACATGCAAGGACCACAAAACGAAAGGTAATCTCTTTTCTTCAGAGAGATTCACGGCTGAAGTTGTTCCAGCAGCATCCTTCATTCGTTTTGGGGCTGGAAATCGATTTCCAGCAGCACATTCTCGGTCTTTTGGTGTACAAAAGCCTAGCAAAAGGGTGTTGCTAAAGGAGCTTGTGGGTATGAGCACTTGAGAACATCTATTGTTGATGTTTGACCATCCAAAACAGCTTCATCTTCATCATGCATCCACGATTTCAGCAGCTTTTGCAAGGTAGTATATATCACTTGTTTGGGTTGTTATATATTGGTGATAACTAGTTCAAACACATATATAAGATCCTTGCATTCTTGGGTTTGTTGTAGACATGCAATGAACTATAATTTTCAGATTTCAAATGGTATTTGTTTGATGTTAATCCGCTGCGTTTTCTTGTTTAAAATGGTTAAACAACATTGTTTAGGTCCAACAAACCCGACAATGGCATCTAGAGCCGGATATGTGGATGACTAGTTTCATGTGTTCTTGTAAAATTGGTTTATGAGGCTTTAACAACCTTATTAGGGCTGTTTTGTGATGATTTGATGATACCCCAACCTTTCAAGGTTGTAATCATGCATGCTTATGATTGGATCTTGAAAGGAAGATATCAAATTGTTGATTGTGTTTTTTGTTTGGACAAAAGACCCTAAATTCTTAGTTTGTGTTGGCTGAAAATTTAGGGTCAAATGGGGTTCATTTAGTTCTTGAAATGATGTATATGGATACATGTTTTAGTGCATAACATAGCCTTGACCATGTATGTTTTGGATTTGGTTGATTGTGGAATTGTCATGTTGGTTGTATTCTTTCTATTTGGGTTGTAATAATTCCTTTTGATGTTTCTATTTGGGTTGTAATTTGTTTATTCATTTGGCAATGTAATAAATAGATTAGGAGTATTTTTTCTTTTACTAGAAAATATGTATTAGGATATATATACTTTGTAAAAGAAGATGCTCGGGAAGGAAGCACAAAAGGAAGACACAAAGGATGGACTTGAAGCATTTGGATGCAAGTTCAAGTGGGAGTCTTTGGAGACCTCATCATTTGTGATTGTGTTCAACCCTTAGGAAAGACCTTATGACAACACTTGTGATGGCAAACAAGTGTAGTCAACTTAGTGGCTATAGTTATGCACATATGTTTGTATGATTGTGCTTGTTTGGTTGTTTGTTGTATGATTGTTATTTGACATTTGGATGTGCATAACAAACTAATTAACAAACTTAACAAGCTGAATTTATGGTTCCTAATCATTAAGTGATTAATAAAAGGTTATTAAAAGGATTAATGATTTAATAAAAGAGGTTTTATTAAAAGTGAACCATAGGATACCTTGTATTTGAAAGCATGCAAATACAAGGTAAATAGAGTTTTCAAACTTGAATCAATGAAAACTAAAAATCCCTTTTCAAACAAGTTTAACACCGTCCTTTTGCACAAACACTTAAGTCATTTGGAAACTCTTAATGGGATAAAGGTCACCTAACCATTTTGAGGGAACTTATGACTTAAGGTGGGAATACCACATTGGTGGGATAAAGGTCACCTAACCACTTGTGTTGGTAAACTCACATGTGTGTGCAAGTAGGGTAACTTGATTTGCAAACCATGTTGAATGGATCACCTAAAATATGGTTTCCAAATGGTGTTGATGGGATTAACATGCCGACTTTGCATATGATGTTTAAAGTCGATCCCATACCGCTAGAAGTTGCAAAAGGTTGCAATTGTCAAATGTTGACTACCTTGTTAATTGAATAATGGGATAAAGGTCACCTAACCATTATTGGAATGTAACGTTGGATTCTAGATTTTAATTATTAATTGTCTATGAGACATAAAGGGTATTAATAATTAAAATGAAATTTTTCAGAAATACTAAAAAGAACTTTGTAAAATTTGTAGAATGACCGCAAACAATAATGCTACCACCCCAACCGTCCATACCCTATCACTGAGAACTATTTAGAGAGGGATCGTCTGTACCATAATAACTTTATGGCCTGGTCTCGAAACTTGAGAATGTTCTCAAGCAAGAGCAAAGGCAAATGTCCTTGACGATCCTATTCCTAACCAACCCGACCCGACGATGTTGAGGCCGCCTCGAGAGGCTTAGCTGTCCTGTCTCAAAGAAGTTGGCCAAGGATTTGATCCTTAATGGCCTAACTAAATGTTTGAGACATTCATAATGAATTGCAATATGAATGTATAGGACAAGAGCATTGGTGAGTTTCACGCAATGCTCACAACAGCTAAGGCAGGGATGGGTAGAAAGGTTCTACCTATTCTCTAGATCAATAAGGAAAGGCCATTCCCGATCCCAAGGCAATGTTGCCAAAGGAGAAGGGCACATCAAAGGCAATGGGTAAGGGTAGATCAAAGCGGAACCTCCAAAACCTAAGCTTATGAAGCTTAAGGTAACCGAAAACGATCCATGCTTTGAGTATGGTGAGATAGGTCATTTGAAAGGGATTCATCCAACCTATCTCAATGAGTTGAAAAATAAAAGGGATGCTGGGCAAACCTTAAGTATAACTTTCATAATCCATATTAACTTAGGTGTTATTTCCTAAAAGCACATGGGTAATTGGATACCTCATATGGAACTCACTATTGCAATTGTTGCAAGGGTTCAAAAGAAATAAGCACTTTAAGAAAGGAGACTATGTTTTGAAACTTTCAAAAGGTTTGGAAGTTGTTCGTCAAAACATGTTATATGCTCCTAGTTTGACTAGGAACATGATTTAAGTTTCCCTTTTAAAACGATATGGTTATGATTTAAAGTTAGTAAATGATGGTATTTATATTTATATGGATGATGTATATTATTTTAAGGCCATGCCTTCTAATGATGTTGATGAATTGGTTCATAAATTCATCCTATAATAACACATTATACCTATCATGCACCAAGAGACTTAAAATGGTTTAAGTGACTCTTATTCTTGTCATTGTCATCTTGGTTACATAAACAAGAATCGGATTTAAACACTTTAAAAGAATGGTCTTTTGAAAAAATGAAAATTGTTCATTTGATAGTGTGAATCTTGTTTATGAGGTAAGATAACCAACACGCTTTTTAGTGGTACAAATGAGAGGGCAAAAGACTTATTAGGAGTCATACATTTGGATGTATGTGGTCCTTTTAAGACAATGACAAGGTATGGTGAAACTTACTTCATTACCTTAACCGACGATTATAGTCGCTATGGTTATGTGTACTTGATGGCACATAAACATGAATAATTTGAAATGTTCAAAACTTCAAGAATGAAGTAGAAAATCAACTCGATAGAACTACCAAAGTTCTCCGTTTTTAGATAGAGAAGGTGAATACCTAAGTGAGACTTTTAGGGATCATCTAGGAAGTTGTAAGATTGTCTCACAACTTACTCCTCACAGAACACCATAACATAATGGTGTGTCTGAAAGGAGATCGAACCCTATTGGATATAGTTCGACCTATGATGGCTATAAGCTCACTACCTCTATAATTTTGGGGTTTCGCACTACTCTCCGCGGCTCATATTTTGAATATGGTCCAAACCAAGAAAGTGGATTCGACGCCTCTTGAAATATGAAATGGAATAGTTCCATCGCTATCATATTTAAAATTATGGGTTATGAAGCTTATGTTAAGCTTAACACCCAAACCAACTGAAAGTCGATTCACTAAGTGTATATTTGTTGGATATCAAAAGGACTGTATAGGATACTACTTCTTTGTTCCAACAGAGCAAAAAGTATTCATTGCTCAAAAGGCAGAGTTCTTGGAAGCCAAGTTCCTTATGGAAGGAATGACGCATAGAACAGTGGAATTTGATGAGGATCAAGATCCATAAGCCGATACACGTTTGGTTGACACTAGCAATCAACAGAGGTTGTTGATCATGATCAAGAGGTTGATCAATACACACAAAATGTTCGCAGATCTGGTAAAGTTAGCATTTCACATGAAAGATGTGGATTTCTCATAGATGGATGCTACGTTGTTGACTCCGAAGAGCCAACTACATACCATGATGCAATGTCCAACTCGGATTGTGACAAGTGGCTAGGAGCCATGAACGTAGAGATGCAATCCATGTATGACAACCAAGTTTGGGAATTGGTTGACTCTTCACTTAACTCCAAACCGGTTGGATGCAAGTGGGTTTTCAAGAAGAAAACTGACATGCATGAAACTTGGATACTTACAAGGCAAGACTTGTAGCAAAAGGTTTCACTCTAAGTCAAGGGGTTGATTATGATGAAACCTTCTCGCCAATGGCAATGCTAAAGTCTATCAGGATATTGTTTGCCACAACTGCTCATTATGATTATGAGATTTGGCAAATGGATGTCAAAACCGCGCTTTTCTTAATGGACACCTCGAAGAGACAATGTTTTGATGAAAAGATCAAGTTGGGTTTCATCAAGAACGCTACGAGGATTGTGTGTATCAAGGGGCTAGTGGGAGTGTAACTACGTTCTTAGTATTGTATGTTGATGATATACTACACTTGGAAATTGTTTTTCCAAAAGGGATCTCCGTGAAGCCGTCTATATTTTGGAAATAAAGATCTATAGGGATAGGTCGAGGCGGTTGATAGGTTAAACCAAAGTGCATACATTAATAAAACCTTGAAAAGGTTCAAGATGGTAAACTCTAAGAAGGTATAGTACCTATTCAAAGAGGGACAACATTGAGTGCATCTCAATGTCCAAGCTCAAAGGATGAGCAACATCGTATAAAGGACATCCCATATGCGTCTGCTATAGGATCCATCATGTATTCGATAATATGCGCTAGATTGGACGTGTCATGCGCGTTAAGCACAATTAGATATCAGCAGAATCCAAATAACAGCCATTGGATGGCTGTTGAAAGTATATTGGAATACCTCAGCAGAATCCAAATAACAGCCATTGGATGGCTGTTGAAAGTATATTGGAATACCTTAGGAGTGTTGGGTTTGTTGGACCTAAACAATGTTGTTTAACCATTTTAAACAAGAAAACGCAGCGGAATATGAACTTAATTTCGTATTCTATAATCTGAAAATTAAAGTTCATAATATTATTTAAACAAACCCAAAGACAAAGGATCATATATATATGTGAATAGATTAGTTATCAAGAAGCAAACAAACAACCAAATCAACACAATGAACTACCTTATCATGCGTCCAAAACGTGGATGCATGCTGTTAAAACCATGGATGTATGATGAAGATCCAGCGCTTGGAGCGCCCCTAGCGCTTGGAGCTTGGAGCGCCCCGCCTGCAGCTTGGAGCGCCCCTCCTGCAGCTTGGAGCGTTCCTGATGCCGAGGCTGCTTTGGATGGCCAAAACATCAACAATAGATGTTCTCAAGTGTCATACCCACACCCCCTTTTAGCAACACCCATTTGCTAGGATTTGTACACAAAAATCATCCAAGAACAAGCTGAAATCGAATTCCAGCCGTGAACTATCATGAGGCTGCTGGAACTTTTGTTTCAGCAATGAAAACGTCTTGGCTGCTGGAACCTTTTGTTTCAGCAATGAAAAACCTCTTGTTGATGAAGAACACAGGGCTTGGATGTCGATTTTTGCATGAGAGAAAAGCTGGATTAATTGTGTGTATGTGTTCAAAGGAGTGTCTTGTTCCAGAACATGAAAGAAAAGAAGAGAGTGGCTACCAAGGGCGGCCGATTCCTAATGTCTTTAGGGATTCCCTCTTTTAAAAACCCTCTTTCAAATTTTACAAGAGTTTTTAAAATTACCATACATAACTAACCTTTAATTATATATATGATATTCACACTTTTATTATCTAATGTTATTTAACTAAATAAACAACATTACAAATAATATCCATGAACAAAAATCCTCATAAGTTGTTCTTTCTCAACATGCAACTTATTTAGAAAACCCATTTTCTAAATTGGTGTAATTATTTAATTGCATGATCATATCATCAATTAAATATTAATTGGTGTTTCCCAAGCTTGTTATTGGCTATGACCCGACTTGGATCACAACGTACTAACCACATCAATTTTCTATGTGTCTTGGGCATACAGAATCCAACAATCTCCCACTTGCACAAGATCATAGAAGATTGATGTAAGCAGTAAATACCGCCTAACAACGGTTTACTACCCTTAATACACAGGACTTAGAAGCCATTCAATAACATCATCCCCTTCAAGTATCCAACTTGAAATGATTTAGGTGAATCAATCATTTATCCTTTTATTACAGATGTCATGTTAAATCCAAGGACACAGAATGATCATTCCTTGTTGATTTAACTTAACAGGCCTTAACATCATACTCTCAACGAATAAGAGGAACAAATCCCATCTTGACTACATACGTTTTCAAATCACCTTATGTCATACCTGAACATAGCCTTATGTACTGACAATTATTTCATATCAGTGAAGAACTAGCTCAAGGTATAACACTTGGTGAATATCAAAACCCAATATGTATCTCAGGTCGGAGGATACCAAATGATATTCGCTTTTACTCAAATTTACTTATGATCAATCAATAAGATTCCATGTAGTAAGATTGAGATGCGGGTCAGTCCAATATTCGTATCCCACGAATATCTATGAACTTGGCAGCAACCAATTGCTCTATATTCATGCCTTATGAATATCCCCCAATCCAAGTGTAGGATTCTATGTGCCCAAGACACTTAGAATATTGATGTGGTTAGTACGTTATGATTCAAGTCGGGTATACCCAATAACAAGCTTAGCAACACCAATTAATATTTAATTGATGATATGATCATGCAATTAAATATTACACCAAATTTAGAAAATGGGTTTTCTAAATAAGTTGCATATGAGATGGAACAATTTATTAGGATATTTTGTTCAATGATATTATTTAAGTGTTATTTAAATTAGTTGTATAACACCAAATAATAATGAGAGTATACTACTTATACAATTAATTGGTTAATTGTATAAACTAGTTAAAAGACTAGACAATATTTATGTGTGTGTTAATATTTGTTTTGTGAGAAAAAACATCTATTTTTCTCTTGTGGCCACCACCACAACACATATACATGCATGTATGAGAATGTGTTTTGTTAAAAGAAAAACATCCTTCTTTTAACCTTCAAAAACCCGTCCACTTTCAAGGTTTGCATGTGCATGTGTAGTGATTTCTTATATTCTCTTGATAAGAACACAACTCATGCATGCCTTCAAAGTTTCCACTAACTTGCCTTTGGGAAGAGCAAGCACATGCATGTGTCTAGCTCCACTAACTAGCATATAATACACTACTTCTCATAAAACATGACATGCAAGAGCTCAAAAATTCAGCTCACCTCTCTCTCTCTCTCCCTTTTACGAACTAAGGCAGCAGCATTGAAGGGCTGCGTTTTTCATTCAGAGAAAAGGTTTTCTGCAGAAAATGAGGGTTTTCATGATCTGGTGTATTCTACCTAACAAGAAGGTGTTTTGCATAGAGCTGGGGTATACTAGCTTGAGGACCTCTACACTTGAGTTCTTGGCCATTTCAACACATCCAAAAGCTTTCATCTTGGTCGACTTTTCTGTTGGAGAAAGGTAGCAATCACAGCTTCATATAGCTGTGATTTTATGTACATTTATGTATGTTCATAGCTTGTCCATTCACATATTTAAGATCCTATTGTTTTGGGTTTTGTTTTCCATCTTAAAACTACATTTAGAACACAAAATTTCCGATTATAAACTGTTATAATCCTTAACATCCGCTGCGTTTTCTGAAAGTTTTAAAAGGTAAACTATGTTTTAGTTTCTAACAAACCCAACAATGGCCTCAAGAGCCGGTTATGTGTGATGACTTGCTCGTTTTATCTTTTGAAATAGGTTTAAAAGATGTTATTAGACATGTTATAGGCTGTTTTTGGGCTGGATATTTGTCTTGTTGAAACCCCAACTTTCAAGTCATTCACACATGCTTGTGATTAAACCTTGAAAGATATGTATGTTTATGTTGATTGTTTGGACAATATTTAAAACCAAATTTCAGTTTATGTGGCTGAAATTTGAGGTTTTAAGTGGGGTTTCATTATATATTTTGATGATTTGATCATTGGATTTTTAGTGCATAACCTAGCCATTGACCTTGTGATGTTTTGGATATTTGTGATGGTTGTATTCATTCATTCGATGGTTGTATTATTTGTTATTTGTGCTTTGGTTCAAATGTAATTTATTTATTATTGGGTTGTATTAAATAGATTAGGTGTATTTTCATTTTACTAGATATCTTGTATTAGGACTTTATATCTTGTAATATGAAGACATACACATTGGAAGCTCAAAGGAGGTCACAAGAGAAACATGGAGCATTTTGGATGCGGTTTCAAGTGGGAGGCTTTGGAAGCTTCCATGTGATTGTTTGTGACCCTTAGGAAAGACCTATGGACCACACTTGTGATGGCAAACAAGTGTGGACCACTCTAGATGCTATGGTTATGCACATATGCACATATGCACATATGCACATATGCACATTGTGGTTGTTTATATTATGCTTGTTTGGTTGTTTGTTGTATGATTGTTGTTTGATATTTAGATATGCATAACAAACTCATTAGCAAACTTAACAAGCTGAAAATTTATGGTCTAATCATTAAGTGGTTAATAGAGGTTATTAAAAGGATTAATGATTTAATAAAAGAGGTTTTATTAAAAATGAACCATAGGATACCTGTATTTGAAAGCATGCAAATACAAGGTACATAGAGTTTTCAAAACTAGAATTAATGAAAACTAAAAATCCCTTTTCAAACAATTTAACACTGTCCTTTTGCACAACACTTAAGTCATTTGGAAACTCTTAATGGGATAAAAGGTCACCTAACCATTTTGAGGGAACTTATACTTAAGGTGGGAATACCACATTGGTGGGATAAAGGTCACCTAACCACTTATGTTGGTAAACTCACATGTGTGTGGCAAGTAGGGTAACTTGATTTGCAAACCATGTTGAATGGATCACCTAAAATAGGTTTCCAAATGGTGTGATGGGATTAACATGCCGACTTTACATATGATGTTTAAAGTCGATCCCATACCGCTAGAAGTTGCAAAAGGTTGCAATTGTCAAAAGTTGACTACCTGTTAATTTGAATAATGGATAAAGGTCACCTAACCGTTATTTGAATGTAACGTTGGATTCTAGATTTTAATTATTAATGTCTATGAGACATAAAGGGTATTAATAATTAAAATGAAATTTTCAGAAATACTAAAGAACTTTGTAAAATTTGTAAAATGGCCGCAAACAATAATGCTACCACCCCGACCGTCCATACCCTATCACTGAGAACTATTTTAGAGAGGGATCGTCTGAACCATAATAACCTTATGGACTAGTCTGGAAACTAAGAATTGTTCTCAAGCAGAGCAAGCAAATGTCCTTGACGATCCTATTCCTAACCAACCCGACCCCGACGATGTTAAGGCCATTCCCGATCCCAAGGCAAATGTTGCCAAAGGAAAGGGGCACATCAAAGGCAAAGGGGAAGGGAAGATCAAAAGCGGAACCTCCAAAACCTAAGCTTATGAAGCCATGGTAACTGAAACGATCCATGCTTTGAGTATGGTGAGATAAGTCATTTGAAAGGGAATCGTCCAACCTATCTCAATGAGTTGAGAAATAAGAGGGATGCTAGGCAAACCTCAAGCACAACTTTCATAATCCATATTAACTTAAATGTTATTTCCTCAAGCACATGGGTAATTGGATACCACATGTGGAACTCACTATTGCAAACTGTTGCAAGGGTTCAAAAGAAATAAGCACTTTAAGAAAGGAGAACTATGTTTTGAAACTTTCAAAAGGTTTGGAAGTTATTCAAAACATGTTATATCCCCTAGTTTGACTAGACCATGATTAAGTTTCCTTTTAAAATTATGGTTATGATTTAAAGTTAGTAAATGATGGTATTTAGTTTATGATGATTATATTATTTCAAGGCTGTGCTTCTAATAATATTTATGAATGGTTCATGATGATTCGTCCTATAATAACACATTATACCTATCATACACCAAGAGACTTAAAATGGTTTAAGTGACTCTTATTCTTGTCATTGTCATCTTGGATACATAACAAGAATCGGATTTAAACTTTAAAAGAATGGTCTTTTGAAAACAAATGAAAATTGTTCATTTGATAAGTGTGAATCTTGTTTACAAGGTAAGATGACCAACACGCCCTTAGTGGTACTAATGAGAGGCAAAAGATTTATTAGGAGTCATACATTTGGATGTATGAGGTCCTTTTAAAACAATGACAAGGTATGGTGAAACTTACTTCATTACCTTAACCGACGATTATAGTCGCTATGGTTATGTGTACTTGATGGCACATAAACATGAAGAATTTGAAATGTTCAAAAACTTCAAGAATGAAGTAGAAAATAAACTCAATAGAACTACCAAAGTTCTCCGTTTAGATAGAGAAGGTGAATACCTAAGTGAGACTTTTGGGGATCATCTAGGAAGTTGTAAGATTGTCTCACAACTTACTCCTCACAGAACACCATAATATAATGATGTGTCTGAAAGGAGATCGAACCCTATTGGATATGGTTCGACCTATGATGCCTATAAGCTCACTACCTCTATAATTTTGGGGTTTCGCATTACTCTCCAAGGCTCGTATTTTGAATATGGCCCAAACCAAGAAAGTGGATTCGACGCCTTTTGAAATATGAAATGGAATAGTTCCATCGCCATCATATTTAAAAGTATGGGTTATGAAGCTTATGTTAAGCTTAACACCCAAACCAACTGAAAGTCGATTCACTAAGTGTATATTTGTTAGATATCCAAAAGGATTGTATAGGATACTACTTATTTGATCCAACAAAGCAAAAGGTATTTATTGCTCAAAAGGCATAGTTCTTGGAAGCCAAGTTCCTTATGGAAGGAATGACGCATAGAACAGTGGAATTTGATGAGGATCAAGATCCACAAGCCTATACACGTTTGGTTGACACTAGCTATCAACAAGAGGTTGTTGATAATGATCAAGAGGTTGATCGATACACACAAAACGTTCATAGATCTGGTAGAGTTAGCATTCCACCTGAAATATATGGATCTTTCATGGATGGATACTATGAGATTGACTCCGATGAGCCAAGTACATACCATAATGTTATGTCCAATTAGGATTGTGACAAATGGCTGGAAGCCATGAACGTAGAGATGCAATCCATGTATGACAACCAAGTTTAGGAATTGGTTGACACTCCACTTAACTCCAAACCGGTTGGATGCAAGTTGGTTTTCGAGAAGAAAAAAAACATGCATGGAAACTTAGATATTGACAAGGCTCATGTGTATAAAAAGGCTAGTGGGAGTGTAATCATAATCTTAGTATTGTATGTTGATGACATACTACATTTTGGAAATGACATTCCAACCATGGAAGGTGTTAAAACCTGGCTTGGAAGTTGTTTTTCCATAAAAGATCTCGGTGAAACCGTCTATATTTTGGAAATAAAGATCTATAGGGATAGATCGAGGCGGTTGATAGGGTTAAACCAAAGTGCATACATTGATAAAATCTTGAAAAGGTTCAAGATGGAAAACTCTAAGAAAGGTATGGTACCTATTCAAAGAGGGACAATATTGAGTGCATCTCAATGTCCAAGCTCAAGGATGAGCAACATCGTATGAAGGACATCCCATATGCGTCTGCTATAGGATCCATCATGTATGCGAAAATATGCACTAGACTGGACGTGTCATGCGCGTTAAGCATGACAAGTAGATATCAGCAGAATCCAAGTAACAGCCATTGGATGGCTGTTGAAAGTATATTGGAACACCTTAGGAGGACTAAGGATATGTTTCTAATATACGGATCTGATGAAGAGGAACTAGTTGTAAAGGGTTACACGAATGCTAGTTTCCAAACTAATCGAGATGATCCTCGATCATAAACGGGGTACGTCTCCATTATGATAAGGGTAGCATTGTCCACTACAAAATAGGAATACATAGCCGCCTCATTAGCAGCTTTGGAAGCTGCATGAATAAAAGGTTTATTACCAATCTAAGGGTGGTCTCTACCATTCAAGACCCCTTAGAAATCTTTTGTGATAAGGAGGGTATGATTGCTCAAATCAAGGAACCCCGTGCACATCAAAAGATTAGGCACAATGAGCGGAGATTCAACTACATAAGGGATGAAGTTGAAAAAGGAAAGATATGTATTCGCAAAGTTCACTTTGATCAAAATTGCGGATCCACTCACGAAGCTCCTCGAAAGGGCAAAGCATGAAAGTCATACCTATGCCTTAGGACTTCGATATTCTAGTGATTGGACTTGATCAAATTTTGTATTTGAATATGTGGAACTCTTTATTATTTGAGTAAAATTATTTGGTTATAATGTTTCAATTAATGTTCCAATTTAGCATGTTTTAATCCATGAGTAAATTATTTACTCAAAATGTCTGTAGTCGTTCATACTTGTGGGAACAAGTATGAGGGTAAGACTATTATGAACTTGGATTGGTTGATATTCATAAGGATGAATATAGAGCAATGGGTTGCTACCAAGGTTCATAGATATTGTGGGATACAAATATTGGACTAACCCGCATCTCAAATTTTACTACATGGAATCTTATCGATTGATCATAAGTAAATTTGAGTAAAGGCGAATATCATTTGGTATCCTCCGACCTGAGATACATATTGGGTTTTGATATTCACCAAGTATTATGCCTTGAACCACTTCTTTACTGTCCTGAAATAGTGGACAGTACATAAGGGTACGTTCAGGTATAATATGAGGTGTTTGTGAGAAACGTATGTAGTCAAGATGGAATTTGTTCCTCTTATTCGTTGAGAGCTAGATGTCTAAGGCCTGACTAAGTTAAATCAACAAGGAATGATCATTCTGTGTTCTTGGATTTAACATGACATCTGTAACAAAAGGATAAATGATTGATTCACCTAAATCATTTCAAGTAAGGTACTTGAATGGGATGATGTTATTGAATGGCCATAAGTCATGCGTATTAAGGGTAGTAAACCGTTGTTAGGCGTCATTTGCTACTTGCATCAATCTTCTATGAATCTTGGGCAAGTGGGAGATTGTAGGATTCTATGTGCCCAAGACACTTAGAATATTGATGTGGTTAGTACGTTATGATCCAAGTCGGGTTATACCCAATAACAAGCTTAGCAAACACCAATTAATATTTAATTGATGATATGATCATGCAATTAAATATTTACACCAAATTTAGAAAATGGGTTTTCTAAATAAGTTGCATATGAGATGGAACAATTTATTAGGATATTTTGTTCAATGATATTATTTGAAGTGTATTTAAATTAGTTGTATAACACCAAATAATAATGAGAGTATACTACTTATACAATTAATTGGTTAATTGTATAAACTAGTTAAAAGACTAGACAATATTTATGTGTGTGTAAATATTTGTTTTGTGAGAAAAAACATCTATTTTTCTTCTTGTGGCCATCCACCACAACACACATACATGCATGTATGAGAATGTGTTTTGTTAAAAGAAAAACATCCTTCTTTTAACCTTCAAAAACCGTCCACTTTCAAGGTTTGCATGTGCATGTGTAGTGATTTCTTATATTCTCTTGATAAGAACACAACTCATGCATGCCTTCAAAGTTTCCACTAACTTGCCTTTGGGAAGAGCAAGCACATGCATGTGTCTAGCTCCACTAACTAGCATATAATACACTACTTCTCATAAAACATGACATGCAAGAGCTCAAAAAATTCAGCTCACCTCTCTCTCTCTCTCCCTTTTACGAACTAAGGCAGCAGCATTGAAGGGGCTGCGTTTTCATTCAGCAGAAAAGAGGGTTTTCTGCAGAAAATAAGAGGGTTTTCATGGTGATCTTGGTGTATTCTACCTAACAAGAAGGTGTGTTTGCATAGAGCTTGGGGTATACTAGCTTGAGGACCTCTACACTTGAGTTCTTGGCCATTTCAAACATCCAAAAGCTTTCATCTTGGTCGACTTTTCTGTTGGAGAAAGGTAGCAAATCACAGCTTCATATAGCTGTGATTTTATGTACATTTGTGTATGTTCATAGCTTGTCCATTCACATATTTAAGATCCTATTGTTTTGGGTTTTGTTTTCCATCTTAAAACTACATTTAGAACACAAAATTTTCAGATTATAAACTTGTTATAATCCTTAACATCCGCTGCGTTTTCTGAAAGTTTAAAAGGTTAAACTATGTTTAGTGTTCTAACAAACCCAACACCAAGTTCATAATAGTCTTACATTCATATTTGTTCCCACAAATATGACCGACTACGGACATTTAGAATAATAAAATTATTCATGGATGTAAACATGCTAAAAGGAACATCACTTAAAATATCGTAAACACATAGATAAGTTAAGTATTACTATTGTTCCATATTAATAATATTAATACTAAACAGATCAATTCCAATCACTAGAATATCGAAGTCCCAAGGCACAAGTATGACTTTCATGCTTTGCCCTTTCAAGGAGCTTCGTGAGTGGATCCGCAATGTTTTGATCAGAGTGAGCTTTGCGAATACATATCTTTCCCTTTTCAACTTCATCCCTTATGTAGTTGAATTTCCGCTCATTGTACCTAATCTTTTGATGTGCGCGGGGTTCCTTGATTTGAACAATCGCACCCTCGTCATGACAAAAGATTTCTAAGGGGTCTTGAATGGTAGAGACCATCCTTAGATTGGTGATAAACATTTTTATCCATGCAGCTTCCCAAGCTGCTAATGAGGCGGCTATGTATTCGAATTCTGTAGTGGACAATGCTACCCTATTCATAATGTAGACGTACCCCGATTGTGATCGAGGATCATCTCGATCAGTTTGGAAACTAGCATTCGTGTAACCCTTTACAACTAGTTCCTCTTCATCAGATCCGTATATTAGAAATAGATCCTTAGTCCTCCTAAGGTATTCCAATATACATTCAACAGCCATCCAATGGCTGTTTACTTGGATTCTGCTGATATCTACTTGTCATGCTTAATGTGCATGACACGTCCAGTCTAGTGCATATTATCGCATACGTGATGGATCCTATAGCAGACGCATATGGGATGTCCTTCATACGATGTTGCTCATCCTTTGAGCTTGGACATTGAGATGCACTCAATATTGTTCCTCTTTGAATAGGTACTATACCTTTCTTAGAGTTTTCCATCTTGAACCTTTTCAAGATTTTATCAATGTATGCACTTTGGTTTATCCCTATCAACCGCCTCGATCTATCCCTATAGATCTTTATTTCCAAAATATAGACGGCTTCACGGAGATCCCTTTTGGAAAAACAATTTCCAAGTGTAGTATGTCATCAACATACAATACTAAGAACGTAATTACACTCCCACTAGCCCCTTGGTACACACAATCCTCGTCAGCGTTCTTGATGAAACCCAAATTCTTGATCTTTTCATCAAAACGTTGATTCCAACTTCTCGATGCTTGTCTCAATCCATAGACTGATATCTTTAACTTGCATACTTTATCATGATGACTTTAGCATTGCGATTGGCGAGAAGGTTTCATCATAATCAACCCTTTGACTTAGAGTGAAACCTTTTGCTACAAGTCATGCCTTGTAAGTATCCAAGTTTCCATGCATGTCAGTTTTCTTCTTGAAAACCCACTTGCATCCAACCGGTTTGGAGTTAAGTGAAGAGTCAACCAATTCTCAAACTTGGTTGTCATACATGGATTGCATCTCTACGTTCATGGCTCCTAGCCACATGTCACAATCCGAATTGGACATTGCATCATGGTATGTAGTTGGCTCTTCGGAGTCAACAACGTAGCATCCATATATGAAAAATCCATATCTTTCATGTGGAATGCTAATTCTACCAGATTTGCGAACGTTTTGTGTGTATTGATCAACCCCTTGATCATTATCAACAACCTTCTGTTGATTGCTAGTGTCAACCAAGCGTGTATCGGTTTGTGGATCTTGATCCTCATCAAATTCCACTGTTCTATGCGTCATTCCTTCCACAAGGAACTTGGCTTCCAAGAACTCTGCCTTTTGAGCAATGAATACCATTTGCTCTGTTGGATCAAAGAAATGGTATCCTATACAGTCCTTTTGGATATCCAACAAATATACACTTAGTGAATCGACTTTCAGTTGGTTTGGGTGTTAAGCTTAACATAAGCTTCATAACCCATAATTTTAAATATGATAGCGATGGAACTATTCCATTTCATATTTCAAAAGGCGTCGAATCCACTTTCTTGGTTTGGACCATATTCAAAATATGAGCCGCGGAGAGTAGTGCGAAAACCCCAAAATTATAGAGGTAGTGAGCTTATATCCGTCATAGGTCGAACTATATCCAATAGGGTTCGATCTCCTTACAGACACACCATTATGTTATGGTGCTCTGTGAGGAGTAAGTTGTGAGACAATCTTACAACTTCCTAGATGATCCCTAAAAGTCTCACTTAGGTATTCACCTTCTCTATCTAAACGGAGAACTTTGGTAGTTCTATCGAGTTGATTTCCTACTTCATTCTTGAAGTTTTTGAACATTTCAAATTCTTCATGTTTATGTGCCATCAAGTACACATAACCATAGTGACTATAATCGTCGGTTAAGGTAATGAAGTAAGTTTCATCATACCTTGTCATTCTCTTAAAAGGACCACATACATCCAAATGTATGACTCCTAATAAGTCTTTTGCCCTCTCATTAGTACCACTAAAGGGCGTGTTGGTCATCTTGCCTTGTAAACAAGATTCACACTAATCAAATGAACAATTTTCATCTGTTGTCAAAAGACCATTCTTTTAAAGTGTTTAAATCAGATTCTTGTTTATGTAACCAAGATGACAATGACAAGAATAAGAGTCACTTAAACCATTTTAAGTCTCTTAGTGCATGATAGGTATAATGTTTTATTATAGGACGAATCATCATGAACCAATTCATCAACATCATTAGAAGGCATAGCCTTGAAATAATGTATATCATCCATATAAATATAAATACCATTATTTACTAACATTAAATCATAACCATATCATTTTAAAAGGGAAACATAAATCATGTTCCTAGTCAAACTAGGAGCATATAACATGTTTTGAAGAACACCTTCCAAACCTTTTGAAAGTTTCAAAACATAGTCTCCTTTCTTTAAGTGCTTATTTCTTTTGAACCCTTGCAACAGATTGCAATAGTGAGTTCCACATGTGTTATCCAATTACCCATGTGCTTTGAGGAAATAACATTTAAGTCAATGTGGATTATGAAAGTTGTGCTTGAGGTTTGCCCAGCATCCCTCTTATTTCTCAACTCATTGAGATAGGTTGGACGATTCCATTTCAAATGACCCATCTCTCCATACTCAAAGCATGGATCGTTTTCGTTACCTTAGGCTTCATAAGCTTAGGTTTTGGAGGTTCCGCTTTGATCTTCCCTTCCCCTTTGCCTTTGATGTGCCCTTCTCCTTTGGCAACATTTGCCTTGGGATCAGGAATGGCCTTTCCTTATTGATCTAGAGAATAGGTAGAACCTTTCTACCCATCCCTGCCTTAGCTGTTGCGAGCATTGCGTGAAACTCACCAATGCTCTTGTCCTATCCATTCATATTGTAATTCATTATGAATGTCTCAAACTTTTAGTTAGGCTATTAAGGATCAAATCCTTGGTCAACTCCTTTGAGACAGGACAGCTAAGCCTCTCGAGGCGGCCTTAACACCGTCGGGGTCGGGTTGGTTAGGAATAGGATCGTCAAGGACATTTGCCTTTGCTCTTGCTTGAGAACAATTCTCAAGTTTCGAGATCAGTCCATAAGGTTATTATGGTAGAGACGATCCCTCTCTAAAATAGCTCTCAGTGATAGGGTATGGACGGGCGGGGTGGTAGCATTATTGTTTGCGGTCATTCTACAAATTTCACCAAGTTCTTTTTAGTATTTCTGAAAAATTTCATTTTAATTATTAATACCCTTTATGTCTCATAGACAATTAATAATTAAAATCTAGAATCCAACGTTACATTCAAATAATGGTTAGGTGACCTTTATCCCATTATTCAAATTAACAAGGTAGTCAATATTTGACAATTACAACCTTTTGCAACTTCTAGCGGTATGGGATCGACTTTAAACATCATATGCAAAGTCGGCATGTTAATCCCATCAACACCATTTGGAAACCATATTTTAGGTGATCCATTCAACATGGTTTGCAAATCAAGTTACCCTACTTGCACACACATGTGAGTTTACCAACACAAGTGGTTAGGTGACCTTTATCCCACCAATGTGGTATTCCCACCTTAAGTCATAAGTTCCCTCAAAATGGTTAGGTGACCTTTATCCCATTAAGAGTTTCCAAATGACTTAAGTGTTGTGCAAAAGGACGGTGTTAAACTTGTTTGAAAAAGGGATTTTTAGTTTACATTGATTCTAGTTTGAAAACTCTATTTACCTTGTATTTGCATGCTTTCAAATACAAGGTATCCTATGGTTCACTTTTAATAAAACCTCTTTTATTAAATCATTAATCCTTTTAATAACCTTTTATTAATCTCTTAATGATTAGGAACCATAAAATTCAGCTTGTTAAGTTTGTTAATTAGTTTGTTATGCACATCCAAATGTCAAATAACAATCATACAACAAACAACCAAACAAGCACAATCATACAAACATATGTGCATAACTATAGCCACTAAATTGACTACACTTGTTTGCCATCACAAGTGTTGTCATAAGGTCTTTCCTAAGGGTTCAACACAACACAAATGATGAGGTCTTCAAAGACTCCCACTTGAACTTGCATCCAAATGCTTCAAGTCCATCCTTTGTGTCTTCCTTTTGTGCTTCCTTCCCGAGCATCTTCTTTTACAAAATATATATCCTAATACATATTTTCTAGTAAAAGAAAAAGAATACTCCTAATCTATTTATTACATGGCCAAATGAATAAACAAATTACAATCCAAATAGAAACACCAAAAGGATTATTACAACCCATAAAGAATGAATACAACCAACATGACAAGATTACAATCAACCAAATCCAAAACACACATGGTCAAGGCTATGTTATGCACTAATATATGTATCCACATACATAATTTCAAGAACCAAATGAACCCCATTTGACCCTAAATTTTCAGCCAACACAAACTAAGAATTTAGGGTCTTTTTGTCCAAACAAAAACCAATCAACCAAATTGATATCTTTCCTTTCAAGATCCAATCATAAGCATGCATGATTACAACCTTGAAAGGTTGGGGTATCATCAAATCATCACAAAACAGCCCTAATAAGGTTGTTAAAGCCTTATAAAACCAATTTTACAAGAACACATGAAACTAGTCATCCACATATCCGGCTCTAGATGCCATTGTTGGGTTTGTTGGACCTAAACAATGTTGTTTAACCATTTTAAACAAGAAAACGCAGCGGAATATGAACTTAATTTCGTATTCTATAATCTGAAAATTAAAGTTCATAATATTATTTCAACAAACCCAAAGACAAAGGATCATATATATATGTGAATAGATTAGTTATCAAGAAGCAAACAAACAACCAAATCAACACAATGAACTACCTTATTCATGCTGTCCAAACCGTGGATGCATGCTGTTAAAACCGTGGATGTATGATGAAGATCCAGCGCTTGGAGCGCCCCTATGGATGCTTGGAGCACCCTTCTTGCAGCTTGGAGCGCCCCTCCTGCAGCTTGGAGCGCCCCTCCTGCAGCTTGGAGCGTTCCTGATGCTGAGGCTGCTTTTGGATGGCCAAAACATCAACAATAGATGTTCTCAAGTGTTCATACCCACAAGCCCTTTTAGCAACACCCATTTGCTAGGATTTGTACACAAAAATCGTCCAAGAACAAGCTGAAATCGAATTCCAGCCGTGAACTATCATGAGGCTGCTGGAACTTTTGTTTCAGCAATGAAAAACGTCTTGGCTGCTGGAACCCTTTTGTTTCAGCAATGAAAAACCTCTTGTTGATGAAGAACACAGGGCTTGGATGTCGATTTTTGCATGAGAGAAAAGCTGGATTAATTGTGTGTATGTGTTCAAAGGAGTGTCTTGTTCCAAGAACATGAAAGAAAGAAAGAGAGTGGCTACCAAGGGCGGCCGATTCCTAATGTCTTTAGGGATTCCCTCTTTTAAAACCCTCTTTCAAATTTTACAAGAGTTTTTAAAATTACCATACATAACTAACCTTTTAATTATATATGATATTCACACACTTTTATTATCTAATGTTATTTAACTAAATTAAACAACATTACAAATAATATCCATGAACAAAATATCCTCATAAGTTGTTCTTTCTCACATGCAACTTATTTAGAAAACCCATTTTCTAAATTGGTGTAATTACTTAATTGCATGATCATATCATCAATTAAATATTAATTGGTGTTTGCTAAGCTTGTTATTGGGTATGACCCGACTTGGATCACAACGTACTAACCACATCAATGTTCTATGTGTCTTGGGCATACAGAATCCAACAAGGAGGACTAAGGATATGTTTCTAATATACGGATCTGATGAAGAGGAACTGGTTGTAAAGGGTTACACGAATGCTAAGTTCCAAACTGATCGAGATGATCCTCGATCACAATCGGGGTACGTCTCCATTATGAATAGGGTAGCATTGTCCACTACAGAATTCGAATACATAGCCGCCTCGTTAGCAGCTTTGGAAGCTGCATGGATAAAAGGTTATCACCAATCTAAGGATGGTCTCTACCATTCAAGACCCCTTAGAAATCTTTTGTCATGACAAGGGTGCGATCGTTCAAATCAAGGAACCCCGTGCACATCAAAAGATTAGGTACAATGAACGGAAATTCAACTACATAAGGGATGAAGTTGAAAAAGGGAAAGATATGTATTCGCAAAGTTCACTTTGATCAAAACATTGCGGATCCACTCACGAAGCTCCTTGAAAGGGCAAAGCATGAAAGTCATACTTGTGCCTTAGGACTTCGATATTCTAGTGATTGGAATCGATCTGTTTAGTATTATATTGTGGAACAATTGTAATACTTAACTTATCTATGTATTTACGATATTTTAAGTGATGTTCCTTTTAGCATGTTTACATCCATGAATAATTATATTATTCTAAATGTCCGTAGTCGGTCATATTTGTGGGAACAAATATGAATGAAGACTATTATGAACTTGGATTGGTGGATATTCATAAGGCATGAATATAGAGCAATTGGTTGCTGCCAAGGTTCATAGATATTCGTGGGATACGAATATTGGACTGACCCGCATCTCAAATCTTACTACATGGAATCTTATTGATTGATCATAAGTAAATTTGAGTAAAGGCGAATATCATTTGGTATCCTCCGACCTGAGATACATATTGGGTTTTGATATTCACCAAGTGTTATACCTTGAGCTAGTTCTTCACTGATATGAAATAATTGTCAGTACACAAGGCTATGTTCAGGTATGACATAAGGTGATTGTGAGAAACGTATGTAGTCAAGATGGGATTTGTTCCTCTTATTCGTTGAGAGTATGATGTCTAAGGCCTGATTAAGTTAAATCAACAAGGAATGATCATTCTGTGTCCTTGGATTTAATATGACATCTGTAACAAAAGGATAAGTGATTGATTCACCTAAATCATTTCAAGTTGGATACTTGAAGGGGATGATGTTATTGAATGGCTTCTAAGTCATGCGTATTAAGGGTAGTAAACCGTTGTTAGGCGGTATTTACTGCTTGCATCAATCTTCTATGTATCTTGTGCAAGTGGGAGATTGTTGGATTCTGTATGCCCAAGACACATAGAACATTGATGTGGTTAGTACGTTGTGATCCAAGTCCGGTCATACCCAATAACAAGCTTAGCAAACACCAGCTAATATTTAATTGATGATATGATCATGCAATTAAATAATTACACCAATTTGGAAAATGGGTTTTCTAAATAAATTATATGTGAGAAAGAACATATTATGAGGATATTTTGTTCATGGATATTATTTGTAATGTTGTTTAATTTAGTTAAATAACATTAGATAATAAAAGTGTGTGCATATATTTATAATTAAAAGGTTAGTTATGTATGATAATTTTAAAAACTCTTGTATTATTTTGAAAGAGTTTTAAAAAGGGGAAACCCTAAAGACTAGAGGAGTTCGGCCGCCCCCTTGGCAGCTCTCTCTCCTTTTGTTTTTTTTTGTGTTCTTGGAACAATGGTTTTCTTTGAACACACACACTTCATCTCCTTCCTTTCTTCTCACATGCAAGGACCACAAAACAAAAGGTAATCTCTTTCTTCAAGAGATTCACGGCTGAAGTTGTTCCAGCAGCATCCTTCAATTCGTTTTGGGGCTGGAAATCGATTTCCAGCAGCATATTCTCGGTCTTTTGGTGTACAAAAGCCTAGAAAAAGGGTGTTGCTAAAGGAGCTTGTGGGTATGAGCACTTGAGAACATCTATTGTTGATGTTTTGACCATCCAAAACAGCTTCATCTTCATCATGCATCCACGATTTCAGCAGCTTTTGCAAGGTAGTATGTATCACTTGTTTGGGTTGTTATATATTGGTGATAACTAGTTCAAACACATATATAAGATCCTTGCATTCTTGGGTTTGTTGTAGACATGCAATGAACTATAATTTTCAGATTTCAAATGGTATTTGTTTGATGTTAATCCGCTGCGTTTTCTTGTTTAAAATGGTTAAACAACATTGTTTAGGTCCAACAAACCTGACATGTTCTACTGCCAGCTCCTTCCATAAGGAACTTTGCTTCTAAGAACTCACCCTTTCTGGCAACAAACACCTTTTGTTCCAGTGGATCATAGAAATAATATCCCATAGAATCTCTAGGATATCCAACAAAGATACACTTGGTGGATCAGACTTCCAATTTGTTTGGGGTGAGAGTCTTAACATAAGCCTCACATCCCCAAACCCTTAAGTATGATAGGGATGGAACTCTTCCATGCCATATCTCAAAAGGTGTCCTTTCCACCTTTTTGGTTGGGGCCATATTCAGAATACGGGCCGCGGAGAGCAAAGCGAAACCCCAAAATGATAGAGGTAATGTGCTTCTCGCCATCATAGATCGGACCATATCCAATAAGGTTCGATTCCTCCTCTCAGACACACCATTATGTTGTGGTGTTCCAGGTGGAGTGAGTTGTGAGACAATCCCACAACTCCTAAGATGATCTTGAAAAGCATCACTAAGGTATTCACGTCCTCTATCGGTACGAAGAACTTTAATTGACTTATTGAGTTGATTTTCTACTTCATTCTTGAAGATTTTGAACATTTTAAAAGCTTCATCTTTATGCCTTAATAAGTACACATACCCATAGCGACTATAATCATCGGTAAAGGTAATGAAGTATCTTTCACCATTCCTAGACATTGGTTTAAAAGGACCACATACATCCGAATGTATGATTCCTAATAAATCTTTTGCCCTTTCGGTAGTTCCACTAAAGGGTGCCTTAGTCATCTTACCTTGTAAACAAGATTCACAAACATCAAATGAATCACATTCATTTGTTTGTAAAAGACCATTCTTTTGAAGTGTTTGTAAACGTTTCTTGTTTATATGACCAAGACGACAATGCCAAAGATAGGTATCACTCAAGTCCAACTTGAGTTTCTTGGTGTTAGTTTGGTACAATGAACTATTTAAAGTTTTTTCATGAACCAATTCATAAATACCATTAATGGGAATAGCTTTAAAATAGAACATACCATTTAAAGAAACATGAATATCATTTTCAATAAAGGATAATACATAATCATAGTGTCTTAATTGGGATACAGAAATAATGTTCCTAGTCAAACTAGGAGCATACAAAACATTCTTCAAAATAACTTCCAAACCACTTGGAAGTCTTAGGATGTAGTCCCCACGAGCTTCTACTAAGACTTTAGTTCCATTGCCCATGAAGAGGCTAACATCCCCGTGTTTGAAGTCCCTATTTCTTGTGAACCCCTGCAACAAATTGCAAATGTGAGTTCCACATCCGGTATCCAATACCCATGTGTTAGAAGATGTAACATTAAGATCAATATGAATCATGTATATTGTGTTGGGTTTGTTGGAACATAAAATCATAGTTTAACCATTTAAACTTTCTGAAAACGCAGCGGAATTACAACTTTATAAACCCTTTTATAAGCTGAAAATTATGTTCATTAAATGACCATATTAATGTATAAAACAAACCCAAAGAACAAAGGATCATTTATGTGAATATGCAAGCTATGAACATATGTAAATGCACATAAAATCACAGCTTCAGTGAGTTGTGTAATACCTTACTGCAGCAGCAAAATTCAATCAAAACAAGATGTTTGATGAAGATGGAGATGCCCAAAATATAGTCAAGACTTCAAGGATAGAAGTCCTCAAGCTAGTATACCCCAAGCTCTATGCAAACACCTCTTCTTGTTAGGTAGAATTCACCAAGAACAACATAAAAAAACTGCTCAAAACCTCCTGCTGAAGCTGATAAAAACCGTAGCTTTTGGGAGAGAGAGGAGTGAGTTCAAGTTGTTGTTTGCATGTGAGAATTGTGATCATGGAATGCAAGAACCTTTCTTGCTATTAGAACACTCCAAGAACAACATAAGAACACTTCAAGAACAACACAAGATCAGCTCAAAGTCCTTCTTTTCTGCTGCAAAAACCGTAAGGTTTGAGGGGAGAGAGAGAGCTGATTATGTTCTTGTTTGCATGTGTTTGTTTCTTGCAATGAGAGCTTGCACTTACTAGTTAAAAGAGCTGTGCATGTGTGTGTGTTTTCTAGAGAATCTCTTAGTGGAAAAACCAAAAACCAAGCATGCAAGTGTGTCTCCCACTTTAGAGAATCAAAACACATGCACACATGCATGTGTATCCTTGGACGGTTTTTTGTTAAAAAAATAAGAGGGTTTTTCTTTTGAGTTTTTATAAAAACTAACTCTTTAGATTTTATAAAACCTCACTCTTTAGTATTTATAAAATCTCACTCTTAGCAATCCATACTTTATAAAATTAAAACCAAGATTAATTCTATAACATCAACACACACACATATGTATTTTCTAGTATTTTAACTAGTTTATACAATTAACCAATTAATTGTATAAGTGGTATACTCTCATTGTTATTTGGTGTTATACAACTAATTTATATAACACTACAAATAATATTATTGAACAAAATATCCTAATAAATTGTTCCATCTCATATGCAACTTATTTAGAAAACCCATTTTCTAAATTTGGTGTAAATATTTAATTGCATGATCATATCATCAATTAAATATTAATTGGTGTTTGCTAAGCTTGTTATTGGGTATAACCCGACTTGGATCATAACGTACTAACCACATCAATATTCTAAGTGTCTTGGGCACATAGAATCCTACATATTGTACCTGAGGTCTGCCCGGCATCCCTCTTTGCTTTCAACTCTTGGAGATGGACAGGACAATTCCTTGCCCAATGTCCTATCTCCCCACACTTGAAGCATGGGTCATTAGTAGCAACCTTTTGTTTCTTCTCTTGTGGTTTGGGTGGTACCCTTACCACCCCTTTCCCTTAAACCTTTCTTAGAGTTTTCCATCTTGAACTTTTTCAAGATTTTATCAATATATGCACTTTGGTTTAAACCTATCAACCGCCTTGATCTATCCCTATAGATCTTTATTCCCAAATATATGCGGCTTCACCGAGATCTTTTGTAACGCCCGGAAAATTTTCTGATCGAGTCAGATGATAGTGATGGGCTCGGATGAAAACCATTTAATGAATATAGAGTGGTTGCGGGTATCACACCGAGTTAACCCTCCGGGTCACGAGTTTAACGAGTTTGGGGTCCCGGGGACGCCTGGCATATAAATAGATGGATCAGCTGAGCAACTCTCATTTTCACTCAAACGCCATTCTAGAGAGAGAAAGTGTAGAGAGAGAAAGTGCCGGATCGAAGCTCGGGTGGTCAAGAATCGAAGGCTAGTGTTTGTGGACTCCAAAACTACAAGAATCAAGGTAAGAAACGCATCTAAATTACCACATTTGGTGAAAAACCCGAGTTTGGGGTTTTTGGGGTTTCTAGTGGCAAAAATCGCCCAAAACACACGTTTTAGGGTAATAAAACGTGTAAGAAGCTTAGATATAGCTTCCTGGATGATAATGCAAGGGTTTGGGTGGAAAGGATTGGATTTTTGGGCTAAAACGAGCTGATTCGTAAATTTCAGCTCGTTCTGCGAAATTAAGGTCTCGTCCAGCGAAACTGTAAGTTCGTCCAGCGAAACTGGAGGAACCTACAGCGAAGTTACAGTTTCGTTTCAGCGAAACTATATATTCGCCCGAGCGAAACTATGGTTTCGCTGATGACTATGCCAATGTCCAAGTTGACCTTAGATATTGCGAAACTAGGGAATTCCAACGAAAGTTGGGCGCTTGAGGTAGCGAATCTGTCCAGCGAAACTGGCGGATTGCTGCCCAGCGAAATTAGCAGCGAAACTGCTAATTCGCCCGGCGAAATTACGGGCGAAACTACCTGCGAAATTAGTGGCGAAATTAGGCAGAAATTAACTCTTTTGAGTGTTAACTTATCTGCAGGCAGTGTAGTGTTACCCGCGTCTTAAAGGCTTGATTGAGAGGCTGCTTGTCAAGCACAGGTGAGTTTCTAGGACCCCTCATTTACCTGTTTTAAATGGTTTTGGGGCTGGAACACATATAAACTTGTTTAATAATGTATGTATGTACGGCCCATTTGGGTATGATGTCTGTGTTATTCGTCTAAGGTACGATTGAGGACTAGATATGCTATATAAGGTCCTAGTATGAGTCCCTGATGTCTTGGAGGGACAGTTAGTGCTTTTGCACACAAGATGACGCTTAGTAAGTCCCGGATTTGGGAAGGATACGGGGGTAAGTGACTAGTAATGATTGAGGATGTAGACGATGAATGTACGAGGTAACGTATGATGAGTTATGACAACGTATGAATGATGAATGTATGTATGATGATGAATGTATGTATGATGATGAATGTATGTATGATGTTATGTATAATGATGTATGTATGGTATGCATGTGTTCCTATAATGATGATGAATGAATATCTTTCCATGACTTTACGTATTAACGAACGAACGAAGTATTATGTAACGTAAAGTGAAAGATAATGAAAGAGGAACACGATGATGAATGCATGTATTAATGAATGAATGAATGAACGAAAGATGATGAATACATGCATTAACGAACGAACGGATTATGTCTTGCAAGCATTGAATAACGCGATTGGTCCTTCTATGTGATTGACCATGGTCATGGTACCTCTACCGCTTACCTCTAGTACCGGGCATACGTTTTGTTGTTCATATGTTGACTTCGGCCCGGTAGCTAAGACTGTTCGAGGTGTAGCATATGGTATTGGTACAATTAACCTTTCAATGCGTGCAAGTAAGTATCCATATGTATGGAACCCCTACCGCTTACCTCTAGTACCGGGCATACGTTTTGCTGTTCATTTAATGACTTCGGCCCGGTAGCTAATAACGTTCGGGGTATAGCAGATGGTAGTGGTACAAAAGATATCCAATGTGCAAGTAAAGATGTAACGGGATCCTTGTCATTCGACCACAGTAATCATCGCTACGTGCCATGAAGTGGGTAAAGCCTGACAGGATTCATATGAGAACGAATGATAAGAATGTAATGAATGAATGGAAGAGATAATAAAGATATTATCTATACGTATGTACGATGTATGATCACGTGTAAAGAACGAACGGTTTTTAATATAAACAAAGTATGTTTATTATAAAACTAGAACTCACTCAGCAACGCTGACTTTTTATGTGTTTCCAGTTGGCAGGTAGCATTGCTGGGGATGGCACGAGGCGGCTACTCAGCTCTTTTGGGACGGCATTCTCCTTTTGATAATGCTGCAACGTCATGCGTTGTGGGTCTATAACGCGCGCAACTCATCACGTTGCATGCTACCATAAGATTCCTTGAGTACTCCCCTAAAAGGGATTATTTAAGGAATCTTCTTTAGATTTTGATAAGTTCGCCACGTATTGGAAGCGTGTGCGTAGCACATGCAACGAAATATGTTGCATGCGTGTGTCAAGAGTATTCCGTCAGGGTTCCGACGTACGGAATCACCTAAGGAATATTCTTTAGTATAAAAATTATAAACTTTAAATGTTTGAACTTAATATCTCCTCTAGAGGTCGCTGTATGATCTTATGAGGAGAGACAAGTAGAGAAAGCTTCGTTTTGTAATTGAGTCTATTATGTAATGACTTTTATGAATGAATGAGAATGCATATTTTTATCATTTCCGCTGCGTTGATTTATGATTATGTACGTTATATGTGCGATGAACCACCAACAGTAGGGCGCCCGGCGAGCGGGGCCTTACAAGTTGGTATCAGAGCAAAAGTTTAAGTAAAATGGGTAAAATTTTCATAATAAACCTAAACTTAAACTGAGAATGGGACAGGGAGAATGAGAATGCCATCTGAGTAGCTGCGTGCCATCAGGTATTTTCTTAAAGTTAATTAAAGTATGTGCGTGTGAAATGTGGTTATGTGTGCTGTTAGATTTAGATACCGGTGTAGTCAGGAAGGGTAATGCTTGGGGTACGAAAAGTGGAGTAAGTGACTAATCACAACTGGCCACTGTAATTAGTAACTTACTGTACTTAACATAAACTGAGCTATTTCCTTGAATGACCGTGTTGGTATTTGAACCTTTCAGTGTGTGATAGAAGATGGTCGGTGGTAGATCATCTAAAGCCCCACTTGGTGGAGGCGGTGGCGGAAGTGGTGTGGAACCACGAGCCACAAGAGGAAGACCTAGACGAGAGCAGAAGGTTCCTGAAGAACCTAATACCACTCCCTCGGGGGGAATGGATGAGAGTGATGATTTTAGGGCCTCGGTGAAAGAGGCAGTTGTCGAGGAGGTGCACCAGGTTATGCAGACGATCTTACCGTCTGTAATGACAGAAGTGTTAAAGGCAGTACGTGAGGATGAGAGACGGGGGAGAAATCAGTCCTCCGGTGGACAACAACAGGCAGGGGCAGAAACGGTATTGTCCGATGATGAGGAGGAAGAACAGGTACGGGAGACAGCCCGGGGCTGTGATTACGGGAAATTCATGAGGTGCAAGCCCCCAACTTTCGATGGGTCTGGTACTGCTACTGATGCTCACCAATGGGTGATGGAAATGGAAGCTGTCCTTGATATTAGTGATTGCCAGGAGGACAAGAAGGTGAAGTTTGCCACCCACTCTTTCACAGGGTCGGCTCTATGCTGGTGGAAAAATATAGTCCAAGCCGAGGGTAGCAGGGCTATAGGGAAGATGAAGTGGGCTGAGTTGAAAAGGATGGTGATCGAGGAATTCAGTCCTCGACGGGAAATGGATAGGATAGAGAGAGAGTTCCTGCAGTTGGAGGCGGGGACGATGACCCACCAACAATATACCACCAAGTTTAACGAGTTGGCGCTGTTGGTGCCAGAGCAGGTGACGCCGGTGTCTCGAAAGATCAACCGGTATATTCAAGGGTTGCCAGCCGAAATCCGTTGGCATTTGATTTCTGCTCGACCAAGCACTTTCAGGTCGGCGGTGGATTTGGCGGGAAGGTTGTACGATGAGAGAGCTGCGTTGGTGAAAGCTGAGGGTGGAAAGAAGGCAGGTGGAGAGAAGGGTTGGCAGGGAAAGAGGTTTGGTCGAGGTGATACCTCGACAAGTAACAAGAAAGCAAGGGTAGACGACCGCCGAGTGGTCGTGAAGGGAGCAGGGTTGAGGAAGTGTGTACAGTGTGGGAAAGAGCACTCGGGGGAGTGCAAGTGGGGATCCAACATCTGCTTCAAATGTGGGAGGACTGGGCATATGGCCAAGGATTGCCGGATGGGCAAGTGTTTTAACTGTGGGGAAAGTGGTCATATGAGCCGGGATTGCAAGAAGCCGAGGGCTGAGAGCTCTGGGGAGAAGAAGACGGGAGGAGAAGCACCGAGGGCAAAGGCTAGGGCGTTCATGATGACGCAAGAGGAGGCTAGAACGGACCCTGACGTTGTGTCCGGTACGTTCCTAATAAACCAAATTTTAGCCTCTGTATTATTTGATTCGGGTGCCAGTAGGAGTTTTATTTCTACTACCTTCTGTGCTAAACTGCCTGTTAGGAGGAAATGCCTTGATAAGTCCTTTGACGTAGAAACCGCTATTGGTAAGTCCACTAGGGTTACGGATGTGATAGAGGGCTGTACTATAGAATTAGAGGGCCATAGGTTTGCTGCCATGTTACATGTGATGCCTCTAGGAGGATTCGATGTAGTGTTAGGAATGGACTGGTTAGCAACCTACGAAGCGAATATCGTGTGCCGAAGGAAGATGATTAGACTGACGGCGACCGACGGAAGTCCGGTGACAATATATGGCGATCGAGTTACGACGATTCCAAAGGTGATCTCGATGGCGGTGGCGGGAAAGTGCATGAGGCGCGGATGTAGCGCCTACTTATGTTATGTAAAGAACGTAGAGACGCCAACACCACAGCTATGCGATGTACCAGTGGTGTGTGACTTTCCGGATGTGTTTCCCGAAGACTTATCGGGTTTGCCACCAGACCGAGAGATCGAGTTCCAGATCGACCTGATACCGGGTGCCCAACCTGTCGCAAAAGCACCGTATCGCTTGGCTCCGACGGAGATGAAAGAGTTGATGGAGCAGTTGTAGGAGCTGCTGGATAAGGGGTTTATTCGACCGAGTATCTCACCTTGGGGTGCTCCAGTTCTGTTCGTAAAGAAGAAGGATGGTAGTATGCGAATGTGCATTGACTACCGCGAGCTGAATAAGCTGACGGTGAAGAACAGATACCCCTTACCAAGGATCGATGACTTGTTTGATCAACTTCAGGGTGCCAGTTGGTTTTCAAGGATAGATCTTCGATCGGGTTACCATCAACTGAAGGTGAAGGAACAAGATATCCCTAAAACAGCCTTTCGTACGCGCTATGGTCACTACGAGTTTCTGGTCATGTCTTTTGGGTTGACCAATGCGCCGACTGCTTTTATGGATTTGATGAACCGAGTGTGCCGGCCAATGTTAGATAAATCAGTGATTGTGTTCATCGATGATATCCTGATTTATTCGAAAAGCGAGACAGAGCATGCCGACCACATTCGGGAAGTATTGGAAACATTAAGAAGGGAGAAATTGTATGCCAAGTTCTCCAAGTGCGCCTTTTGGCTACGCGAGGTGCAATTTCTGGGTCACGTAGTGAATGCAGAAGGAATAATGGTGGACCTAGCAAAGGTTGAGTCCGTGATGCAATGGAAGTCACCGAAGACGCCAACCGAGATTCGCAGCTTCTTGGGGCTGGCGGGCTACTATAGGAGATTTATTCAAGACTTCTCCAAGATAGCCTCACCTTTGACAAAATTTACTCGCAAGGACGTAAAGTTCGTGTGGGGCCGGGAACAGGAGAATGCGTTTGAGGAATTGAAGATGAGACTGACCCAAGCTCCTGTCTTGACATTGCCCGAAGGAAATGAAGACTTAGTGGTCTATTCGGATGCATCCTATTCTGGGCTAGGTTGCGTATTGATGCAACGCGGAAAGGTCATAGCCTATGCGTCTCGACAATTGAAGACCCACGAAGTCAATTATCCCACGCACGATCTAGAACTAGCTGCGGTGGTTTTCGCGTTGAAGATTTGGCGACACTATCTATACGGGACGAAGTGCACCATCTTCACGGACCACAAGAGCTTGAAGTACTTCTTCGAGCAGAAAGATCTAAACATGAGGCAGAGGCGGTGGTTGGAGCTGATAAAAGATTATGATTGTGAAATCCATTACCACCCGGGTAAGGCCAACGTGGTGGCTGATGCCCTTAGCCGGAAGGAAAGGCCCGAACCGATTCGGGTGAAGGCTTGCCAGCTGATTATGACCTCAGACGTGATGACGCAGGTTAAGGAGTTCCAAGACGAGGCTTTGAAGGAAGATCGTCTAAACTCCGAAAGGATGAGAGGTCTAGTTACAGAATTGGGTGAGAACACTCTAGGTGTTAAGACCCGATTTGGGCGAGTGTGGATTCCTCGGTATGGGGATCTACGTGGAAGGATCATGGATGAGGCCCATAAGACTCGATATTCCATTCACCCCGGTGCTACCACGATGTACCAAGACATGAAGAAAGATTATTGGTGGCCAGGCATGAAGCGTGATGTGGTGGAATATGTGAGTAAGTGCCTGACTTGTTCACAGGTAAAGGCCAAGCACCAGAAACCGTACGGGAAGATCCAACCATTGGATATACCCGAGTGGAAGTGGGAGCACATCACCATGGACTTTATTACGAAGCTACCACGTACCCCGAAAGGGTATGATGCTATATGGGTGATAGTTGACCGATTGACAAAGAGTGCCCACTTTCTACCGATCCGCGAGACATATTCGTCTGAAAGATTGGCGGATCTATTCATTAAAGAAATTGTAGCTCGTCATGGCGTACCGGTGTCTATTGTGTCTGACCGTGACACCCGGTTTACCTCCAAGTTTTGGAAGAGATTCCATGATGCGATGGGAACGAGGCTACATATTAGCACGGCATATCATCCTCAGACAGACGGTCAGTCTGAGAGGACGATCCAAACACTCGAAGACATGCTTCGGGCGTGCGTGATCGATTTTGGAGGAAGTTGGGACGATCACCTGCCGTTAGCAGAATTCTCGTACAATAACAGTTACCATGCCAGTATTGGCATGCCACCCTACGAGATGTTATACGGTAGGAAATGTAGGGCGCCCGTATGTTGGGGAGACATTGGACAGAAGGAACTGGGAGGCGTCGAGGTAGTGGAAGCAACGACTGAAAAGTTAGAAAAGATCAAAGCCTTCATGAAGGCGGCGGAAGACCGACAAAAGTCGTATGCTGACAAGAGGCGAAGACCGATAGAATTCAAGGTCGGTGATCGAGTCATGTTAAAGGTTTCGCCTTGGAAGGGAATCATTAGGTTCCGAAAGCGGGGAAAACTGAGCCCGCGATATATAGGCCCTTTCCGAATTATCGCCCGTGTAGGAGAGGTGGCGTATAGGTTGGAGCTACCAGATGAGCTGAGTGGAATTCACCCGACCTTCCACGTATCTCATCTGAGGAAATGTTTAGCCGATGAAGATATGGTCGTTCCGCTGGAGGATATCGAAGTAGACGAACGGCTCAACTATGTGGAGCAACCAGTGGCGATCATTGATAGAAAAGAGAAACGGCTAAGAAACAAAGTGGTTCCTCTTGTGCGCGTACAGTGGAAGCACAGGAAGGGATCGGAGTCTACGTGGGAGACTGAAGAAGAGATGAGACAGCATTACCCACATTTGTTCGAAGAGTGACAGGTTTCGGGGACGAAACCTAAATAAGGGGGGTGGACTTGTAACGCCCGGAAAATTTTCTGATCGAGTCAGATGATAGTGATGGGCTCGGATGAAAACCATTTAATGAATATAGAGTGGTTGCGGGTATCACACCGAGTTAACCCTCCGGGTCACGAGTTTAACGAGTTTGGGGTCCCGGGACGCCTGGCATATAAATAGATGGATCAGCTGAGCAACTCTCATTTTCACTCAAACGCCATTCTAGAGAGAGAAAGTGTAGAGAGAGAAAGTGCCGGATCGAAGCTCGGGTGGTCAAGAATCGAAGGCTAGTGTTTGTGGACTCCAAAACTAGAAGAATCAAGGTAAGAAACGCATCTAAATTACCACATTTGGTGAAAAACCCGAGTTTGGGGTTTTTGGGGTTTCTAGTGGCAAAAATCGCCCAAAACACACGTTTTAGGGTAATAAAACGTGTAAGAAGCTTAGATATAGCTTCCTGGATGATAATGCAAGGGTTTGGGTGGAAAGGATTGGATTTTTGGGCTAAAACGAGCTGATTCGTAAATTTCAGCTCGTTCTGCGAAATTAAGGTCTCGTCCAGCGAAACTGTAAGTTCGTCCAGCGAAACTGGAGGAACCTACAGCGAAGTTACAGTTTCGTTTCAGCGAAACTATATATTCGCCCGAGCGAAACTATGGTTTCGCTGACGACTATGCCAATGTCCAAGTTGACCTTAGATATTGCGAAACTAGGGAATTCCAACGAAAGTTGGGCGCTTGAGGTAGCGAATCTGTCCAGCGAAACTGGCGGATTGCTGCCCAGCGAAATTAGCAGCGAAACTGCTAATTCGCCCGGCGAAATTACGGGCGAAACTACCTGCGAAATTAGTGGCGAAATTAGGCAGAAATTAACTCTTTTGAGTGTTAACTTATCTGCAGGCAGTGTAGTGTTACCCGCGTCTTAAAGGCTTGATTGAGAGGCTGCTTGTCAAGCACAGGTGAGTTTCTAGGACCCCTCATTTACTTGTTTTAAATGGTTTTGGGGCTGGAACATATATAAACTTGTTTAATAATGTATGTATGTACGGCCCATTTGGGTATGATGTCTGTGTTATTCGTCTAAGGTACGATTGAGGACTAGATATGCTATATAAGGTCCTAGTATGAGTCCCTGATGTCTTGGAGGGACAGTTAGTGCTTTTGCACACAAGATGACGCTTAGTAAGTCCCGGATTTGGGAAGGATACGGGGGTAAGTGACTAGTAATGATTGAGGATGTAGACGATGAATGTACGAGGTAACGTATGATGAGTTATGACAACGTATGAATGATGAATGTATGTATGATGATGAATGTATGTATGATGATGAATGTATGTATGATGTTATGTATAATGATGTATGTATGGTATGTGTGTGTTCCTATAATGATGATGAATGAATATCTTTCCATGACTTTACGTATTAACGAACGAATGAAGTATTATGTAACGTAAAGTGAAAGATAATGAAAGAGGAACACGATGATGAATGCATGTATTAATGAATGAATGAATGAACGAAAGATGATGAATACATGCATTAACGAACGAACGGATTATGTCTTGCAAGCATTGAATAACGCGATTGGTCCTTCTATGTGATTGACCATGGTCATGGTACCTCTACCGCTTACCTCTAGTACCGGGCATACGTTTTGTTGTTCATATGTTGACTTCGGCCCGGTAGCTAAGACTGTTCGAGGTGTAGCATATGGTATTGGTACAATTAACCTTTCAATGCGTGCAAGTAAGTATCCATATGTATGGAACCCCTACCGCTTACCTCTAGTACCGGGCATACGTTTTGCTATTCATTTAATGACTTCGGCCCGGTAGCTAATAACGTTCGGGGTATAGCAGATGGTAGTGGTACAAAAGATATCCAATGTGCAAGTAAAGATGTAACGGGATCCTTGTCATTCGACCACAGTAATCATCGCTACGTGCCATGAAGTGGGTAAAGCCTGACAGGATTCATATGAGAACGAATGATAAGAATGTAATGAATGAATGGAAGAGATAATAAAGATATTATCTATACGTATGTACGATGTATGATCACGTGTAAAGAACGAACGGTTTTTAATATAAACAAAGTATGTTTATTATAAAACTAGAACTCACTCAGCAACGCTGACTTTTTATGTGTTTCCAGTTGGCAGGTAACATTGCTGGGGATGGCACGAGGCGGCTACTCAGCTCTTTTGGGACGGCATTCTCCTTTTGATAATGCTGCAACGTCATGCGTTGTGGGTCTATAACGCGCGCAACTCATCACGTTTATGCTACCATAAGATTCCTTGAGTACTCCCCTAAAAGGGATTATTTAAGGAATCTTCTTTAGATTTTGATAAGTTCGCCACGCATTGGAAGCGTGTGCGTAGCACATGCAACGAAATATGTTGCATGCGTGTGTCAAGAGTATTCCGTCAGGGTTCCGACGTACGGAATCACCTAAGGAATATTCTTTAGTATAAAAATTATAAACTTTAAATATTTGAACTTAATATCTCCTCTAGAGGTCGCTGTATGATCTTATGAGGAGAGACAAGTAGAGAAAGCTTCGTTTTGTAATTGAGTCTATTATGTAATGACTTTTATGAATGAATGAGAATGCATATTTTTATCATTTCCGCTGCGTTGATTTATGATTATGTACGTTATATGTACAATGAACCACCAACAGTAGGGCGCCCGGCGAGCGGGGCCTTACATCTTTTATGGAAAAACAACCTCCAAGCCGGGTTTTAACACCTTCCGTAGTTGGAATATCATTTCCAAATAGTAGTATGTCATCAACATACAATACGAAGAATGTAATTATGCTCCCACTAGCCTTCTTATATACACAAGCCTCATCAGTGTTCTTGATTAAACCAAATTTCTTGATCACTTCATCAAAACGTTGATTCCAACTTCTCGATGCTTGTTTCAATCCATAGATTGATCTCTTTAACTTGCATACTTTATTAGGATGTCGTGGATCGACAAAACCATCAGGCTGAACCATATGGACAGTCTCTTCGATATGTCTATTAAGAAAAGCGGTTTTGACATCCATTTGCCAAATGTCATAGTCATAATGAGCAGCTATGGCAAACAATATCCTAATCGATTTTAGCATTGCCACAGGCGAGAAGGTTTCATCATAATCAACCCCTTGAGTTTGAGTGAAACCTTTTGCTACATAAGTATCCAAGTTTCCATGCATATCCATTTTCTTCTTGAAAACCCACTTGCATCCAACCAGTTTGGTGTTAAGTGGAGGGTCAACCAATTCCCAAACTTGGTTGTCATACATGGATTGCATCTCCGCATTCATGGCTTCTAGCCATTTGTGGATCTTGATCCTCATCAAATCCACTGTTCTATACGTCATTCCTTCCGTAAGGAACATAGCTTCCAAGAACTTTGCCTTTCGAGCAATAAATACCTTTTGCTCTATTGGATTAAAGAAGTAGTATCCTATACAATCTTTGGGATATTCAACAAATATACACTTAGTGGAACGACTTTCCAACTTGTTTTGGGTGTTTAGCTTAACATAAGCTTCACAACCCCATACTTTTAAATATCATAGCGATGGAACTCTTTCATGCCATATTTCAAAAGGTGTAAAATCCACTTTCTTGGTCCGGGCCAAATTCAAAATACGAGCCGTGGAGAGCAATGCGAAACCCCAAAATGATAGAGGTAGTGAGCTTACAGCCATCATAGATCGAACCATATCCAATAAGGTTCGGTTTCTCCTTTCAGACACACCATTATGTTGTGGTGTTTCGGGTGGAGTAAGTTGTGAGATCATCCCACAACTTCTTAGATGATCCTAAAAAGCCTCACTGAGGTATTCACCTCCTCTATCTGAATGAAGAACTTTGATAGATTTGTTGAGTTGATTTTGTACTTCATTCTCGAAGATTTTAAACATTTCAAAAGCTTCATATTTATGTGTCATCAAGTACACATACCCATAGCGACTGTAATCGTCGGTAAAGGTAATGAAGTATCTTTCACCATTTCTTGTCATTGTCTTAAAAGGACCACATACATCCGAATGTATGATTCCCAATAAGTCTTTTGCCCTCTCGTTAGTACCACTAAAGGGCGATTTGGTCATCTTACCTTGTAAACAAGATTCACACTTATCAAATGAACCATTCTCATTTGTTTTCAAAAGACCATTCTTTTGTAGTGTTTGAATCCGATTATTGTTTATGTGACCAAGATGACAATGCCAAAGATATGAATCACTTAAACCCATTTTAAGTTTCTTGGTGTTTGTTTGGTATAATGAGTTATTAAAGGATGAATCATCATGAACCAATTCATAGATACCATTAAAAGGCATAGCCTTAAAATAAAATACATCATCCATACAAACATAAATACCATTGTTTACAAACTTTAAATCATAACCATATTGTTTTAAAAGGGAAAAAAATTATGTTCCTAGTCAAACTAGGAGCATACAAAATGTTTTTAAGAACAACTTCCAAACCATTTGAAAGTTTCAAAATATAATCTCCTTGGGCTTCAACATCAACTTTTGCTCCGTTGCCCATGTTGAGACTAGTTTCTCCCTTTCTGAAGTGCTTATTTCTTTTGAACCCCTGCAACAAATTGCAAATATGAGTTCCACATCCGGTATCCAATACCCATGTGTTTGAAGAAATAACATTTAAACCAATATGAATCATGAAAGTTGTACCTGAGGTTTGCCCAGCATCCCTCTTATTTCTCAACTATTTGAGATAGGTTGGACAATTCCTTTTCCAATGTCCTATCTCTCCACACTCAAAGCATGGATCGTTCTCCATTACCTTAGGCTTCTTAAGCATAGGCTTTGGAGGTTCCGCTTTAGCCTTTCCTTTTGGCAACATTTGCCTTGGGATCGGGGAATGGCCTAGTCTTATAGCCTCCCTCATTGATCGAAAGAACTGGTAGAACCTTTCTACCCATCCCTGCCTCGGCTGTTTTGAGCATTGCGTGAAGCTCACCTGTGCTCTTGTCCCATCCGCTCATATTGTAATTCATTATGAACGTCTCAAACTTTTTAGTTAGGTCATTAAGGATCAACTCCATGGCCAAATCCTTGGAGACGGGACAGTTAAGCCTCTCGAGGCGATCAATGTGGCTTTTCATCTTAAGTATCTAAGATGATACCGGTTGGTTGTCTTCCATATGACACGCGCGAAGCGCTCTACCTTAGTTTGTTGAAGGAACATTTCTTTTAACTGGGTAATCATGTCATATGCCCCATGATTCTCCAAATCTTTTTGGAGTTCGGGAATCATAGTTCCCAACATGAGGCAGGAAACCTGCATGGAATCCTCAGTGTATTGAAGCCAATCGTTATAGGCCTCAACATCCTCGGGGTCGGGTTGGTCAGGAATGGGATCGTCAAGGACATAGGCCTTTTTCTCTTGCTTGAGAACAATTTTCATGTTTCGAAACCAGTCCATAAAATTATTGTGGTTAGGATGATCCCTCTCTAAGATAGTTCTCAATGATAGGGTATGGACTGTCTGTAGGGGTTTTAACATGTTTATCAAAGCTTCATACAACTTACTTTATATGAAAACGCAGCGGATTTTTATTTTAAAACATGTTATTAATTTAGTTGTAAAACCATTTTAACAAACAACCCCAAGCCATGGATCTTCATATACAATGCATACAATAATAAATATATAAGATAGTCAAGAATCTAGAACCTTGTAGGTTCCTTAAACTCGAAATTAAGAGGTGAAGATGATGATGTTTGTAGCTGAAACTTCAATGGAGAAGTTCTCAAGAGGCTATACCCAAAGCTTGCACAACACCCTTTGTTGCTAGGATTGTAACACCAACTTGAAACTTCTCTTGAACTCTTGATTTCCAGCCTTCAATCCTTTGATTAAGAGCTGAAAAATTCAGTCTTTCCTTCTCTTCAAAAACCGATTTTGGAGAGGAGAATAAGAGAATATTTTTGCTTCTTGTGTTTTGTGTGTAAGAATGTTCAAATGCAAGCCTCTTAGTGGAGTTATTGCATGCATTAAAACAACACAAGGATGTTCCCAATGTAGCATGGGGCGGCCGAATCTTGTGCCCCCTTTGTCTCCCTTCCAATTTTTTTATAAACATTTTATAAAATAACACTCTTGCAATTTGAATTTTATAAAACTAAACCATTTTAATTTTATAGATTTTACACACTATTATATGTCATTGTTTATCTTGTTTAAGCAATGTAACAAATAATATCTTATGAACAAATTATCTATATGTATAATCTTGTTCATTCACAAAAGCAATGAATTAGAAAACCCATTTTCTAAGTTGGTGTCATAATTTATTTGTATGATCTTATCAACGAATAAATTATCCATTGGTGTTTGTTTAGCTTGTTATTGGGTATGACCCGACTTGGATCATATTACACTAGCCACATCAATTTAATATGTATCTTGGGCAGATCAATTCTTTCAATCTCCCACTTGCACAAGATTCATAGAAGATTGATGCAAGCAGCAAATAACGCCTAGCAACGGTTTGCTACCCCTAATGTATATGACTAAGTGTCATTCAATAACATCATCCATTTCAAGTACCTTACATGAATATGATTTAGGTGAATTAATCATCTATCCTTTTGTTCAGATGTCATGTTAAATCCAGGAGACACAGAATTGTCATTCTCGGATGATTTAACTTTAATAGGCCTTAGACATCTAACTCTCAACGAATAAGAGGAACAAATTCCATCTTGACTACATATGTCTCTCACAATCACCTCATATCATACCTGAACTCAGCCTTATATACTGCCAATTTTTCAGAACAGCAAAGTACTAAGTCAAAGTACAATACTTGGTGAATATCAAGACCCAATATGTATCTCAGGTCTAAGGATACAATGATATTCGCCTTTACTCAATATCTCTTATGACTAATCACAAAGATTCCATGAAGAAATAATTGAGAGCGGGTCAGTCCAATATCTATATCCCATAGATATCAATGAACCTTGGTAGCAACCTCTTGCTCTATATTCATACCTTATGAATATCAACCAATCCAATTTCATTATAGTCTTACATTCATAATTGTTCCCACAAGTATGATCGACTACGGACGTTTAGAATAACTTATTTATTTAGGGATTTAAACATGCTAAAATAGAAGAACAAATGAGATTATAACCATATAATTAAGTCAAATAACATAAGTTCCAATATCTAAATATAAAATACAACATCAAACCCAGTCACTTGAATATCTAAGTCCCATGGCACAAGCATGACCTTCATGCTTTGCCCTTTCAAGGAGCTTTGTGAGTGGATCCGCAATGTTTTTATCAGTGTGGACTTTGCGAATACATATCTTTCCTTTTTCAACTTCATCCCTTATGTAGTTGAATCTCCGTTCAATGTGCCGAGTCTTTTGATGAGCACGAGGTTCCTTGATTTGAGCAATCGCACCCTCGTTGTCACAAAAGATCACTAGGGGATCCTGAATGGAAGGGACTACCCCTAGATCGGCTATGAATTTCTTCAGCCATGCAGCTTCCTGTGTTGCCATTGAAGCGGCGACGTATTCTGACCCTGTAGTGGATAACGCTACGACTTCTTGCTTTGAGCTTTTCCAAGAAACAGCTCCACCATTCAGAATAAAGATTCTGTACCCTGATTGAGATCGTGAATCATCTCGATCGGTTTGGAAACTCGCATCCGTGTAACCTTTTACAACGAGATCCTCTTCACCAGACCCGTAGATCAAGAACATATCCTTAGTCCTCCTTAGGTACTTCAGAATGTTCTTGACAGCCATCCAATGACTATCACCAGGATTTTGCTGGTATCTACTTGTCATGCTTAAAGCGCATCACACGTCTGGTCTAGTGCATATCATTGCATACATGATGGATCCTATAGCAGATGCATATGGGATTGCCTTCATCCTATTTTGCTCCTCCTTTGAGCTTGGACATTGAGTCGTACTCAATATTGTCCCTCTTTGAATAGGTACACTACCTTTCCTAGAGTTTTCCATCTTGAACCTTTTCAAGATTTTGTCAATGTATGCACTTTGATTCAAACCAATCAGCCGCCTTGATCTATCCCTATAGATCTTTATTCCCAGAATATAGGCAGCTTCACCAAGATCCTTGATTGAAAAACAACTTCCAAGCCAGGTTTTTACACCTTCCAAGGTTGGGATGTCATTTCCAAATAGTAGTATGTCATCAACATACAATACTAGGAAGGTTATTATGCTCCCACTAGCCTTCTTATACACACAAGCCTCATCAGCATTTTTGATGAAGCCAAATTTCTTTATCTCCTCATCAAAACGGTGATTCCAGCTTCTCGATGCTTGCTTCAATCCATAGATTGATTTCTTTAACTTGCATACTTTATCAGGATGTTTTGGATTGACAAAACCTTCAGGCTGAACCATATAGACATCTTCCTCAAGATATCCATTTAGGAAAGCGGTTTTGACATCCATTTGCCAAATCTCATAGTCATAATGAGCAGCTATGGCAAACAATATCCTTATAGACTTTAGCATTGCAACAGGTGAGAAGGTTTCATCATAATCAACCCCTTGAGTTTGAGTGAAACCCTTTGCTACAAGTCTAGCTTTGTAAGTATCCAAGTTTCCATGCATATCGGTTTTCTTCTTGAAAACCCATTTACTTCCAACCACTTTGGAATTAAGAGGTGGTACAACAAGTTCCCAAACTTGATTGTCATACATGGATTGCATCTCAACGTTCATGGCCTCAAGCCATTTGTCACAATCCAAATTGGACACTGCATCATGATATGTGGTTGGTTCATCTGAATCTACCACGTAGCATCCATCCATGAAAAATCCGTATCTTTCAGGTGGATTACTAGTTCTACCACTTCTGCGAACATTTTGTGTGTATTGATCAACCGCTTGATCACTCTCAACATCTTCATATTGAGTGCTAGTTTCAACCAAACGTGCATCGGGCTGTGAACCTTGATCCTCCTTAAGATCCACTGTTCTACTGCTAGTTCCTTCCATAAGGAACTTTGTTTCTAAGAACTCGCCCTTTCTGGCAACAAACACCTTTTGTTCCAGTGGATCATAGAAATAATATCCCATAGAATCTCTAGGATATCCAACAAAGATACACTTGGTGGATCGGACATCTAATTTGTTTGGGGTGGGAGTCTTAACATAAGCCTCACAACCCCAGACCCTTAAGTATGATAGGGATGGAACTCTTCCATGCCATATCTCAAAAGGTGTCTTTTCCACCTTTTTGGTTGGGGCCATATTCAGAATACGGGCCGCGGAGAGCAAAGCGAAACCCCAAAATGGTAGAGGCAATGTGCTTCTAGCCATCATAGATCGAATCATATCCAATAGGGTTCGATTCCTCCTCTCAGACACACCGTTATGTTGTGGTGTTCCAGGTGGAGTGAGTTGTGAGACAATCCCACAACTCCTAAGATGATCTTGAAAAACATCACTTAGGTATTCACCGCCTCTATCGGTACGGAGAACTTTAATTGATTTGTTGAGTTGATTTTCAACTTCATTCTTGAAGATTTTGAACATTTCAAAAGCTTCATCTTTGTGCCTTAATAAGTACACATACCCATAGCGACTATAATCGTCGGTAAAGGTAATGAAGTATCTCTCACCATTCCTAGTCATTGGCTTAAAACACAAGTGGAAGGGGCTAAAGTGTACAAAGTACAAAACCATAATATTTTATTAGATAAGTGGGTATGGCCGCCCACTTTAAAACAAAACTGCTTATGTTCTCGGTTGAAGAAGAAGAAGCTGAAGACCTCTCGGATTCTAGAGAGAGAAAGGAAGAAGTTGTAAGAGGTGAGTTTTTCTTGAGTATATGTTCGGTTTTAACCGAAATCATAAGTGGCTAACCGAATTCTTGGTGTTTTAGAGTTGGTGTTCGAGAACTTGGATTTGAATTTGCCTATTGGAAGTGTCTGGCTTGAAGATTTGCTTCAGGTGACTTTCTAGAACCCCTCTTTACTGATTTACAACTTGTTTGGGGCCATTATGCATGTATGTTTTAGAGTTTGTTTATGGGCTAGAATTGATGTGTAGCATGTTTAAGAGCCTTAGTATGCTAGATCTGTGTTTGGGTGGTATTAGAATGGTAATCGGGTCATTTAGAATGTTCCCATGCGCCTAGAATGACCTTATGCGCCTAAGTGTGCTCATGCGCCTAAGTGTTCTCATGCGCCTAGGCATGTGCCCAAATAGTAGTCATGCGCCCAGAAAAGTGCCCATGCGCCTAAGTGTTGGCCATGCAACTAAATAGTACCCATGCGCCCAATCTGCTAAAATGCCTAAGTGTTGATGCGCCCAAACAGGGGTCATCCACCTGCATAGTAGTGAAGCGCCCAAACAGGGCTCATGTGCCCAAATAGTGCTGAAGTGCCTAGACTGGTTTACACTTAGAATTTTTTATGCTCATGGGCCTGAAAAGTCCCATACGCCCATTTTGGACTTAGTATTTTCTAAGTTGTTTAAAGTGGTAGAATGGGGAGATAGGCACTGTTATGATGTGATGGCTTATGCTTGATATGTGCATGGTGCTGTGATGAAGATTATGATGTGTATGTGTGTGAGTGAGATGTTATCTTTCTTCGTTAAAGAGTTTTCAAAATGTACGTATTATGTTTTGTAATACATTATGTATGACTTTACGTGGTATGATGTAAGAATGATTAGATGAATGAACGTAAAGTATTATGTAACAAAGTGGAACATAACGATAAAGTACGAAACGAATGAATAGGTGAGATAATGATAAAGTACGAAACGAATGAATATGATAAAGTACGAAATGAACGAACACATGAGATAACAAATTATGAGTATGGAAGTGACGACTGATGAGATCCGTGTCCCGTACCCCGGTACTGTGTCAGTCTTTGGACATGAGTCGAGGGTTTGTTTACAGGCCCCGGCACAGTATCAGCTTTTAAGCATGAGTTGCGGGTATTGCATGAGACAGAATGACGTGTGAAGGAGATGAGGACTTGTTGCCCGCCCCGGTACTGTGTCAGTCTTCGGACATGAGTCAGGGGTTTGATTACAGGCCCTGGCACAGTATCAGTCTTCAGAAATGAGTCGGGGTGTTGCATACGAGATGGGATCTTTGTCGCGTATCCCGGTGCTGCATCAATCTTCAGACGTGGGTTGGGGGTTTGTGTACAGACCCCAACACAGCATCAGCTTTCAAGCATAAGTCAGGGTAATTGCATGAGACAAGATTCGAGTAATGATGAGTAATGAGCAAAGGAATTAATGAATGAACGAATGATGATGAAGATAATAATAATTATTATCAGTATGTACAGGTGTTGTATGATCACTGATGAACGTAAATTATGAAAAGAAAGCTAGAGAAAGAAAGTAAAAGACAGTAAAAAGTATGAATATGAAAGTAAATATTAACGCAAAGAATGAAAGGATGGAAGTATGAAAGAACGAAACGAGTGAAGAATATAGAATAAAGTGTACGTATAATGTATGACAATAGATGAATGTAAAGACTATTTTTTAAAGGAAGTAAAGTATTTTATTATAAAAACTAGAACTCACTCAGCGTCGCTGACGTTTTGTATGTATGATAGTTGGCAGGTATTTTTGTTGATGCTAAGGAGTTGCAGGCATGGATGCATAAGTTACTGGGGGTATTTTGAGGATGGCATCCACATTTTGACATGTATTGTATGTTAATATGAAAACTAATCTTGTAATGTAATGGAATGAAATGTTTTTAGTTATAAGTGAAAGTTTTTAAATTCCGCTTCAAAAGTAATGTATGTTTTAAAATGTATTTTATGCGATGAACGTCCAACTGTAAACGTCCCGGGAACAGGGTCTTATATATATACTAACCTAATGGGGGTATAATAGTAAAAGACCACAAAAAATGTTCAAAAAGGACACCAAACGGCCAAAAACGACTATACCGCCGTTACCCAACGGCTAGTTTTGGAAACCAGTTTGGGCTACCGATTTGTGAACCGTTTGAGACCAGTTTGAAATCGGACCGATTTAGAAATCGGTTTGAACCAAGGACCTTACAAACCGAAGTAGAACCGGAGGGTTGGGCCGGGTTGAAACCAGTTTGGGCCCAAAACCAATTTTGGTTTTTGTATGGCCCTGTTCCCAGGATGCTTACAGTTGGACAATCATCACATTATTATATAACACATCACACATTTCATAAGATTAAGCAGCGGAATTACATTAACCGAAAACCATTAATCATATTAAAAAATTACTGTTGTTAAGCAATACAACATTGTTTAAGTTACAAAAGCATCGTTTAATTGCAATGCAAAACAATAGTATTTATAACCGTAAAATGGATGCCAGTATTGCCCTGCCGAGTAGCTTCCCCGTGTGCCATCCTCAGCAAAATTACCTGCCAACTGAGAATGCATAAAAGTCAGCGTCGCGGAGTGAGTTCTAGTTTTAGAAGTATTAAAATACCTTGTGTGATTTATATACGAAAATATACTTCTTAATAAAATACTTTACTTTCACATGCAAGCACACATCATACGTACATCCATAGAATATTCATTGTTCATTTCGTTCTCTCGTACTTTCTTGTTATCTTTAATCATCATACACATACTTTTGATTCGTACTTTCCATCATCTTGTACCTTCATATACATACTTTTGTTTCGTACTTTTCATCATGTTTTACACATACTTTCATTTCGTACTTTTCATCAACTTTTACTTTCATTTGGATCGATGCGCAATACGCTAAACATTATGCACGAAGCTGATGCTGGGCCTGAGGTCTATAATTTGACCCTGAACATTATGCCTGAAGCTGACCCAGTCACCTAGGGCATGCCATCTTTCCCTTTCATCTGAACCAACGTGCCATACCTCGAACATTGTGCACGAAGCTGATGCTGGGCTTGAGGTCTACAAATAGACCCCGAACATTATGCACGAAGCTGACCCAGTCATCTAGGGCATGCCACAAGGGTCCCGTAAATCTCAATGATTGACCCTGTGTGCATCCTTCGGGTTATTTAAACTTCACACAGTTGAGCTAACAACAAGATGGACGTGTACCTCCTTTCTATATGCTTGCAAGGCATTCTTTCATTCATTACGTTCCACTTTTCATCTTTGTTATCTTTCACTTCACTACGTTATACTTTACGTTCATTCATACATACGTCATCCTACGTAAAGTCATAACATAATACTTAACATATTTAATATAATTTATACATTTTGAAAAGATAACACATCATTCACATACGCATATCATAACATTCATCACATCATAATACTCTTCACATCAACATACATACTTTAAGCATAGACCATCACATCATATTAGTGTCTATCTCAATCACATACCCCCTTAAAATCCATTAAAAAATTCTAAGTTCAAAATAGGCGCATGGGACATTTCAGGCGCATGAGCCTAATATATTCTAAGTAAAAACAGTCTAGGTGCTTTGGCACTATGCAGGTGCATGAGAACTGCTTAGGTGTTTTTCCACTATGCAGGCGCGTGAGCCTCAAATAGGCTTTTTAACATTTAGGTGAATGAGCCAATTCGGGCGCGTGGGAACTATTTAGGCGTATGGGGTACACTTAGGTGTGTGAGCCTAATACTTAGGCCCATGAACTACTCTTCAGGCGCATCAGCTTACACTGAGTAATTCTAAGGCAATATTTAGGCGAATGAGGTACTGTTTAAGCGCATGACTATCACTTAGGCGCATTATCAGATTATTTGGGCGCATGAGGGTACTGTTTGGGTGCATGAGGTTTACTTAGTCATTCCAAGCCGATATTCTACGCTCATGAACCCTATTTGATGGCATGACCATCAATTTAACAGGTTTCTAAGTCATTTTCAGTCCCAATCATCATCCTAACATGTTCTTAACTTATTTTTACTATTCTAAGCATCCATATAACATAAACAACCATAAAACACTATCATACATACACAAGAACATACGGGTAAAATAGATAACAATTATAAAATATTTTACATGCATCTTCAGCCCCAAAAGAGTTTAAAACATTTAAAAACCGGGGTCTAGAACTCACCTTGTCTGCTTCCAAACACCTCTCCTTAAAATTCAAACTTTCAAAGAGTTCTAACACCTAAACATGTCAAAAACATTCAACAAAACACATATACACACATAAGAACATATAGAACTCGGTCATAAGGCTAAAAAGTTGGTGAAGATCATGTATAGGTTGGACTCACCTTAGATTAGATTATGTTTATATTCCTTTGTAATAGGTTTAATGTTAGTTTACTTTTGAATGTTGTTTAGTTTATGTATAGTCAGCTAATTAGTTTACCTGGTGAAACTGTTGTCTCTACTAGGCGAAACTATAGTTTTGGCAGCATAGTTTCGCTGATAGTGAAACTGTCAGCCAAACAATGATTTCTATATATAGTTTTGATCTTACTCATTGTTGAGCACCCTTGTAAAACCCTAATCGAATATTATTGTTGCAAGAGACTATCGTTCATATTTGAATACATTGTGGTTGTTATTATTCTTCTTCATCTTTCTTGTTTGTCTATTTTTTCTGATATTGAACGATTGAACACATCAATTGTACTATAATTCGATCAAATGCACCAACAAAATAGTATCAGAGCCATAGTGTTGTTTGAGGTTTTTGGTTGTTTTTGTTCAATATCAATATTTCAGCATTTCCGGATCAAATTTGAGTGCATTTGATATGGAATTTGATTGAATTTTGGTCGGGAAAGCTCTGTTAATCATCAGATCTCAAATCCAATGAGATTTAGGCGAATTTAGATTGATTTCATGTTGAAAAAGCCTTCCAAATTCATCCTGCGAAACTGCATCTTCATCCAGCAAAACTGCATCATCTTCCAGCGGAACTGCAAGTGTCTTACACTTTGTAGTTGATTTCAGCATCTCAGCAAAAGTATTGATCTTGAACGAAAGTTCAACAATGCTTGTGTGCATATTCCAAGCAAAATTACTGTCGAATGTATCATTGAACGAAAGTTCAAGCTTGTTTCGTGCGAAATTGTCAGCAAAACTAAGCATTCTCAAGCATTTGGCTAGCGAAACTGCTGCCAAAATTTCCAGCAAAATTACAGCCTTCTCTGCGAAACTAGCTCTTCTCAGTGAACGTAGCTCATTTCTGTGAAATTATCATTTTTTTAGCGAAACTAGATTGTCAAAGATGACTTCTCTCACTGTTGCAGATTTGGAAAGCATAGGTCCCAACAGACCTTGGAGACACATTAACGGAGACAACTTTGAAGATTGGAAGAGATGTCTCAAAGCCTTTTTCTTCTACACCGACCACAACCAATGGGAATCTATCATATCCGGTCCACACATACCAATTGTCACTGTTGGTGTTGTCATGTCTCAAAACATAGACCCAACCACATTCAAGAAGAAGGATCTGAAGCTGATTGATCAAGACCAAAAAGCTTTTAGAGCATTAACTCTATGTCTTGCACCTGACATCTATAATCGATTTACTGAACATAAGAATGCTAAGTCACTCTTCGATGCTCTCTGTGAGTTCTATGATGGAAACGATGAGTTGGTAAAAGACAAGAGCATCCAAGCTGGAAAGGAGTTCAACTCTTGTGGGATACAAGAATGAGAGTCACACAGATCTTACAAATCATTTTCTGACAGTTTCGGGTACACTGAAGAAAGTGGGTTTCAAGTGGGGATAAAGAAGAAATGAAACAGAAGAAAGAGACGGCATTTATCTCTAATTTTGACTGGAGTGTAGAAGTTGAAGAGATGAGAGAAGAAATTAATCAAGCGTTGGTAGCTGAGATTATGATAGAGAAGAAGAAGAAGGTGAACAGTGAAGAAGAATTTGATCCATTTAAGGAATTTAGAAGTGAAGCTACTGAAACTGAGGAGGGTGAGAAGTGTGATAAGAAGTCTATAGAAGAAAATTTGAAAGAAGAGGCTGTGATAGAGAGAAAATGAGAAGATAATTTTGCAAATTGAGTTACATAGGACTCAGTTTCGCAGGAAGCAAAACTATAGTTTCGACTGTGTAAGTTCTTGTTGAAATTGACCTTGCAACGTGCGAAAGAGCCGGCAAAGCTATAATTTCACCCTGCGAAACAACCGGCGAAAGCTATAATTTGACCCTGTCATGAGGATAGGATAAGTTTCTTTGCAAATGTCTATGGGGACTGGGTCATCCAATGTTTTCTTTAAAAGAACCAAAACATGATAACAGTAGCTGCAGTGCACTTGTTGAAACGAAGAAGGCATGGACATAAAGGGACAAGTATATCAGCAATCCCGCCAAATAGAAGATCTTTTTAACTCACTGATTTCACTCCTCAAACTTGCCTCACTCCTGAAGAGAACGGGAAATCTGTTGATCCCCATCTTTACACATCAATGATTGGTTCCCTTATATATCTTATAGTGAGTCATCCTGATATAACCTTTGCTATTGGATATTGTGCTCGATACCAATCTACCCCGAAGGAGTCTCATGAAAAGGCTATAAAATTAATCTTTTGTTATCTTAAAGGCTCTTCTCGTTTAGGGCTTTGGTATCCTTATGGTTGGAATTTTGACTTACATGCTTATTCGGATAGTGATTCTAATGGCTGCAGGTTGAACAAAAAGTCAGTTACTGGAGGATGTCAATACTTAGGAAATTGTCTGGTATCATGGGAGAGCAAGAAACAAACCACTGTTTTGTTTTCTACATTGGAAGCAAAATACACTGCTGCTTCAAGCTGTTGCTCTCAAGTGCTCTGCATATAACATCAGATGATTGACTACGGGATAAACTTTCTCCATACACCGTTGTTCTGTGACAACGAAGCAGCTATTGGTACTGCCAAGAATCCTATTCATCATTCCCACACCAAGCACATTGAGACAAGAATTCATGCAATTCATGATGCTCAGGAAAAGGGTTTTACTGATATTATTCCCATTGACACTAAAAATCAAAAAGTAGATCTTTTCACTAAAACGTTTGATAAACCTCGTTTTTATAAATTGATCTCTATGTTAGGTTTAATATCATTTTAAACCCATTTTATCTAAAAATATTTGATGTACATATTGTTTTTTATTTCTTTCTTTCTTTTCTTTCTTTCCTTTTCGTTCTGCTCGCTCCATAGTCCTTCATCATCTTTCACATAAAAAAACTACATGACGGTGTTACATATCCAAATAAGAAATTTCTACATCTTGCATAATTCGTAGAAATTTTGGGGGAGAATATATATTAAATATTCTTCTTGTTTCTTTTGAAGAATATAAAGAGAAGCCTGAACGATGTAAAGGAGGTTAATAGTATTGTCTGTGATATGATTGATAGGTTCAGCCAGAAAGCAAAGTAAACAGTAAACTTGCAGCTTAATTAATAAGAACAAGAAACTTGATGAATCGGATAATCCCCTTGACATTTTTAGCCTTCACAAAGTTTAAATTTCTTGTTAAAAATGGTTGGGAACGTGATATCTCTATTTTTAGTTATTCTTATATAAAGTTTCTTTGCATCTTAATCTTCCACCTTATCTCAAAAGCTATATGCTTACTCATCTTTGCATCTAAGAAGCTCCTTGTTACATTATTTCTGGTGCTTATCTCCTCTGCTATGTGTGAACATTGACCTGGAGTGATGATCTCCTCTGCTGTACGATAGTACTGACCTGGAGCTTTTATCGGCACAATATGATAATCTTCTCTGTTATACATAAGTATAGACCTAAAGCTCTCATCTGTAAGACTCAATTGATCAACTCCTCTGTTATACGTAAGTATAGAGCTGGAGCTCTCATCATTTGATATCTATAAGGGCTTTCCTTCTTTTGAAAAAGGACCTTTGTTTCTTCTAAGAGGAATAATCAAGCAGAACGTGTCATTTGTTCAATATGTCATGAGGACAGGATAAGTTTCCTTGCCAAATGTCTGTGGAGACTAGGTCATTCAATATTTTCTTTAAAACAACCAAAACATGATAACAGTAGCTGCAGTGCACTTGTTGAAATAAAGAAGGCATGGAGCAGCAATCCAGCCAAACTTTGACTCTCCAGAAGATCTTTCAGCTTCTCGTTCATATCCTTTTTCTACTGTTTGATTTTGTTTAAAAATACGTGAAATGTGGTGAGGTCATGTGGGGCAAATTTCTTTTAATTTAGTTTATTTTGTTTACTTCGTTTTAATTCTTTTCTAAATAATTTTCATTATTTTATTTTAAAAAGAAAATAAAAATTTTAAATTTTTTTAAGTCTCCAGCGAAATTATACTTTCGCCGGTAGTTTCGCAGGGTGAAATTATAGTTTCGCCGGGTTTTTCGCACGTTGCAAGGTCAGTTTCGACCAGAGCTTACACGGGCGAAACTATAGTTTCGCTTCCTGTGAAACTAAGTCCAATATAACTCAATTTGCAAAATTATCTTCTCATTTTCGCTCTATCGTAGTTTTAGGTTCTAAAGAACCCTCCCGTGTCCTTATTTTGCGAATCTGAGATTTTGTGATTGTGATTCTCGATTGACCCTTGTTTTCTCTTCGTAAGTGAGTTTCGAACTCAGGACTGTCATTTAATCTAGGTTTAATGGCTATTTGATTGAGACTCTTCGGTATCTCCGCAGTTCTTACTGCGAAAGTATCGATAGTCCAGTGAAACTGAACGAAAGTTCAATGGTTTTTCAGCAAAACAGTGCAGTCATGCAGTCCGAGCGAACTTAACAGTTTCGCTGATCAAATCTCAGTTTCTTTGCACCGAATCTATAGTTTCAGCTTGTCGAATCTACTACTCTGTCTTGCCAAAACTACATAATAATTGTTGCCGAAATTACTTTTTCGCTTGCCGAATCTAATATTTCGAATAGCGAAACTATAATTTCGGCTAGTAAAACTAAATTGAATTTCATTCATTTTATTTCATTTTAATTATTTTTCCTTAATATTAGTTTTTCATATACCATACTAATGCGTTTCATCTGTTTTTCAGATTCCATGGCTAATCTTAAATTTGACGAGAGGAGTAATATTACAGCTCTGCTAGATGACACTCATCCCAAGGCAAACGGTTTTAGAGACTGCATTCATTGGCTACAGAGATCTCCAATAGCCTATGTGATCTCACATTCCTCTACAGTATATGATTTGCACATTAGAGATTTCTGGCGCACTGTAGAGTATGACACGAGGGCCAATCCTCAGAGGATTGTGGCTAGGGTGCTGGATAATGACCTGATCATTAGTACTGAGGTTATATCAAGGGTGTTGAGACTCAATGAGGATACTGGAAAGGAGGTTATACTATCCAATCAAGAGGCGTTTGATGCTTTTAGGTCTATGGGATATGAGGGACATCCGTTTAGTACAGATGAACACCCGTATTTTTGCAGACTGCTGTGCTATTAGACATGACTTCAGCGGGAAGATTACTCATCTTTGGGAAAATAAGTACCCTCCGGAATGTTGGAATTATATAAGGAGGGTAAATGAGTCGGAGGAGAAAGAGCAGAAGAGACGAGGTACGAACAGACTGAAGCTGTTATGAAAAGGAAGTGGTACGTGAAAGGGAAAGATTATGATTTTGAGCAGGAAATTCATGAGATGGAATCTAAGGCTAGAGTTGAGAAAGAAAAGAGGTCGAAGAAGAAAGCAGATGAGGGAGAAACTGAGTGAAGGACTAAACATAGACACCAGTCTTCTACTGAGCCCTCGCGAAGGAAAGAAAGAGCAGGGTTGGATGAGGACGTAATAAGAAACCTCAACTCATCTCTTGCTAATGAGTTGAGCATGATCAAGACCAAACTTACCAACCAAGAACTAAGGGAAAAACAGAAGGATGAGATGATTGAAGGTGTGACAAAATTGATAGTGGATCAACAAAGATTGATCAAAAGACTATTGACTGAGGTGAATGTACTTAAATGTTGTCGGCCTGCCCAATCAGCTAACTCAACCTGAGTTAGATGATTTGACTGACACCTCCAAATACCCATTTCTAAATATGGGTACATCTTCTCGGGTAGGAGAGGGCATGTCCGGTACTGCAACTGAGGTGGCAGGGGGCTCTGGAGTGAGCCAGGAGGTCAAGAAAGAGAATGAGTTAGGAGGGAATATGAATGTAGAGAATGTGGATCAGGTGCTTGAAGCTGGTTTTGTTGATGTAGGGATGAACATTGATGATTTTGGAGGAGAAGAAATGTTCCCAGAACATACTGAAGGTGTGAGAAGAATATTGAGAAGGGATTGGTTGATGAGGAGGAGGATGATGAACAGTTAGTAGATTATGACTCTGAGCCCGAATATTATGAAGTGGATAAAAGACCACTAACCTATGTAATTAAGAAAGGAGATGATGAGAATGACGTGTTTGAGATGGAAAAGAATGAATGGTTTGTGAGAGAGATAGAGCCTAAAGAGTTAACTCCCCTATTCCAAAACATGGAAGGCTTGAGCAAGAAAGAAGCTGATAAGAGAATTATTAGTTGGAAGTATAACCCCGGCTTCAAGATGTTTATGATAAAGATGAGAGGGGGAGGAATTACATAAATGCATAAGAGGAAGGCATTCAAGACCTTGCCAATATGGGACTTGAGAAGGTTGGCGATGCTGCCATTACTGGATGCTGATCTCAGTGAGAGAGCTATGTTATTGGAGAAGGAGATCAAGAACGGATTGAATGATAATTTTGAGTTGTTCGGCTTCATGAAGGCTGAACGGAGAAGGTCTAATAAAGATAAAGACTGGGAGACAGGTAAAGGGAAGATAGTGCTAAGGGTGAAACCCCTAAGAACTATGAATAGGGTTAGATTGTCAGATCCCCTCCCCCAAAGACTACAAAGTTTTGAGAAATGGTTCTATGATAACAATATGGGGGAGGTTGTGATCAGGGTGAAGAACGGGATTGAGTATAGAATGTTTGATCCAATGGAGTTGTTCACCTTCTGTGATAAGGACCTGCTGCCACTTTGTGAGAATCACAACAAAGTAGGAGCAGGGAAGGAGACTAGAAAAGAAGCCAGTTGGTTAATGAATGTGGCAAACAAGGTGCGGGGTGTGAGAGCTGAGCTAAAGGAGTTGGCAGAGAAGGTGAGAGCACAAGTTGATCTGAACATGGATGTCCGGGACTTAACAAAACAACTTGAGCAAACTAGTGCTCATCCCGAGGGAGCTAATGCTACAGAAGCTGATGAAGATATATCAGAGGCAATAGGGAGACTGAAGCTAACCAAGGAGAATCTATGACTAAAACCTGCGAGGAAGATGTTGCAGGAACTGCAAAAGAATCATCTGAGGCAGCGGTAGAGACTGAAGCCGATCAAACAAATGAAGAGCAATGATGACGGTGAGATCCAACCTAGGGGGAGTATTAAAGATCATGTATAGGTTGGACTCACCTTAGATTAGATTATGTTTATATTCCTTTGTAATAGGTTTAATGTTAGTTTACTTTTGAATGTTGTTTATTTTGTGTAGTTTTGCTGCCAGCAAAACTATGAGCGAAACTACAGTGTTTAGTCGGCGAAACTGTTGTATCTACGGGGAGAAACTATAGTTTTGGCAGCATAGTTTTGCTGACAGCGAAACTATTACTTATATATATAGTTTTGACCTTGCTCATTGTTGAGCACCCTTGCAAAACCCTAATCGAATATTATTATTGCAAGAGACTATTGTAAGTTGTTCCTTTGATAAAATATATTTGAGCTTGTTTCTTTTGATTGTATTGGATCCTTATTGTTCATAGTTGAATACATTATGGTTGTTATTATTCTTCTTCATCTGTTTTGTTTGTCAATTCTTCTGATATTGAACGATTGAACACATCAATTGTATTGCAATTCGATCAAATGGACCAACACTTGGTTAAAACCTTGCAAAAATACAAGAAAACTCACCTCTTAGCAAATTCTTTTTCTCCTTCTCTCTAAAATCCGATGAACTCTTCTTTCTTTCCCTAAAATTCGATGAACTCTTCTTTCTTTCCCTAAAATTATCGAAGCAGTTGGTGCGCAGATGTTGTGTGCGGCCATGCCACCTTTAAACATAATAATAATAATTTTGTCCTTTTTGCACTTTTAGCCCCTCCACTTTTGTCCATTTTACTTTCTCTCAAGATACTTTTCCTTTTTCTTTTCTTATTGCTTTTCTTTCTTTTATTTTGACAAAATTTTCGGGTGTTACAAGTCTACCCCCTTACAGTCTCCCACATAGACTCAGAACCCTTTTGGTGTTTCCACTGTACACACACCAGTGGAACCACTTTATTCCTCAGTCTCTTCTCTTTTTGATCAATGATTGCCACTGGTTTCTCCACATAATTGAGCCGTTCATCCAACTTGATATCCTCCAGTGGTACAATCATATCTTTATCGGCTAAACACTTTCTCGGATGAGAAACATGAAAGTTCAGATGAATTCCACTTAACTCATCTAGCAATTCTAATCAATAGGCCACCTCTCCTATTCGTGCGATGATTCGGAAAGGTCCTATATACCATGGGCTCAGATTACCTTGCTTTCTGAACTGGATAATCCCCTTCCAAGACGAGACCTTCAATATGACTCTATCACCTACTTTAAACTCGATCGGTCTATGCCATTTGTCGGCATACGACTTCTGTCTATCTTTTGCTGCCTTCATAAAGGCTTTAATCCTTTCTAACATTTTTGTTATAGCCTTGTTCACCTCGATATTTCCCAACTCTTTTTGCCCAATGTCTCCGCACCATACGGGCATCCTACACCTTCTACCGTATAGCATCTCGTATGGTTGCATGCCAATGCTGGCATGATAACTATTGTTGTTTGAGAATTCCGCTAATGGTAAGTGATCATCCCAACTTCCTCCAAAATTGATCACGCATGCCCGAAGCATATCCTCGAGTGTCTGAATCATCCTCTCAGACTGACAACCTGTCTGAGGTTGATAAGTCATGCTAATGTGTAGCCTCGACCCCATCAGATCATCGAATCTTTTCCAAAACTTGGATGTAAACCGAGTGTCACGATCAGACCTAATAGACACTGGTACACCATAACGAGCTACAATCACCATAAAGAACAGATCCGCTAGTCTTTCGGATGAATACGTTTTGCGGATTGGTAGGAAATGAGCACACTTTGTTAGAACATCAACTATCACCCAAATGGTATTGTACCCCCTCACCGTGCGGGGTCACTTCGGAATGAAGTCCATGGTGATGTGCTCCCACTTACACTCGGGTATTTCCAAAGGTAGGATTTTCCCGTATGGCTTCTGATGTTCTACTTTCACTTGCAAACAAGTAAGGCATTTACTCACATACTCTGCTATATCGCGCTTCAATCTCAGCCACCAGTAATCCTTCTTCATGTCATGGTATATCTTTGTGGCACCGGGATGAATCGAGTATCGAGTCTTATGGCTTCATCCATGATCCGCACCCTTAGGTCTCCGTAGCGAGGGATCCACATCCGCCTGAAGCGGGTTCTAACCCTGTGGGTATTTTCTCCTAACTCCGTGACTATACCTCTTATTCTTTCGGGGTTAAGGCGATCTTCTTTCAATGCCTCAACTTGAAATTCTTTCACCTGTGTCATCACGTCAGCGGTCATAACCAGCTGATAAGCCTTCACCTGAATCGCCTCGGACTCTCCTTTCGGCTAAGGGCATCGGCCACAATGTTGGCCTTACCCGGATGAATCTCACAGTCATAATCCGTGATGAGCTCTAACCACCTCCTCTGCCTCATATTGAGATCCTTTTGCTCAAAGAAATACTTTAAGCTCTTATGGTCCGTGAAGATGGTGCACTTCGCCCCGTATAAGTAGTGCCTCCAAATATTTAATGCGAAGACCATAGCTACTAGCTCCAGATCATGGGTAGGGTAGTTGACTTCGTGGATTTTCAGCTGTCGGGACGCGTAGGCTATTACCCTTCCACGTTGCATCAACACGCAACCAGTCCCGAGTAAGAGGCATCCGAATATACCACTAAGTCCTCACTCTCTTTAGGTAATGTTAAAACAGGAGCTTGAGTTAATCTTGCCTTTAACTCCTCAAAAGCATTCTCTTGCGCTGGACCCCATACAAATTTCATATCCTTGCGGGTCAATTTGGTCAAAGGTGAGGCTATCTTGGAAAAGACTTGAATGAATCTTCCGTAGTAGCCCACCAAACCCAAGAACTTGCGAATCTCGGATAGCGTTTTTGGAGATCCATTGCATCACTGCCTCAACCTTTGCCGGGTCCATCATAATTCCTTCAGCATTTACCACGTGGCCCAAAAATTGAACTTCGTATAACCAACAAGCACACTTTGAGAATTTAGCATACAACTTCTCTTTTCTAAGTGTCTCCATTACTTCGCGCATGTGGTTGGCATGTTCTTCCTCGTTTTTCGAATAAATAAGGATATCATCAATAAACACAATCACTGATTTATCTAACATTGGCTGACACACTCGGTTCATTAAATCCATAAAAGCAGATGGGGCTTTTGTTAGACCGAAAGACATAATGAGAAACTCGTAGTGTCATAACGCGTACGAAAAGCTATCTTAGGAATGTCTCGCTCCTTCACCTTCAATTGATGATAGACAGATCAGAGATCTATCCTCGACAACCAACTGGCACCTTGAAGCTGATCAAAACAAGTCATCAATCCTCGGTAGAGGATATTGATTCTTCATTGTTAACTTGTTTAACTCCCGGTAGTCTATGCACATTCTCATACTACCATCTTTCTTCTTCACAAACAATATCGGAGCACCCCATAGGGAGATACTCGGTCGGATAAACCCCTTATCCAATAGCTCTTGCAACTGAGCCATCAATTCCTTTATCTCTGATGGAGCTAAACAATATGGCGCCTTAGCAACAAGTTAGGGACCGGGTATCAAGTCAATCTGGAACTCAATCTCACGGTCAGGTGGCACACCAGATAAATCCTCAGGGAACACGTCCGGGAAATCACGTACAACTGGTACATCAGACAATTATGGTACCGATGCGTCCACATCCTTTTCGTAAGCCAGGTAGGCATTACACCCGCGTCTCAAGCACTTATCTTCCACCGCCATTGAAATCACCTTAGGAACTGTAGTGATGCGATCACCATAAGTCGTCACCAAACTTCCATCAGGCGCAACTAATCAATCATCTTCTTACGACACATGATATTCGCCTTCTAGTTGACTAACCAGCCCATCCCTAGAACTACATAAATCCACCTAGAGGCATCACATGTAATTTAGTAGAAAACCTATAGCCTTCTAGTTCCATGGAACAGTATCCTACCATATCAGTGATTTAAGTAGACTTACCAATAGCAGTTTCTACATCAAAAGGTTCATCGATACTTCTACTACTAACAAGCAACTTAGCACAAAAAGTAGTAGAAATGAAACTCCTACTAGCACCAGAATCAAATAATACAGAGGCACAAGTTTGGCTTACTACAAACATACCTGACATGACATCAGGGTCTACCATTGCCTCCTCCCGTATCATCGTGAATGCTCTAGCAGTTGCCCGCTATCCTCCATCCTCCTTTCCTTTCTTCACCCCAGAACTCTCGGCCCTTGGCTTCTTGCACTCTCCACTCAGCTGGCCTACCTCACCACAGTTGTAGCACCTTGCCACTCTACAATCCTTAGCAATATGACCAGGCTTCCGCACTTGAAACAGACATTCAATCCTAACCTACACTCGCCAGTATGATCTCTCCCACGCTTACCGCAACTCTTTGTCCCTGAGCCTGCTGCAACCACCCGTCGATCATCAACCCTTGTCTTCTTGCTTTTTGGGGTGAAACCACCATGCCCAAACCATTTCCTGCCCCAGTTCCTATCACCACCACCTGTCTTCTTCATCTCAGCCACCACAGACCCCTTTCTTTCATCATATAATCTACCCGCCAGATCTACCACCATCCAAAAGGTACCTGGCCGGGCAATAATCAGATGCCTGCGGATGTCAGCCGGCAATCCTTGGATATACTTCTTGATCTTCCTCGACACTGGTGTCACCTGATCCGACACCATCCTCGCAATCTCATTAAACTTAGTGGTGTATTGCTAGTATGTCATGGTGCCCGCCTCAAGCTGTTGGAACTCTCCCTCTCTCTATCTTGTCGAGTTCCCTGTGAGGACAGAATTCTTCAATCACTAGCTTTTTTAGTTCTGACCACTTCATCCTGCCGATGGCCTTGCTACCCTCATCCTGGACAATATTGTCCCACCAGCATAAGGTCGAATCCATAAACGAGTGGGTAGCAAACTTCACCTTCTAATCTTCTCGGCACTCGCTGATATCAAGTACCACTTCCATCTCCCTCACCCATCGGTGAGCAGTAGCAGCACTGCCATTTCCATCGAATGTTTGGGGGCTTGCACCTTTGAAATGCCCTGTTGTTACAACCGCACTACTTCTTCCTCCTCGTCCTCACTCGAGACAACCGTCTCGATCGCCGGTCATTCTCTTTTTTCTCTCCCAGTGGTGCTCCTCTTTTCCTTCCATTCATCCTCCCTCACAGCCTTAATCACTTCAGTCACCACAGACGGCAGAATCGTCTGCATGACTTGATGAACCTCCTCCACTACTACCACTTTCACCGAGGCTCTATCATCTACACTCTCATCATCACCTTCTTGGTGATGGATCTCGGGCTCTTCACGTCTCCTCTCATTAGTCTTAGCCCTATTCCTCGTAACTTGTGGTTTAGCACTACGTCCACCATGTACTCCACCCCTAGAGGCCTTAGATGATCTACCTCCAGCCATCATCTAATCACTATAAGATTTAAACACTAACACGGTCGTTCAAGGTAATAGCTCAGTTTATGTTAAGTATAGTAAGTCCCTAATTGCAGTGGCCAGTTGTCAATAGCCACTTACTTTACTCTTCACATCCCACCTATCCAGACTATATCAGTATCTAAATCTACAAAAAGCACATAATCAAATAGCACACACACATAATACCCGTTAACGTTGAGAAAAAAACACCTGATGGCACATAGCTACTGGGGCTGACATCCCTTTCCTTTAGTCCCAATCTCAATTTAAGATTAGGTTTTTGAAAATATTTTATCCAATTCACTTAAAATTTGGCTTTGATACCAACTTGTAAGGACCCATTCCCGGGACGCTTACAGTTGAACAATCATCACATTATTATATAAAACAATACACATTTCATGAGATTAAGTAGCAGAATTACATTAACCAAAAACCATTCATCACATTAAAAATTACTGTTGTTAAGCAATACAACATTGTTTAAGTTATAAAAGCATCATGTAATTGCATTGCAAAACAACAATATCTATAAGCATAAATGGATGCCAGTCTTGCCCTGCCGAGTAGCCTCCCCGTATGTCATCCTCAGCAAAATTACCTGACAACTGAGAATGCATAAAAATCAGCATTGCTGAGTGAGTTTTAGTTTTAGAAGTATTAAAATACGTTGTGTGATTTATATACGAAAATATACTTCTTAATAAAATACTTTACTTTCATATGCGAGCACACATCATATGTACGTACATACAATATTCATTGCTCATTTCATTCTTTCGTACTTTCTTGTCATCTTTAATCATCATACACATACTTTCGATTCGTACTTTTCATCATCTTTTACCTTCAGATACATACTTTTGTTTCGTACTTTTCATCATCTTTTACACATACTTTCATTTCGTACTTTTCATCATCTTTTACATTCATTTGGATAGATGCGGAATGACTCGAACATTATGCACGAAGCTGATACTGGGCTCGAGGTCTATAAATAGACCCTGAACATTATGTACAAAGCTGAACCAGTCATCTAGGGCATGCCATATTTCCCTTTCATCCGGACCAACATGCCATACCCCGAGCATTGTGCATGAAGCTAATGTTGGGCCTAAGGTCTACAAATAGAACCCCGGACATTATTCAAGCTGACCCAGTCACCTAGGGCATGCCACAAGGGTCCCTCAATTTCAATGATTGACCCTGTGTGCATCCTCAGGTAATTTAAACCGCACACAATTGAGCTAATGACAACATGATCATGCACCTCTTTTCTTTTTGCTTGCAAGCCATTCTTTCGTTCATTACGTTCCACTTTTCATCGTTGTTATCTTTCACTTCATTATATTATACTTTACGTTCATTCATACATACGTCATACTACGTAAAGTCATAATATAATACTTAACATATTTAATATAATATATACATTTTGAAAAACGTTAAAAGATAACACATCATTCACATATGCATATCATAACATTCATGTGAATCTAAGGATCGTAGTCAGGAATTATCAGTCTTGGAATGGAATCGAGTTAATGATCGCGGAATGATCATTAACCGTTGTTTAATTATTTTGTTTTATTAATAAATAAATATCAAGCACAATAAATATTGATTATGATGAACACAATGATATCAACACAATAATTAAACAAACAAGATTGGATTCAAAAGTATTTCATTAAAAGTGATTAATGATTACAGATGAATAAACAATGAACGTTATAAACAATGAATGCTCTGAACGTGTGATATATTGATGTGATGGGTGCTAGGGTTTGTGATGTTTGATTGTGTGAATCGATGTGATTTTTTGTGTTTTACTGTCGTATTGCTTTCATGTTCTTATTTTGATGTGAAACCTAGGACTCATATTTAGCCTAATTATGAGTCTGTTAAGGAAACACTAGATCTCTTGGGATTCAAAATTGTCTTGTTGACTTGTTGACTTGTAACACTTGTATAATGCGTCCAAGTGTTTGGTCTTCTGCAGGAACTTTGTCTTCCATAGGAGATCGGTCTTACACAGGAACTTTGTCTTCCGCAAGAGATTGGACTATCCGTAGAAGATCTTCGGATGTTTTGTCTTGTAAGAAACATATCTACAGAAGAACAAACATGTTCATCCATAGATGTTTCTCACACTTTGCCGATTTCACCAATTGACCAAGTATAATGCTTTTACCTGTCATCATACATATAAATCAACACACATATGGGTTAACCTATAAACATAATGCATACATTAAAATAGTGAATTACAATCACAAATTACATCTATTGATTAAAGTTCTATGCCTATACAAAATGATCTAGATCTATTGTTCCTAGATCTAACAATACTCCCCCTTAGGCTTAGATTCTTATAATCTGCTCCTCAATGCTGAAAGCTCCTTCACTCTTGCTATGATTTTGTTGTACAAGTATGAGACAGCAGTCTTCTTATCATCACACTTACAGTTGATCTTCATCTTGCTAATCTTCTGCAAAGTTTCACAACTGAGCCCCAGAACATCTTCTTCAGTTGTAAGAGTTTCCAACACATTGTTGTTGTGGACTATTTCCAACTCATCTTGCTCTGAGATCCGTAGTTCTGATACTTCTTTAAAGTTAGCTCCTTTCAATAGTCCAGCATTATGTCTTCTTCTCTTCTATGCTTTTGCATGCAGTTTATCAACCACTTGAATCACATGGACATGCAGGAATAGATCATTCTGAGCTCTTTTATTAGTCAGTTTTGGGATGAATTTGTCATGTAAGTATGAAGTGTAGCTGGGATGGAGCAACTTGATTTCCACAGGATCAAAGATCCTGATCCAATCAACTTTCTTGTTCTCTGCATTCCTCAGCAGCACTAGTTCTTTTGTCTTCTCAACATATCCCCATTCTGTTATGGGATATGTGTATTGATTTCCATCAATTCACTTTATTCCTACTGTTTTTTTGCTGTTGTACCCAATCCTCTTTAGAAATTCATCATCAACCAGCTCAAAGGCATTGGATTGAAACCTTTTCAGTCCTTGTACTCTTGTTTGTGTTCAGCATCCTCTCTCTTTGCTTCATTCAACACATCATCTCTAAACTTAGTCTTTAACATTCCCACCAATACAGAGAAATATCTTCCTTTTGGGTGAATTGGGTAGTTAGAGATGATTAAGCTTTGCAGATCTTTGAGGTCACTTTCAGGTAGACGCAATACTGACACTACATCATGAAAGTATTCAATCCTTCTAGATGTTCTCTTTATGACTGCACAATCCCAGTCTGGATCATATTTCCAGGCCATGATCCTATTTTTTGTTCTGTGATTTCTCTCACTGTAGTTCCAAGTGGCCATACTTTGCCATGTATCACTTCTCTTGGTTCTTTAACCAGTTTATCTTTCCCTTTGTGCTGGTCTTTACTTTTAACAGTGACAGGCTCAGCAGGGTTTTGTTGAGTTGCTCAGGATCAGACTTTGGAGCTTCAGTCCTAAACCTCACTCCAGTTTCCAGCTCAACTGCCATTACATGCTCCACTATCCTCTTTAGCTCACCAACTATTCTTCTCTTAAGCTCATGCATTTTATAGTTGTGACCCAACATCCAACAGGTCATATTATATTTGCTCAGGTTTGCTGTTTCACAGTGACACAAATCTTTCTTGATTTTCTGAATTGATTGAAAAGTCAAGAAAGCTTCATAATCATAATTGGGGATCATAAATCTAGCAAGCTCAAACTCTTTCAGCAGATCTTTCAATTTAGTCAGATTTATCCTTTCAACCATGTCATATAGAAACCCATGGTTGATAAGAGTCATAAACATGGTTGACTCACGTCTCTCTTCCAAGATGTCTTTTGTTGTCAGAAGGTCATCAGCCTTTGAATCTTTTTGTTTTTTGGAGAGTCCATCTTGATAAGCTCATTCTATTCCTTGTCACTATCACTATCCTTCTGAGAAATAGTCTTCACAGTAGATAAATCTACTGAAGGAGTGTGTTCAGGGGATGTAGGCCTTGATCTTTTTAGTGCATCTTTAATATTGACCTCCCTTTTTTAGTAGTACCTAAGTACTTCCTCTTCCTTGAGTATAGATTCAGATGCTTAGAGGCCTCAGAAGATTCTTTTGTTAGTATTGTTGAGGGAGCAGCATTTGACTCTTGGGCACAGATTTTCATCTTTAGCTCCTCAATTTCTTCCTCTTTCTTCTTTAACAAAGCAGATTGAGCAGAGAGAGAGTTCGTTTCATGATCAAATTTCAAGGGATGTCCTTGTTACTAAGATCATCTTCATGATAGGCAACTATATCAACATAGTTGCCTTCTTGTTTAGCAGCAGTCTCATCATCATTGACATCAGCAAGGGCTGCACTTACTGAGCTTGTGCTGGACTCAATAGCTTGATCTGTTTTCTCTTGATGAGGTTGTTGTAGTTGTTGCTGAAGATCAAGGATTGGAGATATTAGTTCAATGTCATTAAACAACACTGGGCTTTGTGAGTTGGTGATTGAGAGTGGAATGGTGCTAGCTTGAGATACTAACTCAGAGAGTGAACTGAGTTTTCAGACTGAGTGTCAGGGATAGGCTTGGTATGAACACTCTCAGAAGATTTATGTTGAGGGGTTTCAGTTTCTTGAAAGTTAGGTGATTGACTGAGAATTGGAGAGATTGGCTTGGTATTTTGACTAGCTGATTGAGAGTGTGGTGATGATACATGTTGAATAGGTGAGATGGGCAGGGTGTTTTCATTGGCTAGAGATTGATGTTGTGGAGATTGATGATGTTGGTGAATGGGTGATTGATGAGGTGAATATGAGGCTTGCACAGTGTCAACAGATGAACTCTCTTTCTGGTTTTCCCATATCAGTTCTTGTGGAATGTTGGCATTAGCATCCACCACATGTGCAAACATTGGCATGTCTTCCCCGTGGTATTTACCACTAATCTTATTCAGAGCAATCTACCCAGATGAGCTTGCACAAACACATCACCATCTCTTGCTATCCTAGGCAGCTCAGCATTAATGATCAGTTGGAGGAATCTTGGAAACATGAACATTTTATCATTCTTCTGTACTCTTATTTGATCACATAGGCAGTTGAAGATGTACTTTGAGTAGTTGTATCACCTACCCTCAAAGATCCCTATGATTCCAGAAGAGATGTGCCTTGAGAATCTATCGAATCTGGATTTCCTATTTGAGATACACTTAAGGTAAGTGTGACATAGAACCGGTAAGGTTTGCACAATTTCCCCTTCTTGATCTCTCCTTTTCCCAAGTCACCATTATAACCCATCAGATAAAATATCTTCTCAATATATTCATGTTCAAAGACGTCTGGGTGACCTATTTCCTGATCTCCCAACTCTAGTACCCTTCTGATGGTCTGGTTCATTCCTAATCTCAGCATGAATCACTTTAGTTTCTCCTATGTTATTTATTCTAGCCGAGTTCCAAAAATCAACTACGTGTGATTATATGATCAGTGGATTCGCCGTCAGTGCATAGAACAATCGTGTAACACCCGGAAGTTTGACTTTTGGAGTGATATGCGACTGAGTCTCAGTCGCATGGAATTCATGCGACTGGAGGTCCAATCTCATGATGCTCGGACGATTAAAGGATCAACCTCATGGAACTCATGCGACTGGAGGTCCAGTCGCATGGTGTTCATGCGACTGAAGGTCCAGTCGCCTGGGCCTCGGGCGACTGAGCTGTTATAAAAGAGGGGCAGCCATCTTTGCTTCCCCACACTTACACATTCAGTCGGGAAGAAAGAGCAGAGAGAGAGAACAGAGAAAGAAGAGAAAGAAAGAGAGAAAGTGGTGATTCGGGCTCGGGATTGTCGAGTGACTAGTCCAAACGGAGCTCTTCATCTTCTCCTTGATTATGTACGTTCTAGGACCCCCTCAATTACATGTTTTCAAACAATTTTGGGGCTGGAACACATTTAAACATGTTTTTGAAAAGGTGTATGTTTGACCTATTTGGGTGAAATCTTGGGTAATGTGTTTATGGTACGATTTAGGACTTGCATATGCTTGTATGATGTCCTAGTATGAATCCCTGAGGTTTAGGAGGGTTAATTTGGGCTGGAAATGAGTTTAGCGGAGTTTGAAGGCCGTAGGTCGCGGATGCTGATCGGGATGAACTCCAATCGCTGCCCAGTTAGGGCTAGGCGACTAAAGGGCCAGTCGCACGACTGAGGGACGACTGATGTTCGATCGTACGATTGAGGTCCAGTCGCACGACTGGGGCTCAGTCGCACGACAGGCCATGCGACTGAGGGTTCAGTCGCATAAGTCCATTGGCATAGTAGTTCAGTCGCACGACTGAGAGTTAGTCGCATAGAAGCCCAATCGTATAGTGTCCATTCGCATGATAGGATACCCATTCGCATGATCGTATGCTCATACGCATAGCTGCCCAATCGCATGATCCAGTCGCATAGAGGCCATGCGACTGGAGTATGCTCAATCGCCCGAATAGGGATGCTGTGTACGAGAAGAGAGGTAGTATTGCAGGTGTATGTATGATGTATGTAGGCTAAGTATGATGTTTTCATGATAGATGGTGACTACTGATGACTGGTAAATGTCGATGTTCCTTGTTTCGATGTGTGTTTATCTTTCCGTATCTTTACGTGAATTGTATATGAATGAATGGGAAGTAATAAATAACATAAAGTGAAAGATAATGAAAGAGGAACATGATGAATGAATGCATGCATTAATGAATGAACCAATGAATGTAAGAAAGGCTTGCAAGCAAATGAATGGAGGTGCACACCCCTGGCAGGTGTTAGCTCAACTGTGATGCGGGTAAGCTACCCCGAAGGATGCACACAGGGTCAATCTTTGAGATTGACAATGAGGTGAGCAACCTTGTGTTGCAACAGACTCGGTTAGCAGGCAATCATGAGATTGCCACTGAGCTGAGCAGCCGTGTGCTGCAACAGACTTGGCTAATGTACAATAGAATGAAAGTGGAAAGATAAATGGTGCATGTACCTACCCCAGGTGACTGGATCAGCATTTGTGCACAATGTTCGTGGTTGATCACCACATGTCCAGCACCAGCAGTATAGCATGACGTTTGGGGTATTGTACATGTCACCGAATGTAATGAACGTTCGAACGAATGTAATGAAGGTATGAATGAAAGTAAAGAACGTACGAATGAATGTAAAGGATGTATGAATGAACGTGAATGATAACGATGAACGGTACATGGATGAAAGCTCATGAATGAATGATGAAGATAATAATAATATTATCTAAGTGTACGTATGTTGTATGATCGCATGTATGTAAGAACGGTTATAACAAATGAAAGTATGTTTATTATAAAACTAGAACTCACTCAGCAATGCTGACTTTTTATGTATTTCCAGTTGACAGGTAGTGTTGCTGAGGATGGCACGAGGCGGCTACTCAGCTCTTTTGGGATGACATTCTCCTTTTGATAATGCTGCCACGCATTATGTTACGTGCAAGTGTTCCTTGAGGATCTCGATAAACGGGATTACTTAAGAAATCTTCTTTATGATGAAATTTTAATATTTCTATACTAGAGGTCACTGTATATGACCCTATGATTGTTGAGGATTCAAATAAAAGGGATTACTTAAGAAATCCCCGGTTTCATATGCTTCCGCAGCAATCATAGTAAAGTTAGACAATGTAAAGAAAGCTTGTATTTTGTATTCAAGTCAACGATGTAATGCATTTTAAAAGCTTTTATGATTAAATGAGAACGTATTTCTTATTAATTCCGCTGCGTTATTTATTTATTATATGTAAACTGTATGTTGAAGTGCTATGATTGACCAACTGTAAGCGTCCCGGGAACGGGGCTTTACAAGTTGGTATCAGAGCCAAAGTTTAAGTGAAATGGGTAAATTTTCAAAGTAAACCTTAACTTAAACTGAGAATGGGACGGAAAGGGGAGGAATGCCAATCTAAGTAGCTGCGTGCCATCAGGTATTTTCTTTAAAGTTAACCGGTATTATGTACGCATGTTATGTGGTGTATGTGTTACTATTAGAATTAGATACTAATATAGTCAGGACAGGTAATGCTCGGGGTACGAAGAGTACAGTAAGTGGCTAATCACAACTGGCCACTGTAATTAGGGACTTGCTATACTTGACATAAACTGAGCTATTCCCTTGAATGACCGTGTTGGTGTTTGAATCTTTCAGTGTGAGATAAAGAATGGATGGTGGTAGATCTTCTAAGGCCTCACGGGGTGGAGGTGGTGGTGGACGTTGTGCTGAACCGCGGGTCACAAGAGGAAGACCTAGGGTAGAGAAAGTGGTTCATGAGGAAACCGAGACCCCTTATCAGGAGGGTGTAGATGAAAGCGCCAATCTGAGAGCCTCGGTAAAAGAGGCAGTAGTCGAAGAGGTGCATCAGGTCATGCAGACGATCTTACCGTCTGTGGTGACCGATGTGATTAAGGCTGTCAGGGATGGTGAAAGAAAAGAGAGGAACAGGTCCACAGGAAGGCAAGAGCAAGCAGGGCCGGAAACAGTTATTTCTGATGAGGGAGAGGAAGAGGAGGAGGAGCCTGTGCATGAGACAGCACGAGGCTGTAATTACGGGGCATTCATGAGGTGCAAGCCCCCTACTTTTGACGGTAATGGTACTGCTGCTGCTGCTCATCGATGGGTGAGAGAAATGGAGGGTGTCCTCGATATCAGCGAATGCCGGGAGGACCAAAAAGTGAAGTTCGCTACCCATTCTTTCATGGATTCGGCTTTATACTGGTGGGATAACGTGGTCCAAGCCGAGGGTAGCTGGGCCATTGGGAAGATGAAGTGGTCCGAATTGAAGAGGTTGGTGATCCAGGGGTTCTGCCCTCATCGGGAAATGGATAAAGTTGAGAGAGAGTTCCTGCAGCTGGAGGCGGGGACGATGACCCACCAACAGTACACCACGAAATTCAACGACATGGCACGTCTGGTGTCGGATCAGGTGACTCCTCTGTCGCGAAAGATCAAGAGGTATATTCAAGGCTTGCTGGCGGATATCCGCAGGCATATGATCGCCGCCCGACCAACCACCTTTAGGTCGGCGGGAAGACTGTATGATGAAAGGGCAGTGGTGGTGGTGGCCGATGGTAATAGGAAGGGTGGTGACAGGAATTGGAACGGGAAGAGGTTTGGTCGGGGTGATGCTTCGACGAGCAACAAGAAGGCCCGGGTGGACGATCGTCGTGTGGCCACACCGGGTACGGGACTGAGGAGGTGTGGTAAATGTGGAAGGGAGCATGGTGGGGAGTGCAGACTGGGGTTGAATGTTTGTTTCATATGTGGAAAGCCCGGTCATATGGCTAGAGAGTGTAAGAGCATGAGGTGCTTCAACTGTGGGGAGAGTGGCCATATGAATAAAGATTGCAAG